>VWYP01015196.1:126546-162312 GCA_013400435.1 Pycnonotus jocosus | reverse complement strand
CAAACAAACAAAACAAAACACCAAACCAAAAACCCCCCAACAAAAACAAACAAACACTTCCTAAATTTTTGACTTTTTCTTCCTTTTTTTTTTTTAACAGCGGGAGGTTGGTTTGCCATCCCAACTCCTCTGCCTCACCAGTAGACAAACCAGGATTAGACAGCACCTGGGCTCTCACATAATCAACTTCCAAAAGTGATTCTCATCCTGCTGGAGGGTCTGATGGCATCCACACCCCCCTCACCATCAGGTCTCTGCTTGTGCCTTGTCACCAGACCTTTATTCCTATCTGGCCCAGGCTTCGGAAGTGCTACTCAGCTCACCTGAACCACACCAGAGATCAGCTCCAGCTTAACCTGCTGCTACTGCCATGAAAAACTGCTGGAGGCTTGAGAATTATTCACAGAAATCTCTCACACATGCTTTCAGATAAAACATTCTCCAGGGACAGGCATCAGGAGGACCACTGTACCCCAGTTCAGCTGTCACTGGTTTAGCAGCCCTAAAATCCTGAGGCTTCTCTCACATCTGATTCCTTCATTTGCACAGAACTTGAGACCTGCACACCGCTCCTCCAAGGAAGGGCATCCTGCTCTGCTGGCCATCTCCTGCTGCAATCACTGCGCCCTAGAAAAACAAAACAAATCCCCACACACCCTCCCTTTCGTGCCCATTTGCCAACTCTCGCTAAGAGCAAGCCCTGTGGAAGCAGCAAACTTGTTTAAGAGTAGTTTTAATTAAAGCTTCTGCAGGTTGAACTCAGCCTCTGCAATCCAGACTGGAAAGGAGTGCAAAGGTGAAGGCAGGAGTGCTACTGTATGGATAAATATTTGAGTTTCAGGCACCAGCTAATGAAGACTAAGTGGTTTTGCTCACCTCATGCATCAGATTAGCATCAGGCTTGAAAGCTTATTTAAAATGCTTCTGTCACGGCTGTGGCAAAAGGCCTGGAAGCAAAATGGAGACCTCTTATATATCAAACTTGAAGGAAACCTGAAAGGCATTTTGGTGAGTTTTACCAACAGATACAGAACAAAACTGGTATAAAAAGTAGTTCTCTGAGGCTGTAATTCTGCCAAGGCTAGTACCATACCAACAAATATACACAAGATTTGAATTTTACCATACCAATAAACCAAAAAGGTCTGCTGAATGAGTCATCTTCCTCTAAATCCACAGCTATGCATTTTGATATGATAGATGGTGCCATCGGTGTTACTGTGTCTGAAACCAGATTTGCACCAAAGCAAAGAACGGGCTCTGCTTCATCAGCTCATCAGCACCATCACAGCCAAGCTGCAAACAGCAAAAATGCATCTTGTATGTCTATCATGTGCTACTGCAGATAAACTTATCTCAAATTACATTTACAACAGACTCCATTACTTATTCCATCTACAAATACATCTATTGAAATACTGGTGGGTATGTCTTATTCAAAATAGTGAAGTATTTCAAATTGAATGAATCCCAGGAGCCAAGAAGCTAACATGAGGGCAAAGTTATTGGGTAGCATCCTGATGTTAGAGTACTAAACTTTCCATTAAAATACTGGAATATATTATGAAAAAAAAAAAAATGCTTGTATCTTATTTAAAGGGGGAAAAAAAGGAATCTATGTTGTTTACCTTGTTACGGTCCATCAATGCTTTCCAATCTCACACTAGAGACCTAATGGATACCAAATCTGGCTATTTTTAATCATTTTGATTTAAAAACCTTTAAATCTATGAGTAAGGTCTTTCTGTGGATTCTAGGATGTAACTAAAAGGGAAGACAACCTGAAAAACTTATTTGGAAGCAGTGAGTCTGTCACATTAATTCAGTTCATGAACATTACTATTCCTTTTTAGAAGATACTTTTAACTTACCTTTAAAGTATTTTGTCTAAAATGTATTTAAGACATCACACATAGATTATGCAAAATGTTCTGTTTAAATAGTGAATTTCTGTGTTCTTACCACTCCTGTATTTAAATAGCTGCATGCACTGATACATTTCAAAAGTGATGCTATGGATGACAAAAAATCTAATTTGTGCTCTCAATTTACAGCTGCACAACTTTTATCTTTTTATATTAAGTGCACTATCACAGCTCTTTATAGATATCCATATACACCCAACTTATTGCCAATCTCTCAGTATATTCTAAATTTAATCACATCTCCCCTGCAAAGATATGCAAAGATTCTGTCTATAAGGTCTCTGATTCATACATTTTAGAAACGTGAGACTTACAGCTCTTACATATTTATGTCTAGACTTAGTTCCAAAAAATTGTAAATTTATGGCAATACAGGCAACATGTTGAACTTTGCATTAGTTTTATTCTATACATAAATGTCATCTTGAGCAAATAAAAAGTCAGAGCAGTATAAATTACTGAAAAAAACCCCACCATAGTAAATAATTACAAAGCATATTAATAAAACAAAAACTTATAAAACATTTTTGAGTACTTTGGTCACATACTGGTAAAATTTATTTTAAAAGCAAAAATCAAAAATGATACATGTGCCCACACACACAACACACAGAACACACAGTTCATATGTAAGCATCAACATTTTAGTTTCTCAAATTTTGTTACCACAGTAGTATTTAGCTTTATTTTTAACAAAGACTTCCATGACATTATTTTAGGAAAGAGAGAAAACAAAAGGGTAATACATTCCTAGAAACTGAAGCTGTAAAAAAGTAAGTCTGCAAAAGTAGAGCCTTTAAGCCAAAAACTTACGTGGTAACAGAGCTGGTGTTAGTAAAGTTGGGATAGCACATAAAAACTTTTGTGCAGCCTCTCCTCCATGTAGTGTTGTGTTCTGAAGGGAAAATGACCAAATCCTGAGAATAATTCAACTGAATCATGTTACAGTATTAGAATACAACAAAAGTATTCTCATGCTGGTATAGTCACATAGAAATTGGTTTCCTCCTTTCTCTACACTAGCAAACATAGAGGAATAAACCTCTCCACCTATTCCAAATTTAGTATCCTAAAGACTGATTCCATTTTACTCTTTAAAAATCTTCACCATTTCATTTTAATGTGGCAGATGTTTGTGCAATTCCTTGCTGCAAGGGGCATATGGCAAAGATTTCCAATACCAAAGTGCTGAACGTGTAACACACCACATTGTTTCAACATCTAAACTCCTTTGGTAAAACCACCTTATGACCATGGTCTGATAACAGACCATAATATAAAATTATCAATACTGCTTCTCCAAACAACCACCCCTAAATGAGGGCTTCATCCTATCTGTCATTAAGTGTTAGAACAATGAACCTTTACAAATACACCACTGGTTGTCTGCAATGTAACAGTAAAAACATTTAAATAGGAACAGAACGAATTGTAACCTTTGTTGTTTAGTATCACTTGTATGAGATTTTCAACACATCATAAGGAAGTGTTAGATAAAAACTTAAAAACCCGTGGTTTCTTTAGTTTGCAATACGGTACTTTAGTATTATTGAGATTAAAAACTGTGGGAAGTCATCTACATACTGATTGATTAAGTTTCCCATCAAAATGGATGATTTAATTAGTGCAAATTTCCCACTAGTGCAATTTTCTCGTTTGTTGTAGTAGACAATACAGTATTCAACTCTATTTCATCCACAGAATTTATTACCTATGTCAAACTCAGTTAAAAAAACAAAGAAAACAACAGATAAGAAAACTTCCAGACAGTTCAAATAGCATTATTTTGTATAAAATGCATTTAAGGTTTTTTTATCTTACCCTTTGCTTCAGATTGCCAAAATATGAAATATGTAACATAATACCTAAGAAAAGGTATTGGTACTGTAAGAGAAATGTAAGAGTCAAACACACTTGATATTTATGCACTTGACTATCAGCTTTCTAATGCTCCCTAGGTATGAGTTTATTGGTAGTAGGTACACAGCTCCACTCAAACTTTCAACTCATTTTATAAAAAGGTAGAAAAATATATTCAATATTTGTTTAACCTTTCTATATTCACCCTATCATACAGGAATCTTACAAAATGCTTTAGAATCAGTTATTCCCTGAAAAAAATACCAACACCTGCACAGCACCTGGAGAAAGGTCTCAGTGGGAATGTGCAATCCAGTATTATGGGATCTTGAAGGTGTTTTTCTTCAGGTTTACAGCCATGTCTTTTCACAAGTAAACCAAATAAATCCTGAAGAAGAGCTGGTGATGTGAAAAGTGAATGATAAAGTCTGACCACCTAAGTACAACAGGATGAACTCCATGTTTAGTTGCCGCATACTGATAAAATGTCATGTAAAAAAAAATTCCCTTCAAGGTTGAAAAAAAAGATGGGCTTTTTAAATGATGGTTTTTTAACATTCTCTTTGTGCTCCAGTTAAGCAATGACATCATGGGTATCACTGTTGGGTCTTTGGCGTAGAGTCAGCGGGGGCAAAGGCTTTCCATAGAAATCTGTGGAAGAAATTCCAGAGCAGAAAAACACATCAATCTGTCACCTACCACCTTCCTAGCTCAAAGGTTTTAGTAAATTCTTGCTTCCTTAATGAAAGTCAGGTATTCCATGAGTTTAGAGCTAATTCCTCCAAGCAAACTTTCAAACCTATTGCTAATTAATGTCTAGAGATGGATTGGCCAAATGAGGGTTTAATTACATTTTGTTATACATGCATCAGCATTTGCAAGATCAAGCCCAAAGGGGATCTGTAAACATCCCTAAAAATAGGAAAGGAGAAATCCAAAGTGTACAAATAACAACTGAAAGAATGAAGCACTGAAATTTGTATGTTGCTGTAGTCAAGGCTGCACTGCAATCTAGTTTTAAATTACATTAACACTGTGCAGAATCCAAAGTTTTGGGACCATCTATGCATGGCATTTATCTTGCAAGCTCACAAAACTCTCTAAAAGAACTATTTCAGAATTTTGAGATAAAACTGCAACATTTCCTTTCATCAATAAAGGAATTTAAAGTGGTAAAATTGTACAAGACAAAATTAATAAGTACATCAGAAGAGAGCAACAAGTGTTCTCAAACATTTGTAATGGATATGATATAAAAAAATAAAAACCATGCAGACTGGAACATGCAAAGCAATTCACAAGCAAAATAATATGGAAGATGGTAAGAGGAAAGAAGTAGAAATCAAGAAAAAATAAAAGCAGCTTTTTGAAGCATTCAAATCTCAATTTTGTTTATACAGACCACCTCTTCCCCAGCAAAGCCTTGATGGCCTGCCAATAAAAAATTCAGCTTTAATAAATCGTCATTTTTCAAGAAGAATATACCCCACTTGTTCTACAGGTGCAATAACTTCTGTTAAAATTGCATTCCTGAGCTAAGATTAACAAAAGCAAACAAACTGGACTGCACTGCTTTAAGAATATGTGGACCTGTCTGTAGGATCGAGATTTAATTATCCTTACATTTAGTCAGCAAAATGAGAACACTTTTATATTATTGTCGTAAATATTTCTATAGCATTAATTACAGCAGCAAGAAAACTGCAACAAATGATTCTAAGCTCAATGAAAATCTGTCCAGTGGATGGTTTTGTTCACCCATTTTTTGAGGTCTGGCAGAGCACTTTAGGAGTGGCAGAGAATTTTACCTCCTATAATGAAAGGTTTAACATTCTTGCAGATGTATCTTCCACTGACAATAACCAGGCGCTCATTACCTCGTGTTGTGCCAAAAGTTATTAGCATGACTGGTAAAATGGCAGTCCTTAGTGAATTTAAATGTGTAATTACAAAGTTTGAATGTCTGAAAAATCTTTTAAACCCACGTTTGAATTTTGGGAAAAGCTAGGGAAAGGGAAAAAAACCCCCACTGATTTATTTCTCTGCTGAAGGGACAACCAAAAATAAGTTGATTTTCAGAAAGATGCGATTTGGGGATTATTGTAAAAAAGGAATCCAAGGTAGGCTCCCCACTGGCCTTAAGTCTCTTGAGTTTCCAGTCAGAACAGGTTCTCAGTGTGCAAAATATGTAAGAATTCACTGAAAAACACAGCTGTGTGAGAGAAAATGGGCAAGGCCAGAGGGGAAATTATATCAGTGCAAGATGGCCTTGGCAGTGCTGGGTTAACAGAGGAACTCCATGACCTTAAGGGTCCTTTCCAATCTCAGTAATTCTCTGATTCTCTGGATCTCAAATTGACAGAGTTAAAACCCCATAGCTGCTTTAACTAAAAGAAATAAATAAATAATGTTTTTGGAAAGCAGGACCTAACTAAAGGTTTGACAGTGCTGGGCTATGTATGCAAAGAACTTTTTTCATTTATAAATGGTGCCTTCCTAATAGCTGTTTTCTTGCTAGTTTTTGCAAGTGTGAATTTTGTGAGCTGTAAATTCTGAGTACTTCAAGTTTGCTCCTACACCTCTGGTCAAGAGATAATTTCCCTACCATATATTTGCCATTGTTAACTTCCAAATTTACTTAATAATTATACTTATTTTACAAATTGACATCTAGCTTAAGCAGTTGTTTTTCTCTTTGTCCCACCCATGCTCTTCCTACAGAATGCAACACCTCCCTTGGGCACAGATAAAAATTGAGTTCCTTTTCTTCCTCTCCCTACCTCTTCATCTGGCTTTCCTTTCTTGTCGCCTTCTCTCTATTTGCCTTTAAAAAAAAGAGCAAGATGGGTTTACAATTAAGATTACAAATCACATTTAAAGCACATGAATTTAATTCCTGTGAGAAATACATATTTTGGATTTAGAAATCTAATTTCCCCTTCAGGCATCTTTTGGTTCTCTGGCAGAAAAGCTCCTTGTTCTTATGTTCCAGATATCCCCAAATTCATTTTGTCAAAATTTGAAAAATAAAAATAATAAGAAAAATGAAGAAGCCATCATCTCAAACCCAGGAAAAAAATGTAGTATCAACATAAGAAAAATAGTCTTCCACAATCTTCCAAAAATAGAAAATAGTCATTATTGAAGCAAGAAATCAAGGCTCTGCCTACTGCACCTTGATATTTCCAGTTAAAAATTTTCATTTAAAATGCAGTATGTATTTGGACTCTTTAAGTAACTGGCCCCATCACTCTTTGCAATGTGTCACTTTATAATTTTTAGGTGCAAATAACTTCAGATCATTAACAACTTTTGATATCCCATGCCACTTTATAAGGTAATTGGAGAGAACTCATTGCTTTTCCTAATTAAAAAAAAAAAATCAGACTTGAAAAAAATCAAAAAGATGCTTTCTACTAAGCAAAAAGGAAAGCTTTTTGGTCAATGAAAATTGGAATTTAGAAATGAAAAACAGACAAAGAATGAAGTGAATGCAGAAGTGAATGGACAATGGAGAATGGTTTAAAAAGGTACAAAAACCCCAAATATTTTCAATTACCAGGATGATGTGTTTCACCAAGAGGCTCAAGTTTTCGAAGTCTATTAAGTTTGGGAGTTCCCCATCCAACTGAAGGAAAACAAAAACTGTCAGAGCATTCCAGGACTGCACTGGATCATTCTGAGCTGTACAGACACCACATCTCCTTGGGAGAAATCAGAGCATTTAGAAGTGCCTGAGCTATGCACTACATTGCATCTATGATGAAATATTTCTAAACTGATTTACCTTTAAAATAATGATATTTTTAATCACTTCAGTGAGTAATCAAGTTTCTGGTTCTTTTTTTGGTAAAATGATGTTTTCCTCCATGGAACAGGCCAAACCAGTTCATATCATGAAGTGGGAAACTGCATCAAAGATTTTCTATAGAGGAAGGTTTAGTAGCTCCTCTCTGTATGAAGACCAGCTCAGTTTCATCACTCACATGTGAGACTTTTAAAGGACTACCAACCATAAATTGAGACATCAATTCTTGTTTTTACACTTACCTGGTGGGAGAGCTGCTGGTGGTGTAGGATTCTTGGGAAGAGAGTCCTCTGCATTAACAGGTTCTACTCTGTGGCCCCTTTTTAGTTTTGGTTTTTTACTTTTTTTCTTACTGTTATCTACATCCAACAGAAATGAAACATTACATATCTTACAGTTATATACAGGTAATATCCTACATCAGATTCTAATACAATGGTTGGGGAGATACATCAGAGTTTTCAGTCCAAGCTTAGACATAAAATTATGGGAAATGTAAATCACACAGCATTTTGCTCTAGAAAATAAAACTGTGGCATAAAATATTGGGAAACATAAGGCAGACAACATTTTGCTACAGAAAATAAAACTGTGGGCATAAAATATTGGGAAGTATAAGTCACACAACATTTTGCTGTAGAAAATAAACTGTGGGCATAAAATATATGCAAACTCTAAGTTTCAGTGAAGAAATTCAACTTGTATAACCTATTCCTGCATTTTTGTGTTTCCAATAGATGACATTGGTATGGGGTACAATGACAAATAACATGGCCAGAAGGAAGAAGCACGTGAAAAATCACATGAAATGACATAAAAGGCAGCAGTTTTACCTGAGTCAAGGCATTCTGAGGCTTGTTGGTCACTCTCTTCTGCATGCTGCAAAAGCTGGGCAGTTGTGGAGTTGCACCTTTCCAGCCTGCTTTCATTTGTGTTCTGGCTGCTGCTACTTGATAAGTGGTCCTGCTCTCCTTGGGATTTCAAGGCAGTTGTAGTCTTTTCAGTCTCCAACTTTTGCCTCTTCTTTTCCTTTTCCAGCTGTTTCTCATTCTAACAAAAAGGACAAGATTTTTTTTAATGCCTTCTAATTGTGTAATCAGATTAGTAAGACAGAAAGGTTATTAAAAAATGAAAATATTCCCCAAATATCCTACGTTTAGCATAGAATTTATTTTCAAATACATAAAGAAATTAAATTTCCAATATCCTATCCAAACGAAGGGTGAGGGAATTATAAAACAAAAGGATCTTTAGATTTATTGCCTGTTTTCTTGTTTTATTTTTGGTCCTATTAAAAAAAAACCCAAAAACCCAAAAAACATAAAAACCTTCTGCTTTCTTTCTCCTCAATTACTTTTTAAAAAATGTGTTAGTTAAAAAAAAATACAGATGCACAGAGCCAAAGTCTCCAGAAAATGCTATCCCAGTTGGGATAAATACCTATTGTGGCATACAACCTCAATGACAGGCTGCTTCACAATTCTGTGTCACTAAATTATCATCTCTGCAATATTCACAGCTGCACCTTTATGTTCTTGCTTTTAATATTATTGCTAAATGGATTATTCTGCATGAAGCTGCCTTGGCATGGTCTGTGGATATGGGTGCTTTTGTCTTAGAGAAAAGCAAATGTTTGACTTACTTGCTGGAAAAAGTTTACATGTTTCTGTAGATTGTGTTATCTCCAAGCAACTCAATAAAAAAATATGAACTCAGGAATGTAGGTTAAGGAAACTCTAATATATGAATGTGATTTGCACATTTCAAAATTAATAAAAATTCTCAAGAGTCCATTTTCAACTGAAAAGAAGTTATGCGCACAAATCTGAACTGAAGAAGTCAAAAAGATTTGATGACTCACCACATCACTAAAACACTTTGGAAGAAACTAATAAACCTTGAATATTTTCCAGTTCTGAATCACAGGAGTTTAATTAGGAAACATTTTCAGTCATGTGTTTACATTTATTTGACTGTGTCTACAAAACTTTTGCTCCCCAATCAATAACTGAGGTTTTCTTATCACAAAAACATTGATTCAATGCACAGGAAACAAGGCTGACAAGATTAAAACAAGAATTTAAAAAGTGCTGTGCAGAAAGACTTAGAAGTCTTTCAAATGACCATTTTCCTCATTGCCTCTGAGACATTTGTTAGTGGTAGTTCTAAACAGATCCAGATTTCCACCTTTTCTCCTACCTCAGAGATTACAGCAGATATAGGCTGGAAGGGGTTTCCACATTTCCCAGGCTCAGGGTCTTCCTCCTCAGGTGCATTTCCTTCTTCTTTTTCCCTTTGGCATTGTTGTTGGGTTTATGTTGTTTCAGAGGTTTTGGTGTTTGGTTTGGGGGGTGTTTTTTGGGGGCAAGAGGAGGGGAAAGAGGGAGAATGAATAAAGAATTATGAAGATGCCATAAATTTTACAGAGAACAATGTCAGCCCTCCCCACTACACCTCTCAGTGTGGCATAAACCCAACACAGTCCAACATGCTCAGAAGGTTTTGTGTGTGTAGAGACATGTGGCAGACTAGGAGCAAACCAATTTTTTTTAGAAATTTATGAAATATATATGAAGAGCATGTCAAGTTCCAGTTGCTAAAAATGTACTTTAGTAATTTACTTGCTTATTTAAACCAAAACAGCCAGAATATACTCCAAGACACTTCCCAGCTACTTCTCACAGTAACTGAGACTCAAAATTCTCTGCCTGTATAAGGCAGAGCAGAGGACAGGGGTGCTCAGCAAATATTTTAAGAATGAGCCAGTAAAATGATTCACATCAGCTCTCCATAATCACCACAGCAGGCTGCTAAAAACTAGAAAGAGCTGTGAAGGGGAGTAATAAATCACTTATCCTGCTTCCCCTCGCTGCATCATCTTTAGTTCCTTCATGCCTCACCTGTTGGATATTCTGAAGTTTATTAAGCATAGTATTGAATAAATTTTCATATCTAGTCTTTGATATTTACATATGGGTTAGAGAGTCTAACTTAATACTTTATTTTAGAAAGTAACTTCAGATTAAATCATAGGAATTATTTTTTAGGTCAGTCTTCTGTGAAGTTATATTAGTAAGGCCAAATTTATTCCACAACTACTTTGCAATTCTCATTCACAGTACACTTCCAGCATGCACCAAATCAAATAAAGGGCATGAAGAGGCAAAAACTTCAAGAAAGACTCTTGTCTTGTAAGCTTTAAATCCTGGATAGCCTGGTTCCCATCAGATCTATGCACAGGAATAAATCAAATATCTTAGAGAAGGGAGGAAGGGATGGAGTAGAAGCACAGGGAAAAATACCTCTGTTCCCGTATCCTCCTGACGCGCTCAGCTCGCTCCAGTTTCTCCTGCTCCTCAAGTGCTTTTTGCTCTGCAGTGTCCCTCTGGATGCGCTCATTTAAGGCATCATAATCTTTTGCTATGATATGGAGAAGCCAAAATAACCCCTTTTTTATTGATTTATCAATTTTTTTCCCACAGCCCATGATGGCTGAGCAAGGTTCCTGTAAATATATGGAGAAGGAGGGAAAGAAATATTTGTGGTTCAGACCACATTCCTTGATTGGAAACAAGAAATTAGCTGAACAATTACTGTTTACTGTGAAGCTTGTAAAACACTGAGAAGTATGGGTTATAAATAGTCCATGCTAGATTTATCAATCAAAATGGAAAAATCTGAGATGAAAGAGAATCAGCTTGGCTTCAGTTCATGAAAAAAAGTCCAACAAGTTCATAAGCACCACGGGAATAAATAAAATCTCCTGTGAATTTGTCAGAATTGCTGTCAAACCAATGTTTAACATCAGAACAGGCACTGCAACTCAATTGGAATAAAACCTTTTATCATGATACTCTCAGCAGCAAGTGAGAGGAACATGATCAAGGCAAATCTGTTGAAAGAGAAATGCAAACCTCACTGAGAAAATAGTTCTGAAAACACGTCTGGTAAGAAAACATTGAAGGACCAAGAGTGCTTCTCTTGAGATTAAAACACTTCAGAGAGATAGAATAGCCTTCAAAACCATAAGGTGAAACTGTAAATAGGAAAAGAATAATTTCCTCTTAATTTTTCATGTCAGAAGGATAAGTAAAATAGGTTTTAACTGGGACAAAAGAGAGAGGGCTTGATTCAAGCTTGGAACATGGAAAAGATGTTCTCTCAAGATCTCCCAGGAACTGTTTTGCAGAATGTTTTGGAGCACTGTATGTGTCTTTTAAAACATTATCTGAATAACAATTGAATAGATCCATGTGTATGGCATGTAGAGGTGATACCTCCCCCTGATCATGTTCAGGATTTGTGTTTATGAAGATTAAAATAAACCAACGCTCAAATGCCAACATCTGAAAAACTCTCAGTGCTCTCTCCATCTGACAAATATTTCAATGGCACCACAGTCAGACATGGAATGTACAATTTACAACAGAAAAAAAAATTCTGACCACTTATGTTTAAATTAAGGTTCAAATATGAGTCCTTTTCACGATGGAACCCTGCAATACTCTCCAGCAGAATCTACTCAAGAAGGAGATGTATAGAAGGTGTAAACAACTTGTTTCTCTGAGAAAACTAAGATCAAACATTGGCCAGCACTGGGGCAATATTCTTCTCAGTTTGCACCAAGATTACTGTTGCTGCAGTTTGGTTATAAATTGTAAAAATTTAGAAATATGGAATACACAGACATAATAAGTAAGAAAAAGAGGAAGGTCATTCTCACTGACACTGTCCAACAGCAAGACAAATTACTCCTTCCATTTGCTTTAATACTTTGTGGGAAAATTTAAAGATCCAGTGGAAAACTAACTAAAACAATAATAAGAAACAAAAGGGGCTTTGGTCCTTGCCTAACTTTCTATCTTGTTTCACAATGCCTCTGTTTAAATTGATCCCAGGAGCCATCCTACTGAAGGAATTTGGGACCAGGTTTATATTTAAAGAGCCTGGTAAAGAAGGTGTCTATTAGAGTACGAAACAATCTTAAGAGTGTGTGACCTGGTGTCTTTCCTATTTACACAGAAAATATAAATAAAGTACAAGAACAGCATTTTACTGGCACATGTCAGAAATTAAACAATTCAGAATGTATTGGAATACACTATTATCTTTCAGTTCTTTTTTTACTGAATACTTTTCAAGAAAATATTTTTGGCACAAAAGCTCGTTGGAAAAAAGGAGGAACTTGCAATTTTAATTTTTATGATTGCTATATGTGCAAAGTGCACTAACTGAAGGAAAGCACTCAGATAATCATGACATTATAAACAGAGCCATGCCCTGCTCTAACTCAGCTATTAGAGCAAATAATAGCAATATGTCATGTTCTAAAAATTTTGCAAATCTCCCTAATGAATTAAAATTATTTTTAATTTTAAGAATCCAAAGCTGAACTGGTTTTGCAAAATTGCTTTCTTATTTTGGTTTAGTAACAGCATAACCCGCATTATCTTTCAAAATGTTTTTTACTGCCATCAGAAAAGATTGTGGAAGCAAAGCCCTACCTAAGACACTGGTAGATTAAAATGAAAGTTTAAAGAAAAACTTCAAGATTTTGGATATATTATCAGAAATATTGACCAATATTAAGCTTTCATAAATATTTCTGGTTTCGGCTCCCCTCACAATGACTTCCTGCTAGGTTTTTTCTTAACAGGACAGTGAATACCATATCTAAACTTCAGTTTGATGCCATGTAGCAGAATTTCCTACCTAAATGGAACTTTTACACAGATATGAGAAAATATAGCATCTTAAAATCTACTTACAATTTGACAGAGACACTTGTGTTCATTAACCAGCTTTTCCAGAGATAAGGACTCGATCACATCTGCTTCTGACAGAGCTCCTTCTCTGTCCTGCTTATTTGCCAACCTGGAGGGGAGATCAAAAGAAACACTCAGCATCCTGCCACAAGACAGACCCTCACATCTCCAAAAGCTGAGTTTGTGACAAAACTAAGAAGAAGGGGAAGACTGAGAGAGCTCCGCCCNCCCTCACATCTCCAAAAGCTGAGTTTGTGACAAAACTAGGAAGAAGAAGGCAAAGATTGAAAAAGAAATTATAAAATTCCTTGTTTCAGCTTTAATTATTTCTTCTACTTACTAAGCATGTTAGTCTATGCAGCATTTTCATCAGATACTAATGTTAGATAATCACTAAGGTGCTTAGTAATAATTGAATATTATTTCTAGAGAAAGCAATCATATTTACAGTTAAGAAAACGAACATAAAAGACCATCCTGCTTTACATCTAAAGCAACACAGGACAATCTGTTGGGGCCTCTGGATGAAAGTTCACACTTTTGCAACTTCCCAAACCGTAGGCACTTCCCTGTGTAGAAGTGCTTCATGATCATCTCAGCTCCACCTGCTACCCAGCATTTCTCTGATACCAAAGTTTTGAACTTGCTCTTCCTGAGTAAAACCTAAAGTGTAGAGGGAGGAACTTGCATGAATGGCTCTAAAAGCCACATTTTATTAAATAGAGGAAAGCAAAACCCCCCCCACATAACTCACAAAATAAGTGTTCTGTAAGACGAAGATCATTGTCATGTCACTTATATATGGTAGGGAACAGAAGTCTAGAAGACAGACATTCATTTAGGAGTATAAAAATACAATCCAACCTATTTTGCACTTTCTACAACATCAATAATTCAAGCTAAGTGCTGCACAGCATTAGAAAGTAAGAAATTTGTACTGCTTCTCTTTATTAAAGGAATTCCACTAATATAATGTTCCCCTGAAATTTAGCAACATTTCAATGACATCAGAACTCTGACTCAATTTTCTGAATAAGAAGACAAGTATTTGGCTTCCACAGGCTCAGTGGGAAAAGATTTTGGAACCAGACATCATAGTCTTCCTCCTGAAATCTCAAGTCATTATCATGAACTCAAATGGCTTTTTGGGAACTTAGGCCAAAGCTTGTATTTCGAATTTATGTTAATTCCTTGCTGGGAAGGAACAGTGGTAAGAATTCACTCCATAGTTACCAGAACTTGTCAGCCCTTTAATTTGATCTAAGACCTTATTCTTCCATATTATCCAGAATCCCAGTGGGAAAGCTTCAATTCTTAATTATTTTAGTCCCAAGAGATTTTTCAGCATTAGAAAAACATTAGGAAAAAAAGCTGTGTTGCATCTACAGCCCAAACCCCCACATTCCTTGTCACCATTACCCTCATGAGCTACGATTCATTACCTAATCTTTCATCTTCCTTTCCAAGAAGAATTTGTTTATGAAGGAGACCATAGAAAAGCAGCTTCTCATATGTCCAGTCTCTCTCGATCTTCACCATTCTTAACTATTTGTGGTCCAAACCATTCACTTATTTATCATCATCCTGGGGATAAAAATCCCTGTGTCCTACTGATAATCCAAACTTTGCTGGCACAAAGCTCTTCTCCCTGCTCTTCCTTGACAACGAATTCTCACTTCTTAAACAGAGAACTTCTGCTTTGCTTTGCATGATTTAGTGCAGGGATCCCCAAACTGCTGCTCAATGCATACACAGAACCTGTGATATTTTCAGTATGTTTATAATACTCTGGCACGGCTTCTGTTCACCAACCAGCTAGAACAAGACTTGTCCTCTCAGTATTCAGCTATGAAACCAAAGCTAGACCAGGGAAAAACTGAGATGCAATGCAAGAAAGTAATTAAAAGACTGGAAACAATTACCTCCACTTCTTTTCCTCCTGCACATAACCTATTTTGTTACTGTCTGAAAATCCTACTGTGCTGTCTCATAGTCTCAAGAAGCATTCCTCAGCAGTGCTGTCAATTCATCTAGATCTAATTGAAGGAAATATTTCTGAGCAGTGTTTGTTGCCACAGCCTATTCCTCTCTCACCTGAAGATTAAATAACTGCGCTGTTTCCGCTGTTCTTGCTCTGCACAGCCTACAAAGCGCAGCTGAAGCAGAATGAAATGCTGGTTAGCTGCATAGCTCAGTGGCAATCTGACACTAACATCCCACAGCTCACAGTAGCTGCTGCTTTTTAACCTCTAACACCTTGAAAGGTGTCATATTTGTCTTTCTGGTCAATTAGCTTCCACTTTCTCTGCAGCAATAGTGACTGCATTCCAAAAATATGGCTGAGGTGCTGTACCTGGAAAAGCAACATATCCAAACAGCTGTCTCTCCCTAATCTCCCCAGGAGCTGAAGTGGTTTTGCTGAGATCCATCTACTCCTGGACATCCCTGCCCACTTCAGACTTCAGGTCAAACTTCTAAACAGAGTTCAAGCATTTTTAAAATACTGTAGTAAAATGCATTATTCTGCAAGGCCTTTTTTTCCCCCCCCATGAACAGATCCATCTACCCCCAATAATTCTTCTTCCTTCCATGCTTTGGTGCAGAAGAAAGTGAAGCTTGCACTTGCAGCTTCTCAGGGGAGCTGCTCCAAGGCACTTCCTGCTCCTGGGCACTCCAGAGGGATCCGCCTCCCAGCAGGGCTGGCTTTCAAACAGGCACAACCAGATTCCCCAGGCACAAAGTAATCAATTTGCCTGTCTCCTGCAATTGCAGAAGGCAGTTTCTCTCTCACTCTACCACTCCTAAGGATGATCACACTCGGACAACAATATAAGAATTAGAAGCAAGAAGAATGAAGGAAATACTTCATGGAATGTTACTCACGACACGTTACTCAGGGAATATTCTGGAAAAATGTTTTTGGGATTATACTGAAGCTTAACCTCAGGAGTTCCTGTGTAAAGGGTAAAAGCCACCCGCACGAGATTCAGAGGTAAATACTCTTCTCTTAATGTTTCTAAATTTGCAAATATCAGAAAAAGGCTTTGTAGGGGGGTTTAGAATGGAAATGTGCCTAAGTCTCAAGACATAAAAATAATGTATGTCTGCCTTGCAAAGAGTTAGGTATTTCTGAGGGTGAATATGGACTCAGGGCTCTGCTGCTCTTGTACAGGAACACCAAGCAAGTTTTATGCAAAAAAACCCTTCTTTAGGGAATTCATCAGTTATCTTAAAAGACAGACTTTGATTTTAATTTTCCAAGTCAGTTGAACTTCATATATAACAATTTTTCATGTTTAAAAGCCTGTAGGAGGTATATATCAAAACATACTTGAAAGGACAGCAGAGTAGCTGTTAGTTTATCATATTAAGTTTGCTGAGTAAGAAGCTTTCATCTATAAAATCACGCTTAGCTTATTTCAGTTTCACATAAAGTGTATTTGAATTGTCTCAGTGTAACAAGCTTACATCATGCAAGAAATAAAGAGAAAGTAGGCACCTACTGCTTTTAGATCAAGTAGGATTTTTCTAAGCAGCTGGAGAGCTCTTGAACTTTAAGAGTCACAGGAAACAATGTGGGAGTGTTATGTGTGCATTGGCACAACTGACATCTACAGCTCAGTGACAATATTTCTCTTAGAAGCCACTTTGGCCGGAGAAAAACAAAGTCTGAATGCTATGGAAGTTACTTGACCTGTCTATAAAATCTCAATTGCTGAGCAAAGAGGGGAAAAAACCCAACAGAAACCAAATCAGAATTAAAAGTTTACTTTCAATACAAAATCTGTAAAAATGTCTTAGATATGCTACTTTTGGGGTTATATTTATTCCAAATCAGTGATCACAACCCCCAAATTTTGGGTCAGATCTGCATAGTGTCCATCAAAATTAATGAAGAGCAAAGCAGCCCTGAGGTCAAAACATTACAGCATCAGAACTATCCCCATGATTGAAAGCAACTGTAGGAAAATGAATCTTTATGAGAATGGTTTACCTGAGATCAAGAATTAGTCTTTAAGGCTACTCCAAGAAGCCATAGCTTTGAGGGATGGAATTAACTGGGAAAACAAAGCCAGAACCTTTGAAATTAACAGCAGTCTAAACAAGGGGAAAAAACATGCCATATTCTTCACTCTACAGTGAATCTTCTACTTAAAAATGCTGCTCTGCCCTATTTCCCTTTGGAATTTTTACCTCTCCTCCATTAACCTTCTGCTTGGGCAATCCTGTGGACATCAGAAGGATGTTTTATTGCAGAGAAGTCAGGCCTCAGCAGATGCAGCATGAAAGAGCTTTTGTCTCTTTGTGCTTTGCTTATGTTAACATCCATGCAAGTCAAACTCCTGACCCACACAGAGGCAAAAATAAGTGACTTGTCTGCTTTTTTGCTTGTTCCTTCTTCAATTATTGTTAGTTCACGAGCATTTTGAGGAAGTCATGGAAAAGAGAGTTCTTCATACTTTTAACAAACAAATAGGAGAACAGACCAACAGTTTCAAGTGGCCCACGGAAGGCACTCTTGATGAAGTTCTGAGCCTGTTCTATCAGGTGATTTTTTGCAGATTGCCTTCCAAATCAAAATGTTAACAGATCTTCAAGCATATTCTTCTTTAGCATTTCAAGCCTCTGCCCCTTCTGGGATGCTGACAACAATGACAAACCTATCAGTAAATTCTGATGGTTGACACGTGGCTTTTTCTCAAATAAAAGGATTATTATTTCAATCCATGCCTTCAATTCTCATGCAAAACAATACTTTGACTATTATGGTAAACTATAATGATTAAAGGTGAATAAAGTGCTACAAGATTATTGACCTGCTTTCATGCAACTTCAGGGAGCTGTAGGAGACATTTCTGTAAGTCAGCATTTTCCCTAGACAGTTCCTCCAGGTCACATTTAAATAAGAAAACAGTTCAAACTAAGATTCTAAACTCCTCCTGTTTACAATATCTCTAGGCAACTTGAGCTTTTGAACTGGTCACAAGAACACCAGCAATTATAATTTGTTAAGTGGCCTCATTCTCACCACAGGTCTGAATCATATTCCTATTTACTGAAAACATTTCTTGACACACTGCTCTGCTATCAGTTCAGTCCCACCTCTTGGTCAAACAGGCTGCAGCCAAGAATTTCTGAGCTCACCTAAAGCATGTTCAGCTTCCAGATGTGTAATTCCAAAACAAATGGCAATAAATGGTATAGCAATATATTTTTAGATAGGATTGAAAAAAAAAAAAAAGTGAATTGCTTTCTTATACTCTATTTCAGCTTGTCATGTCAAAGCCTAGGCAAACTAAGTATAGTCAAATTGCCTGAATAGTTTTTTTAAAAACCCTGCCTCACATTTATTACAGGTGATTTCCAAGGCTGTGACAGGCAGCTCTGTGGTCTGACAGAGATGAAATGGGAATGTAAAGCAGGTGGGATGGTGCACAGCACAAATCCTGAGTCTGCAGTTCTACTGTCAGGAAGACAAATCTCTCACATCACTTAGAGCAATACAAAGCTGTTAAGTATGAGTTCAAACTATATATCCTGTTAAATGGAAACAATTCCACCTGTACTCTATCCTGCTGCAGCCTTTTCTCTTGCTCCTATTTTATTTTCAAATACTGCTTTAAAATAGATCAATATTTGGACCTTAATGATGTGATCTTTGGGCAGAGGAGATCATGACTTTCTTTCTAGGCTTCTTTGACCTCCAGGTTTGTGAGGACTCGTAAAGAGCACTACTGAGAGCAAATCTCTGGTTAAACAAGTAAAAAAATCCCCATCAAAACATGAAGTTCTCATCAATTACAGAGAATTAGCTGCAGACTATGCCACTTGCAGAGTGAGATCATTGTTTTGTCAGTGAGGTGCAGTGTCCATCACCCTCACTGGGATTTATGTCACTGCAAAAGCATGAACTCCTCACCTCCTACTACCCAAAGTATCAGCAGCAATGACATGGATGCTTTTCCTCAAGTCTACACCTGCAGCCACACAATCATAACAAAGATTTCAAAACACCAAGGAACAAGCTCAGATTTACAGCTGATTCACTGTATGTACCTTTGAATCCAATATGTCAAAAATAGCAAAACACCAACACAAGACAGCTCTATCTCCTGCAACATGACTGTGTTGCAGATTTGTGGTCAAAGGCCCAAGAACAGCTTGAAGTATTTGAAGTCTGTTTTCCCCCTCTCCCATTCTCTTGGAAAACTCACTCCAGAGCAGAATGATTAGGCTACACTTTTCCAGCAACTCTGGCCTAATTCTTCCCCATCTAATGAATTCTTTGAATACTCAGGTGTGCTTTACTACATTTGAGTTTCTTGGTTTTACTCAATACCCACATTTCTCCACCTTCCACAATCCATTTCACACTAATTAGAGAATTCCCAAGCTACCTTGCTTCAAATGCAGCATTTCTATTCTTGTACATACTGGTAATTTTGGTTTCCCTGGGGAGTCTCATGGCAGTTTTTACACAGTGATAGGACAAGGCTGAAGTGTTTCAAATGCAAGAGGAAAGATTTAGATCTCATGTTAGGAAGACATGTGGTGAGGATCTGGCACAGGTTGCCCAGAGAGAAGTTGTGATCATCCCCTTTGGTGAAACTGTTACTGATTTTGCACCATCATCTCATCTGTGGCATATTTTTAGGCAGGGCAAGCTCTCTGCCTTTGGTATTTTCTTGTTGAACCACTCCCACATTTTCCACAAACAGAAACTTGAACTTCCAACTATTTTTAAGTACATTTTTCCAAGGACTTATCTTAGGACAGAGATGCTTAAGAGGATATTTTTATTCAACCACTTTATGTCTCATAATCCTTGGTTTAAGCACTTTTGTTTAAAAGGTATTTAAGTTAAAGGAAACTTTTTAAACAAAGGAGAAAATAAATGTAACTTATAGCAAGATATCCTACTTTAGTTACTTCAGATAGATCTTTGAGCAAGAGGGCAAGATTCCAAAACACTGCCAAACAAGTTCCTTCTTTTCTTGTGAAAATATGAGAGAGCACAAAGTGAATTTCAGCTCAAAACACCAAGTAACCAAGTAGTAACCAAGCTCCAAAGTGTGACTCCAAGATTTACTCGTTGCCATTGTGCTTGCAAAAATGTTAGATGGGTTTCTTGGCACCACATGTCAGAGCTGTGACATCATTTCACTGCAGCTTGGAAATGAATAAAAATAATAATACAAAAAGAAATGTTTAGGATTACATGTAACATGAAATTCCTCTGGGATGTGTTGCCTGAAATCATCTACCCAGTGCCCTTAACTGACTCACAGCTAAGGGTCAGGAAAACAAACCTATCCTTATTTTTGGTCCAATCATCAAAAATACTCCAAACAAAAGCAAAAACCCTCCCAAAACAAAATAGAACCACTAACAAAGAAAAAAGCATCAGTTTCAGCAGAGGTGAAGAAAGCAGCATAAGCCAGAACACAGATCATACATCTCAAAGAGCTCTTAAGTAGAGGATTCTGTTCCTTGATTGTCTGCAAGTCCTCTTCTCTGGAAGAGAGTGCAGGATATTAAAACCAAGGTAAGGTGGCAAATGGTATCAAAGATCAAATAGAAACAGAGGCTTTGCTGTCAGGCACTTCAATCAAAGTGCTGGATAACCAAGAAATAGAAAACAAAAGCAGAAATTAAAATGAACAGGAGGCTTTGATAATTTGGGGACTGGGAAAGAAATAAAACAATCCAGCAAAGCCAAATAAGAAGCCATTAAACCCAATTACAACCAGAAATAAAAGAGTTCCATACCATTAACCTTCCTACTTCACATATCCAGTTATGTCTTTCAACTTAATGTAGCCCAAATCTTATTTTTGGATGTAGGCTCCATGTTTCCTGGGTCTACTGATAAATTTATCAGACAGGTGGAAGTGTGATTGTTTTACAATTAAGCAAGTGGACATTTCAACTTGCCTTTTTTTTTCTAAATGGAGAATATAAAAAAAATCATTTCCATCAAACTGTTTCTCTTTGAATTCTGGACATACTTTATCATCATGAGAGATTCTAATGGTGATCCAGCTGCCAGGATCCATTATTCCCCTAATCACTCTGCTGAGGTAATTGTCTTTATCAAGACTTCCCCAGTCACATATGGCATCCATTTAAATTGATACAACCCTTTTCCTAAGGAGCAACACAGCCACGTTATCAGAAGGCAAAGATTCTTGCAATACCCTTAAAATCCGTTTGACAAGGACGTGAAAATTGGATTTCTGAACCTGACAACTATTTATAGCTACATATAGCTATAAATAAAAATGCTTCAAGAAGAACAAACTTCATCACCAATGAGTTTGCATGACAATAACACTGCAATGGGCAGTGAATGTAGGGGCCACACTAAGTGCTGTCAGTCCACATATGCCATTTACTCAACTCTAAAGAGTAGGCATATTCTCCCCTTACTGAAAAAAAACTTCAAGCAAAGTGAGATGCTTTCATCTCAACCAAGAGAAAAACAGGATGTGCCCCTATACATAAACACGTAGGACAAAACAAGGACTCAGTAAATGAACAGAGCTTGTTGTGGAACACTGAAGAAGCCAAGCCAACAATTTCCAAGGTTATCTCTGTCATGAAGACATCCACATTTCTTTGAAACCAGCATGTGTTCCAATTGCCAGTACAATCAAGCACAATTATTGGCAAGCCTGCTCAGTGGCAGCCTTTGAAGGCAAGCCCAACAGCAGAGAAGATATGAAACTAAGATTCAATTGCTTACATTCCAGTCTTTTGTGAGACTGATCTTTAAACAAGAAAAAAAAAAAAATCCAGTATTTTCTGCTCACTTCTTTGATATTTAACAATATTTGCAGATTTGTTTTGCAGTTCTGTGAGGTTCCTCCCTCCAGCCCCAAGGAACACAGCTGCTTCAAGAGCAATGCACCAATTCTCTTAGACACAAGAAATTCTTGTCACCTCATACCATAAGCATTAATGGTGCCCTTAGAACTTGCTTTTAATCCCAGGTTTGCCCAGCCCTGCTAAATTAACATGGGTCAGCAGATGTGTGAGTCTGGACTAGAACAGATTCTCAGGTCACTTCTCTGAAGCCCTGTTAACAACCCTGGGTCCTTTCACATGCCCCAGGCTGAACTTTCCCTGTTGGTGGTGCCAAGCAGCTCTGGAACATTCCTGAAAAATGTTATCTGGGAGAAACTGCCTGACTTCTGCCATGGGGATATCCACAGATAAATTCAGCGATGGAGAGGCATTACTGTCATGAAACTCATACATTTTGCATCTTTCCCACCCCAGAATAATGTTCTCCAACAAATAACTTGCCCACTTGTCTGATCACAAGTCTCAGCACATTACTGTAACTTCTGATGATTGCCAGGCTTTTGAGATTGTCTTGATGTGAATCAACAAACACTAAAGTCAAATATTGAGGCATTAAGGGAAAAAAAAAAAGAGCAGCAAGGAAAATCCACACTAGGGTAGAATATCAACATTCTTTCTCATGACTGACCTCTGAAGCATTTCAAGTTTTGTTTTTCAGCTAATCCTCCTGCAGAAAGCCAGATTTAAGTCTGTGAAGACGTGTCCACACTGCTGAATTCCATGACTTATACAAAAAAATCTGTTTAGAGACTTTAAATACGCATAGGGGAGCAGAGATACCACAGCAGTATCATTTGGAATGGTTCAAATACTAGAAAATAATTTGCATATTGGCAGGTTACTGCACAGATCCTTTGCAGTTTCCAAAAACTGCAAAAATAGTATCTTTTGGATACTATTAAGAAATCCTACATTTGCTTGCTAAGAAAAAATTTCTGTAGAATCAAGGTTTAATAAGAGTTGCACCTATTAAATGTTAGTTTCAGAGAACAGCCCTAAAAGCTCTGAAGCAGCCAGAAGATACCACCATGCTGTTTAACCTTTATGCTTGAACAGCCCTCTGAAAGACACATATCTGATTGAACCAGAAGACCCTAAGCAAAAAATCTCATAATCTTCTAGTCCTGAACATGTTAAGTCTTAGTGAAATTTTCCATTCTTGATCACAGTCCAAGGAAATCATTTATGTAGAGTTTGAGAAAAATGCGTTCTTCCCTATGATAAAAATAGCCAAACTTAGTTTCCATTTTCTGTTTTAGAAAATAGCTTGCTCTTAATTATCTTTCCAGTAAAGCTTGCACAACAGCTAGGGAATAAAACAAAACTATATCTACTTTCTGTTAAATAAGAAACAGCACTGAATTTCAGCCCACTGTGGTTCACAAGGCACGTTTGCATCAATTTTATGAAGAACTTAAATGACAGTGTAACAGTAATTCAAAAAAGGCTTAGAAAATCTTCATGCTGCAACATTAGCAATATGGATTCAACTCCACAAAAACTCAAAACATTAAAAAATTAATTTATTTTCATGCTAAATTATTAGAGTTCTTAAATGATCAGAGTTCTGTTGTTCTGTTTTGCTGTAGCTAACTGCTTCAGTTACTAACTCCCCAAGGCAAGGAAAATGGAGAAAGGCTTTTGAGTGTGGCCGAATTAATAATCTAAATTCATGCCAGAACACTGATTCATTACAAAGTTTGTCTCAATCTCAAAAACTGAAATATCCAAAAATGGCACAGCCACATTCACTTCTATTTCCAAAATGATTTATAGGTTAATTAGTTTTCAGCAAGTAAAGAATAACAATAAAATAATTGGAGTTACTTCTCTCTTCCTCCCCAAAATAAAAGTCCTCTCCACACTTCTCTGGTCTAAGTTCTGTGCTCTGCATCACAAATTTACCACAAAAATGTCCTTGGGCTACAAATCCCATCTTGTTCAGAATACCCTCCACTTCCAACTCATTGCTACTTTTACTTTGGTGCAGAGGGAAGTAGCTCTAATCTCCAAAACTGCTTTTCATATATACATATAACCACTAACATTGATTGTTGTTACATTTTGATTACAGTGCAATGAAACAAACCAAACAAAAAAGATACTGGAATTAACTTCCTGTGTTGCAAGAGGGAAAAAAAAAAACCAAAAAACAAACCAAAAACCAAAAGCAGGAAAGAATCCTGACCACAAAAACCATGAGAGATCGTCTGCAAGAGCTCAAACTGAGGGCTAAGGAACTACAGATAGCTGGGGAAAACAATGGTGCAACTGTACAAGAAGAGGAGCAGGAGGAGTTTGAACAGCAGGCCATTATTTATGAAAAAGAGCCCATAAGTGAAAGGCACTTGCAGGAAATCCAGAAGCTTCAGAATGAAATTAATAATCTGGTGGAAGAAGTCAATAAGTTCAGCCAGCAACAAAAAAGCCTCGTGTCTTCAATGAGACGATTCAGCGTCCTCAAGAAGGAATCTAACATAGCAAGGGAAATCAAAATCCAAGCGGAACACGTACGCAAATGTTTGGATGAACTGTCAAAAACAGTGAGGAGAGCTGAAAATGAGCACGGGCCAGCCCGAGCCACGGTGAGGATCCTGGCAGCCCAGCACGCCTTCCTGTCCCACCGCTACCTCCAGGCCATGCTCTCCTACAACGAGGCCATCACCGCCAAGCAGGACAAGTGCAGGACCTTCATCCGCCGCCAGCTGGAGGTGGCTGGTAAAGAGGTGTCTGAAGAGGAAGTCAATGACATGCTCCAGCAAGGAAAATGGGAGATTTTCAATGAAAATCTACTCACAGAAGTCAAGATTACTAAAGCTCAGCTGTCAGAGATTGAGCAGAGACACAAAGAACTGGTCAATCTGGAGAACCAGATCAAAGACGTGAAAGAACTCTTTATCCAGATCTCACTTCTGGTGGAGGAGCAAGGGGAGATGATCAACAACATAGAAATCTGCATGAACAACACTCAAGAATATACTCAAGTATCTAAAGAAAAGTTTGGGCTTGCAGTCAGGTATAAAAAAAGAAACCCTTGCAAAGCAATTTGCTGCTGGTGTTGTCCATGCTGTAGATGACACAAGAAATGTACTGCTTGAAATGTCAATGCTTCCTCCATACCAAACTGATCTGGGAAAACACTCATGGGATCCCTGAACTGCTCACTTTTCTTCCCATTTTCCCTTCAGCAGAGCTCTCAGCAAAAACTGCATCTGTTTTTCAAAACAGAGTAAAGACTTTTATGGTTGTCACAGAAACACCTGAACTGCAGGAAAGGATCAAAGGATAAGAGCGACACCTTTTGGTTCTTCTGAACTTCTTCCAAGTTTAGAAGTTCTAAAGTTTAGTTTGGTTCTTCAAACTAAAACAGTGTGGCAACAAACTCCCTGTGCTGTTGGGAAGCATTGAAAATACTGTCAATCTCAAAGACAGGATTCATAAAAAAGTTTTA
Source organism: Pycnonotus jocosus (assembly GCA_013400435.1). Classification (NCBI taxonomy): domain Eukaryota; kingdom Metazoa; phylum Chordata; class Aves; order Passeriformes; family Pycnonotidae; genus Pycnonotus; species Pycnonotus jocosus. The sequence continues at coordinate 136,635 of VWYP01015196.1, read as the reverse complement.
TTTGCTATATTTACTTTTCACAAAATAATAATAAGTATTTTTAATTGTCTTGTGGTTTTTTAACATTTATATTTACTTGCTCAAATTCTAAATGGTTTTTTCCCCCAGGAATCTGAAATTCTACAAAACAAGTGCACACATGAAGCAGAGACCATTAGTAACAGTCCAGACTGGGATGCCTAAACAAAACAAGAGGTCAGAAAACTCATCAGGAATGTTTCAATACCACCTGTACAGGAAAAGTTCACAAACTTTTCATAAACTGACACAGAGATATTTATATTATTCAGCTCCACAGGCAGAGCCCTACCAGGATAAGGGAATACGATCCTTAATTACACACTCACAAGGCACATTCTTAATGCCACCTATCCTACCTTAATATACAGTCACATTTGCAGTCTGACTTTTGCTAGCAAAAAGATTAACGAAGAAACAGAATAAAAGATAGAATTCCATCCTTCCACTCCCTACTCCTCCCCCATAATATAGAACCAGAGAGTGATTTAGGTAACCAACTGTAACCATCTCCTTTTGGAACTGAGTGAGAAATAGCTCTCCATGCAATTTAACAGACAATAGCAATGTAACAGACAAAGAAGTTATTTCCAAAAAGAAACTTAAAAAAAAAAATCACACTAAAACCAAACAGTAAACCAGAACTGTATTCCTGAACTGCTTTGTGCTGTGCAAAGACACAATCAATACCACTTTATTTGGATAGTCAGAGAAGGCAGAACAAACTGCACTGCAATTCAGCTAGACACTAAGTGAACTGGATATTTTTAGTTGCATGCAGTGGGAAAAAAAATCTACTATCAAAGTAATTTTCACATTGTAATATTTAGAAATAGTTGGATTCCCNGCCAAACAGTAAACCAGAACTGTATTCCTGAACTGCTTTGTGCTGTGCAAAGACACAATCAATACCACTTTATTTGGATAGTCAGAGAAGGCAGAACAAACTGCACTGCAATTCAGCTAGACACTAAGTGAACTGGATATTTTTAGTTGCATGTAGTGGGGGAAAAAAATTAATCTACTATCTAAGCCATTTTCACATTGTGGTATTTAGAAATAGTTGGATTCCTTCAATCCCAGATTAAAACTGCAACTGAAATTAACTTGATATCAAAATACAATCAAATGCCTGAATCTTAAAGTGAAAAGTACTATTTACACAATAGCAACAAAAAATAAACTTGGATGATGACACCACTGAAACTATTGCATTAAATACTCTCCCCTTAACTGCATATATTAAAAATACCTTTATGTTCCAAGGGCAGAGTAGAATTCAGCCACTAAACAAGAGCTGTACTTTCAATCATGGAATAAAACTCAAGTTTTCAAAATACAAGTTTTAATACTTAAGAACACAGCTGCCTGAATAAGTCATCTCCAGCTGTAAATGGGTTAGAAACAGGCAAAAATAAAACATACTGGAGAACTGGGAAGTGAGAAAGACTTGTGGAAACCTTCTCCTTGATAGGGGGTACAATTAACTGAAAATAAACAATATGAAATAATAATATGAACTACAGTTTACACAGAATTTGATACTGAGTATTCAAAATTATTAGCAGCAGCAATTTTGCAGTAATCACTAAAGTAACTTCCCAGTGTTATCAGCAGTTACATAAATATGCAGAAAACCAAACAAATTAAAGCCCAGATGCAAGTGTTCTATGAAGAAAAGTGAAACATTAATAGCTATAATCCCTTATCACCAAAATAACAGGTAGAAAGTAGCTTTCTCCTCACAAAATACCTTCCCAAAAATTTCCTTGGTATAAAATATCAGTCACAGCACATGGACTTGCATTTCCCATTGCACATGCTCCACGTAAACTTAAAAAAAAAAACCCAAAAAAACAAAAACAAAGTCTCAAAACAAACGCAACTAATCCCAAACAAAAGCAGCATTTGCCTGCATAGTATCGTGTCTGTGTGCTCCTTTCTGATAAAGGAAAGGACAAAAATAATCCTAAGTAAAGAAAATTTAAACTTGCATACCAATGTAAGTCCTGAGGATGCTGCCAAAAGAATTTACCCATAAACATAAATTAGGTAATAACCCTGAACAGTAAAATACCCCACATGACAAGTTTAACATCTCTAAGTAATTTATACCAAGGGACAGAAAAAGACAATACTACCAACACTTGAGGAAAACTGTCTTAAAATGATTCTATGACACCTCCATGAGCAGCAATAAATAACAACATGGGAGAGCAGCAATTAAATTTGTAGAAAGTACCACACTGAACATCAGATTTCTCATATTCCCATATTTCTGTAAGATACAGTATTTAGCTCCAATTTTATGTCCAGTTTTATGTGCAATTCAGCCTGTTCTGCACAGATTAAAATGCACTAATTAAAAAACGTAGCAAGGTATTGAGGAACTTATTGCTACATGGGTAGCAAGTATCTCATTATTTAAAAAAACAACAAAACCAAGAAACCCACAAACAAAATGTGAATATCAAAATAAATATAATATTTAAAAAGGCTAACTTTCAGCATAAATTTGGAAATCTGACAATACAGGAGAGAATGCTCACAGGGAGCATAAACCAAAGAACTACGGGATCCCTCCACAGAATTGGGACACTGCAAAAGCAAATTCTGATCAAAGGCTTGACATTTAATTTAATAAAAAATGTTAACATCAACAAACTTGGTTTGGTCACCATTAGAGCAATTAATAAATACACTCTGCCTTCTGATTAGCTACTGATGGGGATCAAAAAGCAGTATCAAGATTTTGGGAAGTGAGTGAGCTCTCTGCAGTCCAGTCAGCCACCCATCCAAACTCTGTTATAGGATTAGAGCACAGAGATTTCTACAAAAAAACCCCAAAACAAACAAACAAAACCAAAATACAACCCAACCTCCTCCCCCCATAAAGCTGTATTTCATTAAAAAAACCCCACAGCACAGTTTCCCACTGTCACAGCTGCATTTTCAAAACACATTTGAGTTAAACTAAGTTGGCTTTATTGTCTTCCCTGTGTGAGTAACATTCAGAGCAATGAAAGGTAAAATCTTATCTATTTTCAACACATACACCATTACTTTGCTGAACTACTGCACCTCATCAACACAATTAACAAGGTTCAGCTTCAAACCAGCAGAGCATCACTATTTCTTGACAATAAGAGTCAGATTCCTTATGATGGCACAGGAACGTTTTGCAATTTATGCATTATGATGCTGACCTGATAAACCATTTTAAACTTCCATAATGTATTTTTCAACTTCAAAAGAGTATTTTTTATCAAATATTTTTGGTGTGAAATTTAATAAAATACCTTCTTCCCAATATTTTTACAAACCCTATTAAACAGAGAAATGTGCCCAATACAATTACAGCAAGCCTCCTTTAAAGAGATTTTGCTGATCATGTACCAGCAGCACCATGTGTTAAGTGAACAAGCCATTTATTGCTGAGGCATCACACTATTGCTGAGTATAACCAACCATTTACCATTTAATTAATTGATGCAGGCATAAGTAGCAACAATATTTTTACATCATGTTGTCATGCCAAATTTGTAAAGCCTTTTAACCAAGCATTTCAAGTAATGTTAGAATTTTACAGCATTAAAAAATCCCACCTTGTTATTTTTCCATGGCTAATGAAAGAGGAGAGAAATAAATATCCCTGAGAAGGATTAAATGAAACATAAAACCATAAAACTAACTGTAATATTGGTTATTGCTGAATTTACAGCAATATTAGTTACAACAGAAATAGTTCTTTAGGTCTAAATTCACCCGATTTCAGATTATTAGAAGAACATTTATTACATTACTTACACTAATACAGGTTTTCCTGATATCTTAGGGCTTTTTAGAACTTCTATCATGGCTTGTTTTGTTTCTTCCATTCTTTCAATGTCACTGGAGTCCACCACAAATATCACACCGTAGGACTCAGCATAATAATTCTTCCAGATATTCCGAATTCGTCTTCCACCTCCTAAGTCAAAGATGGTGACTTCAAAGCGTCCCTGTTTCAGATCAATTTTGGAAAACCCAACTGTGGGAGCCACATCTTCAGGAGACTCTGTCAAAGAAGAAAGCCTTCAGTTTAAAGAGGATTTTACAGTGAGATTTGTGTAGCAAAATCTGTATTTTAAAACACGGAGCGAAACCTCTCTGTTAAATATTGCTGACCACATTTTTGCTTGCATGAACATTTTCCCTCTCCTCAGGGAATTTTAAATTAACTAGTCTCTCAACTGGTTACTTTACATTAATTTAGGTAGGAGCACTGGGAGAGTGGAAAGGGGGCAAAAAAATGAGGGGCCCAAAAGGCAGATTATAATATTTCACACCACAGTTTCATTGCAGTGGTGGTGACTGTACTGCATTTTCACTTCCACTCTCATTTCCATGGTAGTAACCCAACTTTGAGAAGGAAAACAACCAAAACAGTTAATGCACTATGACCTGGGAACCCTTGTGCTCTGCCAAATTTATTTTTTTATCCTTCATGCTTGCCAAAACAGCTTCAGAAGTTCAAACCAAGGGCTGAGATGAAATGACTGAAACCATGTTCTTCTGAGATGTCAATTATTTGATTCCCTTTATTCAACACCAGGTTTTAGCCTTTATTTGTTTGCCTTTTTTTTTTAATTTGCCATGCAATATGCTAAAAAATTATAGATTTCTGTGTAAGACTTTGGCTTGCTGTCTCCCTTTCCTGAGGGCAAAGAAAGCCTGGACTCACCTCACACCACACTAAGCTATGCCTGCAGGGCCTAGTGAGATAATTGGATCTCTGTTTTACGCAGCTGGGTAGCACAAGGCAAGAGAAACATGTAAAATTCAACTTGTTGGGAGGAAAAACAAATGAAGGCCTGGCTAAAAGCACTGAGCTCTGAAGAGCAGTGCAGAAACTGAATCCCCACCAGCCTTCTGCTCCTACCCTTAAGACAGCCAAGACAGAAATTCAGGACATTTAAGCCCTTGAAGAAATCAGAACTGTCGTTTCCTTGAATTTGCCTTTAGAAATACACATTTTTATCTCACTTTTTCCCCCTGAAAAACAGGACTTTTAGAAATAACTGTTACATTCAGATGGCGAAGATAGTAAAGGTGATTTTCAAATAGAATGGAAGGCTAAATAATGAAACACTCCTGTTCTCAGGGCAAAGATAGAGGAATAGGAGAGACTGCTCATGATTTTATTTGTGCTTTAGCAAGTCTGTGACCTTACATAACACAAGTAAACAAACTCGAGGTGGAGTCTCCAAGTCTGCCAAAACACTACTAAGTAAACTCTTGTTCTTGCACAAGATGAAAGTTATTTAGAAAGACAATCCCACAAGTGGAGGAAAAAAAAGAGAGAATTTTTGTTTTCATAAGCACAAGTTTTATCTCAAATTGTATCCTGCTTGCATGCACCAGGGCAAAGTACCCTTCAAAATCGAGTGCTTTCTTAGTGGCAGTTTTATTTATCATCATTTTCTGTTTATAAATAATGATAAAAAATACGTAACACTAGAACCATCCTTAAAATTATGCAAACCAGTTTCCTTCTTTTAAACCTTTTCTGTTTATATATACTTACTTACAACAGTGATTTTTATATAAAGTTTACTACTGTATGCACATTACTGGAATGGTCACCTGAAAGTAACTTCAGCACATGCACACAAGGAAAAAAGAAAAAAAAAATCAAATCCACTGATTGTATTGTCCATTGTAATGTTTAATGTATTAAGATGTGATATATGTGTTATTTGGAGTGTACAAGCATCAACATTTTCTTTCAGCAGTATGGGAGGGAGAGATGCATTAAGAGATGAAGAAGTATTTTCAGATTTAAATGATTGAAAATTAGGAATGATACTCTCAGTGCTGCATTTGGATGATAAATTAATCACTTACCTCCTTGAATTCCTCGGACTGTAGCAGTTTTCCCAGCATTATCAAGACCCACCATTATTAGTGTCACCTTCCTCCATAAGGAGAAAAAAAAGACAAAGAAATTTAATTTTTTTTCCTTTAGCTACACATCATTTATTCTATTTTTTTAACATATGCACAGCAAATTTACCACCAAATACTACAAAGAAGACACATCAAAATACCAAGGCATTGTTACTATTGTGTGTCTAGTGTTTAATATGTTTAATCATCTGATTAGACAGAACAGCAGAACAAGGTATGAAATGAAAAGTCTCAAATCATGGTGTAAGTTTCACATGAGGCAATGACTCTGCTTTCAACTGGTACTTGCCTGCTGCAATTTAATTTCACAGTATTTTAAATTTTATTTGGTGTGGTCATGGTCCCTTTAACAATTTCTGTAATTGCAGTTCCATTCCCCTGTATTTTTATCATCTCTCTGCCTCAAAGTTTTTCCTCTATTAGAAGATGATTTCTGTCTCCATCAGTGTGTCTGAACAACCCCACAGAGTGTACAACACTCGTGTAGACAACACCAGATGCTGGAAATAAATATGTGGGACTTGCCATGCCTCTGTTTCTAGACTGTAAATGTGCAAGCCAGTGGTGCTAGGAGTGCACAGTTTATTAGCAAACTGGTATACAGGTTAATATTTTTACCAGGATAGGATTTTAAGAGCCACAAGAAAACCATATTTATGTGTGTGTACCTCAGTTCTTCCTCCTGTTTGCAAAGACTCAGTGGTCAAATCAATTTGCTCAATTTTATGTCTCTTTAAGTGATGGAATTCTAAAAACCATTGCAAACTTGAAACTGTAATAATATCAAACATGTCATATAATTTATATAAATTTCTTTCAGAAGAGCAAGAAACCTCTGAGAAAAGAACCCAAAAAAATAAAGAAATTGTACTTTAGAATCTCAAAATGCAGAAACTGGAAGAGTAAGGCAAAACCCAACCAAACTTTACCCTGAGCAGCTTAGGGGCTTTCTGTGATGGAGTGACCAGAGCAGTGGACAAAGGAAGGATTACAGATATCATTTATCTGGACTTCTGTCCAAATTGGAGAGATAGGCTCAGTGGATGGACTGGTAGGACAGTCACAGCCAGAGATAGTGGTGACAGCTGGGAGTCCCAATGGACATCAGTGACCAGCAGTGCCCCTCTGAGGTCCATATTGAGACCAGTATGGTTTAATGTCCTCATTAATGAGATAGAAAAGGTGCTGAGGGCATCCTCAGCAGGTCTGCAGGTGAGTGGTGAGGCTGACACACCTGAAGGATGGGAAGCCTTCCAGAGGGAATGGCACAAGCTCAGGAAGTGGCCCATGGGGAATATCAGGAGGTTTTGTAAGACCAAGTACAAGGTGCTGCACCAGGGTCAGGGCATCAGCACAGGATGGGGAATGAGCAGAGGGAGAAAAGTCCTGGGGAGAAAAAACTTGGGGGTGCTGGTGGATGAGAGGCTGGACATGATCAAATATGAAACAATGAGTGAAACACAGTTTGGGAAGGTGAGAAGAAGGTGAGAAACGTCAAGTACTTTCCCATGTTTACCTGACAGGTTCCCTCCACCGTTTCAGCCAGTTGCAGCAATTGGCCATTAGATTGAACATCCCTCTTCACCAGCCATCCAGTGCCACCAAAGCTACAGGAATAATGTGGGCAGGCCAGAGCAACCCAAGGAGACTGCCAGGCAGACTTCAGAGCCAAGGTCTTGTCTTGTCACTCCTAGAAAGAAAAAAAAGGGAAAAAACCCCCATAGTTAGGCAGTCTGTACAAAGAAGGCAGCAGGCTAGCTGTTCACTGTGTTGTGTTCAGTCTCATTATCTTTCCCTTTTCCATCCTCTCACACTTCATCCACCTCTCTTTTACACTACTTATCCCAAATAATAATGCCAGGCCACAGCACAGAAAGGAACTTGCAAGTTAGAGGAGCAAGACACATCCAGCTGCAAGATTTCAGTGCTTGTCTCACCAACACATCCCACAGCCCTGCTGATTGACAGAGAATAAGGAGCAATTTCAAGCATGAGTAAGACTTACAAGAACATAACAGGATAAGGCATTAAAAGCAAACAGAGAACATCTCCACCTGCTAAGTGTATTCATTTAGCTGCCAATTTCTTTTGCACAAAAAGATCCCCTTGCACAGCAAGGAAACTGTGGCTCTCTAGTGAGTATTTGGAGGAAGTGGCAATGATATATAGTAACTGCCACTAAATTAAATGGAAGCACCAAGTACTTCCATCATTCCACAACCCCACTTTCCACTCTTCAAGCAGAAAGAAACAGAACATTCCTCTTTTTGAGAACTACCATAACAGGTCTCCTAAAGCTTGAATCTCAAAATTCCCTTCATATTTTAAATATAACTAACCTCAAACTAAGGTGATTTTAAATGATGCCAAAAGAAATGAATAATTAAATATCATAACAATCGTAATAAACACTGATGGCTTAGATAATTTATAGAGGTAGGAACTGAACTCCTCCTGATCTTATGAAGCTCATTTTCATGGATGCCTTTGCATGGATCTGCTGTCATTCAGTGTCAGAAATAGGTCAGGTTTCATCCAAAGCAGAGACAACAGACACTCTTTAAACATTTATATTCCATTATCCATGGGAACCTGAGCTTCTCCACGGGAGAGCTGAGTGGTGGAGAGTAGAGAAGTTCCTAAAAAGAGCAAGATGATTACAGCTGTTGCAAGTATTAAAATCAAGCTCTCAAGAATACAAAATCACTTAAAGAAAGAAAAAAAAGCCCACATGCAGTGGGCTGTGGTGCCTCAACCCACCATCAAGTCTGAACAAAGCTCATTTTGAGAGCAGAGCTGCACAAATTTCTAAAAAACAAAATGTAACAGCTCAGTGAACAAAATGTGCCATTGTCATTTTGTCAAATGACAAAAATGTAACATTTTCAGTGCCTGAGCATCCCCACAGAACAATTCCCATCCCATTTTATACAGACTATCTTTGCAAAACGTTACAAAATTGCTCTTGAGCCTACCTATGGCCCAGAGCATTCAGATGGGATTCATGAGATGAAGAGAACTTTATTCAAGAGTGAAAAGCAGAGAGCAACTATGCCCTAGCACTAGAATCTTATTTAAATACAAAACCATAAAAGAGCGGGAATTCACAAATTAGATAAAAATTTTCAGAAACAATCCACTCTAGGAGGAAAGGACACTCAACACTGCTGAAAATATTACGGTAGGGAGGCAAATCCCATTCTGATAGACCTGTCTGGAGAGACTTTATCCCTGAAATATGTATGGAACATGTGACAGGTATTTTATAGGCTGCACTCACAACATCCCAAACCTGTTCCAGGTGTTACATCTGTCAGCTTGTTGAGGTCAAACGAAACCAACAAGCCCAGAAACCCGTCAAACATAGCAGTGAAGCCTGCACACCATTTAGTAAAGTACATTTAGCACACCACCTTCAGTAGAGGCTTTTACAATACAGAATTTATTGCAGTCTCACCAAGCTTTCACGTTCTTACAAACACAGCTAAGCAAATCATTTAGAGCTGACTCTCCTCACACAATTTAATTATTTAACTTCCTGCTGTAATGGTCCTTGTCCTAATGTCAATTATAAGGGCACTTTACTGTGTTATGTTTTCAACAGCAAACCGAGGGACTGAGCAGCAAAGTAGGCACATACAACAAAAATTTGTGAACGGCATCCTCTCTGCCAAAATTGTAGTTGACATCTAAATAAGGTGCAGCTGTGACATCCTGAAAGCTCGAAGCACTCAAGTGCTCGAAGCACTCTCACACTTTGTGCAGAACAGCTCTAGGACCATCATATTCTCTGTAAAGAGATGTTACTACAAGACCAGCAGTTCAAGAGAGCATCTGCACTTTCCAGCAATGTTCCAAACCTTCCTTTCCCAAGAGAGCAGCAATTCCAAAATCCCGGCTTCGCTTCACGCTTGTGTCACTTGCTCGTCTCTCCCACTGTGGAAGCACTTTAGTTTACAAGCCCAACGCTTTCTGTAAAATCCCCCCTGTGACGTGGAAGGAGAGAGTCAGCCCTCAGGCTGCCGAGCCCTCGCCGCCTCCCCCGGGCCCTTCCCCGCCCGCTCACCGCTGGCTCCGCCGAGGCCCCGCAGCTCAACGGCTGCGCGGGGCCCGGGGCGCTCC
>VWYP01015196.1:85217-126121 GCA_013400435.1 Pycnonotus jocosus | reverse complement strand
CAGCGCAGCAGCCGCGCAGTCCCGGCCGCCCCCGGTAGCGATGGGGCCGCGGTGCCTCCCGCTGCTGGCGCTGGCCATCGCCCTGGCCCAGGCGGCGACCTGTGAGTGAGGCGAGGCGGGGGGAGGCGCGGGGCCGTGGCTTGGGGCGAGGGCGACCCGGAGCGGTGCCGGGGCCGGGCGGCTCTTCCCGGCTCTGCTCGGAGCGGGGAGCCCCTCGATCCCGGGGGCTCGGCAGCGATTCCTGCGGGGCAGCCGGGCTGGGGCTTGGGGTTGTGCGCGGCTCTGGAGCTGTTTGCGGCTCAGCCGCCCCACGGGTGTGCACGGGGAGCTTGGTTCCCTTGCAAGAACACCCCTCGGGAGATCACGGTCTGCTCAGAAAAGTGGCTTCGTTGTGCAGCCCACACAACCAGCACTGACCCTTTTTGTAAGTTCAGACCTCTCAGCCTAGGTAAGAGCTACTTGCTCTCACATACAGCTGAAAAAAATTAAAGTATTCCGTCTTTGACACAAAAGTCTCTGAGCTTAGTGAAAGAAGACAGTGTAGCTGAAACAAGCAGAATTGCAGCTCAAAGTAAGCCTGTTTCTGACCTGTTTTACTAATGATTAAACTGGCAGAACAGAAACCGAATGTTTACTATTCTGCAGGGTGCTGGGGTTTCTGACTTAGGAAGGGAGCAGTATCAAAAGATGAAAGTTCATCTTCTAACATTTTTAACAGGCCCTAAAAATAAACCTTCTAATAAATATCTCATAATGATCTTTTCTCCTGTTTTTGTCACGTTTTGGGTCCCATTTATCTTTTCCACTGCATACCTTACCTTCTTACTGCATACCTTGTGCATACCACTGCATAGCAGCAGGAAATCAGCCGTCTTGCTCATCCAAAATTTCTGTGGTCCATATGGTCCAGTTTCCCATCCCTGGCTCTGAACAGTGCCAGGGATTCCTGGAATGCTAGGGGAGGAGAGGGAGAAGAAGAAAAAACAGCTTAATAATGCAGCACATACCATTCAATAGTCATAAAGTTGCCTCTGAAAGCCTCAGTGCAGTGCAGATCAGGTGAGGGACACATTTTGGAGAAGGTGCAGGTAAATATGAGTGGCTAACTTTATTTTGTTGGCTGCATAATGTCAGTGATGAGCTTGTCAGGATACTCTCGTTACGGAGCTGTGCAAACAAGATAGTGCCACTTTTCTACAGCGGTGTCACTTTTATTCAGTTTTATTCCACTGCTTCCCTCGGCTGGGGTCTTAGGTAAGCAGCTCTAAATTATGTTTAAGTGGCCCGCTTTAAGGAGGTTTTTTATGGTTGCATTCGCACAATAGAACAGCTGCAAAAAACCACTGAGTCTCATCCTGTCTCAGGTTTTTGGTTTTTTTTTTCTTTTTTAGTAGCATCACTTTTAGATGCTTGATAAGCATTCATTACACGGTGCCTGTACACCACCTCTGGAAATTTTTAGGCTCTGGAGTTGCTCAAGGTTTCAATGATCACCCCAATGAAGCACCTCAAGTGCATTAAGGGTTAACTTGGTTTGGCAGGGTCAGAAATGGGCCGGAGTTTCCTGTAATCAGACAGGCAGCAGCAGCAGTCAGGGTTTTTTGTTTCCGATAAAGATCCTATCATAATCTTTGTAATTAAAACAGAGATGCATAAATACACTGCTAATTCTATGCATGAGGATTGAAATATTTGCACTAAAAAACCCTAGAATTTGCTCTGAGTTACATGTTTTATTTAAAGTCAGAAGTTACAGGAAATCAACTTGGGAGAAGGATAAACTGCTCTGATGGAGGGGAAGAGATTTGTTCCCATTGCCCCACTGTATTGAAGGCATGAAGTAGAAAGTGTTGCATCTGTTTGTAAACAACTGTAAATTTCTTGTCTTTTATTTACTGTAAAACCGAGTGAAAATGACAACGATGTAGCTAAAGGTCAAAACAAGATGGTTTAAAGTCAGCTGTGAATTAGTTCTCATCTACATCACAGAGCCCGTGCACCACAGCTATGTCAACATCTTCATGGGAGTAGAAATCTCCCATGGAAATAAACCCAGCAGCTATAATACACAATTTTCCTGGCTTTGTTGTCACTCGTTTTGCCTCAGCTCAAATGGTCTTTCTGCATCTTTCTTATTAGTGAGAAATAAAGCATTTAGTCTAATTACTTGACGTTTCTTTCATTCCTAAGGAACTTACTCTCTGAGATAGAGGTGTGCTGTAAAACCTTGGAGGTGAACCGTGGTACTTCCACCTTATGCTCAGGAAATCTTATTTACTGCCTTAGCAGGATGATTAGTTTTACCAGAATGAAAGCAAATAGATTAGTTTGTAGCTACAAGCTCAGCCCACGTCAAATTCACTCAGGAGTTTGTAGCACAAAGGTTTCTTCGGGTCATTACCCAATGGTGCAGCACTTTAGAATGTTCCCTGTCACCTGATAGAGACCTTTAATGTGTTTAGGATGGTGTGGTTTTAGTTAAATGTTAAATCTGTCTCCCTTCAAGCTCTGGGCCTCATTAGCTGCTCTTTCTGGTCAACTTCCTTAATATTTTTTCTTTCCTGTTAATGCAGAGAAACTGGGAGCTCTTCTCTGGCCCTTGGCTGCTGGTGTGGCTCATGAAGGTGCTTTGGGTTTGGGGAATTGTCACAGGCAGCCCTGGACTGACTTTGTGTGCTTGCATGGCTCTTTTCTGTGGAGCTGGGGTGAATATGCATGGCCACCACACCCGATCTGCACTGTGGGTGTCCCAACCCTCACAACTGCAGTGGGGCAGCTCTGGAAGGTGAAGTTGTGCAGAGGCTGAGGAAAGGAGGGCAGGTGTAGGACTATGGTGCTCTCCCATTAACATCTGTCATCTGCACTCTTTAACCCAGTCAGCTGGACTTCGTCCAGTTGTGCCCATCCATTTTTCTCTTGATCACAAGCTATATCCAAAAATTAAACCAGGCAGTCTAATTTAGAGGCTGTTCCTGGAGTGTTGTGTGCTCTGCAAAGAGCATTGAAGCAGACATCTTTCATTTTTAGTGTCATTTCTCAATGTTCACCACTTGTTAAAAGTCACTAAAATGACAATAACCAGATACATGAAAATTGAATAATGACTCATGCTGGCTCTAAAGCATAAAAGCTGGCTAGGATTATTTTACCTTGTAAAATGTGAATGTATTTGTAGATGTTTGCCTTGATATCCTCAGGACAGCCTTTGTCTTGTTCTTCATTGTTCTGAAAAATAAAATTACATTTATGTTAATTACATATAACAGGTAGCCTGATTTTGTAAGACATCATTTTGGACTTACATAAATTAAACAGGATCAGAATATTTACTTGCAGATCACTGAAACAGGTAATATAATCAGCTTTTTTAATCTACTTGTTGGTTACATATCTCACTTTGTAATAACTAGAATCTAAAAAAATAAATCTTGTCCTGAGTATGATATATAAAGTATGCTTCAGGCTTGGATGCTATTAGGGATGAGTAGCACAGGTTAAGGATTAAGGATTTTTTGATCAGTAACAGCTCCCACATACAGAATCCTAGAATTTCTTGCCCGTATTTTTCAAAACAATAGCAAGCATCAGCTCCTGACTAAGCATTTATTTCAGATTTTTGTGCTAAATTCTCATGTTTTCTCACTGTTTACAGCATTTTGCAGCTGTTGCAAAAAGATACAAATAATGATAGAGTTGCTTTGTTTCTCCCAAGTTTTACCCCAGCAGCATGCCTCTCAGTTCCTGCTGAGGAAACGCCGAGCAAACTCCTTCATGGAAGAGAGTAAGAAGGGAAACCTGGAAAGAGAATGCATTGAAGAATTGTGCAATAGGGAAGAAGCCAGGGAAATCTTTGAAAATAACCCTGAAACTGTAAGTATTTTATGAGTATCTGTGGCAAGTTGTTCTTTGCAGAGGTAAAGACAGAAGCACATGGAATTCACAGCTCCCAATAACAACACTGGGCAAGATCCTCCCATTTAAAGAGACAATATTCAAAGTAATTTTGACCGAATTCATTAGTATTGCCTTCATTTTGCAAGTGTCCAGTTCACTGCAGTATTTTAGTCTCTCCACCGAGTCTTTTGTGTATTAAATAAACTTCTGCTTTAGCCTTCACAACAGTCATATAGGAAACCAGGCCTATATTCTGTGACTCAAAGTAACTTTTTTCTCCTTTTGTGGTTATAATACCAATATACTTCAGAATATATTCAGTGATGTATTTTGCTGACATTTTATCTACCTAAAATTTTTCTTAGCTTTTATTTTTCTTTTCTTTCCGCAGGAATATTTTTATCCCAAGTATTTAAGTAAGTACAAAAAAAAAAAAAAAACAAAACCAAACCCAAAACAAAAAAAACCCCTTAACAACTGTAGTGTATGATTCAGTGATGCTCTCATTTGGGTAATACTGGTTTAGCTTTTCTGCCCCTAGCCCTGGGATGATTTCCATGTTGATTATAATGCAGAGTGTCCTGTGTGCTGAGATCCTCACAGAGACACTCTGGAGGCTGGGCTGTGATCAGCTGTCCTTAACATGCCCAGACCAGTTTTGCAGTTCAGGCTGTGAGAGCAGGCTCTTTGAAGATGCCATGCAGCAAGTGGTGTAATTTCAGTGTGAATGAGCTGTTTGGACCCTGAGCTGATTGTGTGGCTTTGCATTTGCAGACTGCCTTGCCTCCCATCGAGCAGGAGTGTTCAGGGTGGCTGCAGTCACTCCAGACTCTCCAGCTGACCTGAGGGCTTGTGTCAAGGGTAAGTGCTGATGTTGGAACACACACTGGCTAAAAAGCAGTTCAGAGGGACACAAAAAGAGACAAATAACCAGTTAGTTCAGGCAAACTCAATAAACAAAACCAGAAATTGACCAAAAAATGTGAGGTGAGACAGCATTTCCAGGGAAAACAGTTTAAGTGACTGCTTTTTTAACTTTATAAAGTTAAAGGAACACAATTGACTGCAACATGGAAGGCAGAGTTCTGCAAACAGAAGTGTCCTACACCAACCCAGCAATAATCTCTAATGTGTCCTCTGTACTCTGCCACATCTTTCACAGTTATGCCAAACCCTTTGCCTCTAGCAAGTCGTGTTCTGTCAGGTAGAGTGAGAGATTCTCTTGTTATTGTCATTTCTACCACTCTTTAGCACATAGTTACATTACCAGCTGGAAATTTCAAAATTTCAAAAACAAAACAAACAAACAAACACTGAAAAAACCCACCAAACAAACAAACAAAAAAAGACCAAACCAAAATCTGGAACACAGTCACTGATTCCAAACAAAAAGTCACAAAGCATGAGACTTGGGATGTTTCTCAAATGTTTGATTTTTATGCCTGTACAGTCACAGGTCCAGGTCCCATCAATTGTGTTCTTTCTAGTAAATTCATAGCAAGCCATTTTTACCATATTTCCTACTTGTCGTGGTTTAAACATCTCTCTAAACCTCCTACAGCCTGGTTATATCAAAGAAACTTTCAGTCAGTTTGAATAACCTTATCCTTAACCATCTGACACTGTTTTTATCACTGAAAGCAATGGAAGGCAAAAAAATCCTTAATAATTACTCTACACATGGTCATGACTGAACATGTTTTCCAGATCAGTTTGTAATAATGCAATAAATTGCCAGTTTCTCTGTTGACCATTCTTGAACAGAGAAGCTCAACTCTCTAATCTTGAATTCTTGAAACTTTGGTCTTTCTAGTGAGATATGTGGTAGTATGATGGGAGCAGAGCACTGTTGTTTAAAAATTGAAATATGTCTTTTAAATATAATAATATCAAGCCTGATCTCATCTTATAGGGAATAGCTTTGCAAGTAATTTGTCTTCTAGTTGTTTTCTGCCTGACAAAGAAAAAATACTGCTGGTTCTGTATGTTCTCACTCACTTAAAAATTCTTGCTGATAGAATGAGTGGCAAAGTTGTTGTGGGGGTGCTTGATGTTATTCATCAAGACCTTTCCTATTTAATGACAAGTAGAAAGAGAAGAAGAAAGACTAAAGTGATTCTTGAGGAGAAATAACCCCAAATAACAAGGATTTTTCATGTTTTCCATCCCACAGAAATTTCAAACCAGTGCAGCCCCCTGCCGTGCCATAAAGATGGATATAAGGATTGCATAGATGGGCTGGCCAAGTATACCTGTGTCTGTAAAGCAGGATGGAGAGGAGAGAACTGTGAGGAAGGTACAGCCTGCAGTTTCATGTGATGTTGGTTCTCAGAAGCACAATTACATTTCTGCTGTTGAGCAGTGTTTGCAGCTGATCAGCAGAGAGTTTTATTCCCTTTTCTTTATAGATATTAATGAATGTGAAGACCTCAATGGAGGCTGCAGCCAACGCTGTTCCAATCTCCCTGGGAGCTTCCGTTGCCTGTGTGAGGATGGCTACTTCATGCATTCCAACAAACGGGATTGTGGAGGTAGGGAGGCTTCAGGGGAACACCTTTCCATGCCACCACAGTGCCTGCTGACCAGAGAGAGGAAAGTATTTGATCCAATAGTTTCATAAATGCATTACCTCTGAAAGATCCAGTCCTGGTTTAGTTTGGCTGCTCGTTCCTTACACACTGCAGGCATTTGGGCAGCCAAGTAATGAACCAGATGAAGAAGCAAGGAAAGAAAGAGGGAACAGCTACAGATGAGATTCTGCTTCATAACTAGAGCTCCATAAAGCTCATTTTGGTCTCTCACCAGTTTCACATGTCCTTCAAGCCCACAGAAACAAAAATCCAAAGTGATGGGAATAGCTGATATTGTTACCATGGAAATTCTCCCTGGTAAATACTGATTTAGGGTAAATCACTCCTAATTAGCCATGCTACTCTTTCTGCAGTTTGAAGTTCATTGGAGAAGAAACTATTAATGAATCCAAAAAATCTCTTAATGGAAAGACTTTTCCTTGATTCATCCAGCATATTTTTTTCTATCCATGCTTGTGTCTACCATTGGCCACAGCCTACATGCTTAATTCTGTTCCAGATAAAGACTGTATATTGACATAATTAGCAGTTCTTATTGCATAGTTAGAAAAAATTTCAGCTTCATTCCATTTTGATGTCATATTTCATTACCAAATTATGACAACAGTTTTGGATAATGTCAGATAATTTTAGAGGCTAAACTTGATGGCCATCTTCCACTATCACTTTCTTTAGTCTAAATATTTTTGTGAATTTATAATCTCCAAAGACGCGCCAGGATGACAGAAGACTATGGGTTTATGAAAAAGGGCAAGCAGATAAATTGGTTACAGCCTCTGTAATACTTGGGAAGATACTGGAAAATCTGGTAATAAAGTAATCAAAGATAAAAATAGACTAATACACCTTAGTGCCTTGAGTGTTAGTTTAATCATTTGATAAACTGCATTCTGGTATTTTATTACATGCAGCTACAAAGTTAAACAACCAGGAATTTGGAATGCACTTATTAACTGTGGGAAAGTAGTCTGAATTCAGGGCAGCTGTGACTTAGTACAGTTCCAGAACTCCAAGCAAGCCAGTGGCAGAATCTCCTGTGCAGCACCATTTCCACAACTGCTGCAAAACCACAGAGAAAACCAGAATGATCCCTGCATTCATGAGTGGGAGTGAAGTGCTAGCAGGGATCTGATATTTTCTGTCTCAAAGACACTTAGTAAGATTGATGCTATACCCTAAATCCCGTTGTCACATCTGCATTGTGGGAAAATGACACTGACAAATTGGAAACAAGACAGAAGATAGACACTAAAACAGTTTGAGGGATAGAGAGACAGTGAGGGACTTGAACACCTCTCAGCATAGCCAATTAAAAGAGAACTGACATGAATTGATTGTAGCATGGAAGAACCTCTGATTGGATTATCTCCTGTCTTTCTGGATGTCTTTTTCTCAGATGGAATTTTACTATGCAATCTGGTTCAGTTCATGGGAAATCTGCAGCCTGTTTCTCTCTCTGCCTTCCTAGACATCCATCCCTTTCCCTGTTACCCACAGAAGGCATGAAGGAAGAGAACATTTTCACTGGGGGCATGCAGAAGTGTCTTTCCCAGCCCTCTGGAAATCTTTTTGGCTGTAGCTCTAATCTGCTGTGACAGCATGGTAGAGCTAGTGCCAGCCTCACTGAGTTTGCACTGTTGGATAAGGTTGGGAAGAAAAATGGTGTGCAAGAGTGGGACTTGTTTTTTAATAACTTGTGTTCCTAGATATAGATGAATGTGTGCTCCACCCAAACATCTGTGGGACAGCCACCTGTAAAAACACCCAGGGGAGATATGAGTGTGAATGTCCAGAAGGCTACACCTATAATTCAACTTCCAAGAACTGTGAAGGTGGGTCTTGGCCCCCAGCTCCCCCTCTTTCATGTCTTTCATCTTTCCCTTCCCCCTTTTTTAATCCACTGCTATAGCAAACTCATCTACTGGTGTGTTTCTTAATCTTCATATTCTTTATTAAATTAATTGGGTTTTAGGATGTATTATACAACAGCGTGGCAGTTTGCTAAAGATTTTTTTTAAAGTTTTTTTATAAAGACTTCAAATGTCAAATAAAACTATTCCTAAACATCCAGAGAAAGAACTGTGGAAAAAGGAGGTGCTCCAAAAGAATCTTTCCTTAAATGAAAATCTGTAACTAAAAATTTCCAAAGTTCTGTAACAATTATAGCAAAGTTGAAAAGTATTGATAGCTAGCAGTGAAATAGCAAGAAGCCACTCATACAAATACCATAACTTTCCTAGTGTTGAAAGTATTTGCATATTTGTCTTAGAAAATGTTTTATTTCTCTGTGCTTGTTAAAGTTTTTGTCTACTGCACATCAGAAATTAAATTTCAGTTGTAAACAGATAGGAAGGCTCTTAGAGTTTTACAATGAAGACAAATCTTCTACACTGTCAGTTTAAGAAAAACCTATCAGTGACTGGTTTTTATGTTAAAGCTGCCTTATATTACTGCTCAAAAGGACACAAAGGCAGCTTCTTGGTGGCCATGAAGCTTTTGGTCCCTGGTTTTTCCTGCAGGTCCCTTGTGACAAAGCTCTGCACAATGGCAGTGATTACATATCCAGGTGTCAGCTCTTTGTCCAGTTACTACGGGATTAAAACACTACTGACAATTTCCTGTTCCTGCGTGCACCAAAGTGAGAAAAACTTGACAGTAATTAATTCTTACTTCTCTTAGGGTTTCCTTCAGGTAAATTCAATTTGGTGCAACCCACCTAAATGTTGTGTTTCTACTGGAACATGGATTCAGGAGGTTGCAAGATGACGACATTCCAGCAGGGAAAGTCTTACCTCCCTAGCAGGAGGATTATGCTGCTAAGCTTTTAGACCTTGTTGTAACCACATTAAATGAGTCACCAAATCCTGTCTAAGGACAGGATTGTGCAGCCTGACAGGAATGGTAGCCTTACAGAAATACTAAATGACACAGGCTTTTCATTGTCACATTGCTTGTAGGTGGCTAAACTCAATTATGCTTATTAGGAAAAATTGAATTTACATACATTTATGCACAGCTATCTCTATGATGACAGATACTATTAGACTGAAGAACAGAACAGGGTTTGTTATATTTTTCCTTACCTCTCTTTCTCCAAGCAACATAAAAAAAACCCCACCAAGTATTTTAGTCTTAAAAAGCCCCAGATTTAAATGTATATATTGGTACAGGTTTTTTTTCCTTCCTACTAGAAGGGCTGTTTGCTTCAGAATAAATATTGCAGTTTCTTTAATCTGAAGCCCAAATCATCCTCTTTGGTGTCTCTTGTCAAGGAGAGATTTTGTTTCTATATTAGAAATGTAAAATTTACATTGACCATTTAAACAGCCTTTCATTTCTCAATTACTTATTTTGCACAACCTACTAAATACAAAATGAAGTTCTTTTAGATGATTCATCTTAAATCACAGCTCAGATCAGACTATTCATCTCCACAAATAAATGCTGTCTGAAACTTCAGCATTATGAGATTATTGTATGTTATTTTAAAAGGTGTTTTACCCTGAGATATTAATAAAGCACATCCTTTCTTCACATAATTGCCATATATACTTTTAATAATCTGAACTCTCATTGTATCTTAGAAGGAAAGGAAGAGATCTGAATGGGATTTGTGCCATCTGTGGTAGCAATTTATGAGGTCTCTCACTATCCAGCCACCTTATGCCTCAGAAATCAGACCAAATTGTCTCCAACTCTGCACTCCAGGCCTCTATCCGATTACTAAATCACCTTTTGGATTGGTGTAATTCCAGAGAACCTCTCTTGTCCATTATTCCATTAATTTGTGTTAGTTTTCAGTCCATGCCATGAAAAAAAAAAAATCTTTCTGTCTGCTTTAATTTCCCCTAGATATTGATGAATGTGCTGAAAATATTTGTGCTCAACTCTGTGTGAACTCACCAGGAAGTTACAGCTGCTATTGTGATGGCAAGAAAGGGTTCAAGCTCTCTAAGGACTTGAAGAATTGTGAGGTAAAACTGTGCTGTGTAAAATTCCATGTGGAAGATCACCAAGTTGGGTATTTCTTGATGAGAGGATAGCTTAGATTAAGGAAAATGGGAAGCTATTTAAGAACTGATTAAAAATTCCTGAGAAAATGCTGGGGATTCTGATCTATGGCTTGGCTCACAAAGCAGCAGGGATTTGGATGGCATTCAGTTCATGCATGCTCATTTACAGGAGTCCTGTCAAAAGCAGCTTGCTTTAGCCAGGCATCTTTATTCCCTGCTGCTTCCAAAATAAGCCTCAGCTTTCTCCTATCACACAAATAATTCCTGCTCAGCCTACTCAGAGACAGAATGTTCCTTTTGTCCATATGTTCCCAAGTTTTCCTTAGGCTGTGTAAAAGTTTTCACTCACTATTTCAGAATTACTCTGTTTGGATTGAAAAAAACCCCTTGGATTGTTTTCCACAGTTCTCATCTGCCATAGCTTAAGGAAAAGCACTCAGTAAAACTTGCTCATTGGAGAACATCTTGCAGCCAAAATCGGCTGCTCTTGATCAGTTTGAAAATTTACACTTCTTAGGAGCAGAAAGTTTGAAACTCCAGAGAGTCAGGATTCAAGGATTGAAGTCCAAGGATTTTTTTTGTCAGTGGTTCTCTGTATACTTTGAAAAGTTCAGGCAGTCTGAGATGTTACGTGAAGTGAGCTCAGGTAACTGCCAACAATAAAACACTTCTAACAACAATAAAACACTTCTAACAGAGTATAACAAAATTTGGCTTAAATTTCAGGAACAAGATCTGACACAAGTTCCAGCATCTGTGTGTTAGATCTTGTTTGTACTTTCTGAAATTTAATGAACAACACTTGGCATTCTATTTAATTTTGCTCATCCTTGAAATGGTGAGATGTAATGAGGCTGGAAGACGCTCTTATTTTCAGTACTGTTGTTCAAAAGTGATTAATTCTCTATCTGGAAGTTAGTTTCATGCCTTTTAATTGGGGCAAGAAAAAAATTCAGTCAGCTGAAGATATATTCAATCTAAAGACTAGTGACACCAGCAGCCATAAAATGAAGTAGCTATAAAATTCAAGAAGAGCACCTGTGCATCTAATGGACCACCTGAATCAGGAATAGCAAAGGCAGAGTAGAAGACAGTCACAGGATGTTTTGTGGGACTCAAATTTGATCAAAGAAACTTTGAGACTCCTACTTGTCCATAAGCACTGTTCTTTAATTTCTCTTGAACACAGTCTTCCCAAGATACAGCTCTGGTCTGTTCCCTTCTAACACCTGAGCAGGTTTAACAGAGCTTGGTAGTTCCCTAGAAGGTGGGTGTCTTATATCCCTGGTGAAAGAAAAGTGCCCAAGGGAAGACCGGAATTCTTAATTCAAAACCAAAACATTTAAATATTAGTTTCAGTCCACCAGAGCTGTGTGTCAACCTGGATTATCCTCCAGCAGTTTAAGTAATGGATGTTTCACGCAAAAGTAAAACCACACCATTTCATTTGTACATAGGTATTCAAGTTTAAAAAGACAAAAAAACCACAGGGGTAAGTCATTATTTTAAAAAAGACTGGCAGGAAATAAGAGGAGTTGCTTCATAAGCTATCACAATGCATTAATAGCTTATTTTCTCTACCATTTTCAGACTGTTACTGAGTGCATCCCACTGAATCTTGAAAAGAATTATCAACTGCTTTACCTGGCAGAGCAATTTATAGGAATTCCTGTTCTCTACTTAAAGTTCAAACTGCCAAATGTCACAAGGTAAGCATTTGCTATTGATAAAAGTATGCATTGGAATGACATTTGTTTCCATGAACTTTCTGAGGGTTTAGGAAGAATGCAGTGCATGCCTAAATTATATCACCATCTCCTCCTTGGATAAGATACCTTTATATGATGAATGAATGAATGAATAGGAAGGCATTTAGAATTATCAACATAAAATTCAGAAGTTACATGAAAATAGTTACAGTCTGCACAGTTATACATGGGAATGGCTTTAGTTTGGATGTTGCTGCTGCTTCACTGCTGCTCTGGGTAGAAGCTGAAACAGGCTCTGCCCATCCTGCTGAGCAACAAAACCAGGCCATTGCCCCCCTGCCCCTCCTTGGGCTTCCTTTCAAACACAGAGTGTTCCAAGGACACCCCCAGAGCACAGTACCCTGTCCAGGGCACCAGCTGGATGATTTGCTTTACAGCTGTCAGAACGATTGCCCGTGGCACTGACCCCTTTACTGCTCTCAGTCTTCCTTGCTGCAGCAGCCGGAATTGCAGCGTTCCCTGACTTAGTGACCGAGCAATGGAAGGTAACAGCAGCAGCAGCTGCTGAGCTGGTGATCCCCAGAGCCTCAGAACCGTACAGATGGACATAAATACCGAGCACTCTGTCCTCTGCTGCTGTTCCGAGCTGACCGGGCGCTCATGCTGTCCTGGAAGAGCTTTCTGAGATGATAAGTGTTTGAAGGCTGGTGTAAATACAGAGCGGTTTTCGGTGTGAATGGAGAGGGACAGCCCCATCTAAGGGACGCAGAGCAGCACTGCGAGGGCCAGCAGCCCCAGTTCTGAGTTACAGCTGCCTTGGCAAACCCCAGCTTCCAAATGCTTTCTCCTTTCACCCTTAATCTGTTTTGTCTAGTCCCAAAGACTGTTTTTTACTCTCCTCTCTTCCACTGCACAGTAAATCCTGATTTTGCTACGTACACACATTCAACCTAGATCCAGCCATTCTCTCAAAATGAGAGAATGGCACATAAAAGGCAGAGCGAATTTCTAGGTTATAGTTCTTTCAGAACAACACTTGGCAACCTAGTACTGTACTGAACCACATCATAGATCTTCTATTTTGTTTGCAAAATGCAACAAGACTATTATATCTCTCTTTTTACTCAGAGAACTGGGATATCCTTCACAAGTAAAGCTCAGAGTGAATTTGGGAACTCCACCAAGGTTCTTTCAAATCCCAGGTCAGGGTGTTAACCTGAAAACTTAAAAACTTCTGTTTTTTGAAAACAAAACTCACTGGATTTGAGTGAACAAGTCATATGCTCCATTCTGCTTTTTCATAACTGTGCAAAAATCACAACTGCTCAGATACAGAGACACCAAGCTATTGTCTATGAACCTTTCTCTAACTCTTACTAATGAGTGATCCTAGGCTGTCCAGTATTTCACCTTTCCTGTCTTCTTATTAAGATTCCTTCTTCACAACTCAGATTCACAGCAGAGTTTGATTTCCGGACGTACGACGCAGAGGGCGTCATCCTGTACGCAGAATCCCTGGACAACTCAGCATGGATCCTGCTCGCTCTCCGGGATGGAAAGATCGAGATTCAATTCAAGAATGAGTTTGGAACAAAGGTCACCAGTGGAGGCAAAGCCATTAATGATGGACTGTGGCATATAGTAAGTTGGATTTTCTTCTCCCATTCCCTTCCTTTTACTCACTGTGAGAAGATGCTGATAAGTAAAGTATGGAGAAACAGCAACTACTAAAAGGCTTAAAATGATGCACTCAAACTCCAGTTTTAAAAACCAGCCAAGAAATGCACAAGAATGCCTTGCATCAGGAAATTCTGCTGCCTTTTAACAATCAAAGAAAAGATAATTACCTCTAGCTATCATCATAGCAATTATTAATTTTAAACATGAAAAGGAAAATGGTAGAGCACTCAAAACTGTGATTGCATGGTCAAGTGCACAGTTATTGGATACTTTGTGTTTAGAGCAAGTTTTACATCTGCTAGACCAACAATTCATCTTGCTTTTCAAGCCTTCATGCCTGAGATGAAAAGCCTGTCTCACTTACACTATCTATAGAGCACACCAAATTTTTAATGTCAGTTAGATTTTGTTTGTTACCCTCCTGTGAATGTCCCTGGATATGGACAGCTGTCCTGCATCAAGTTTAAATACAATTTAAATAGTGACTGCACTAAAACTCTTTTGCAAGGTAGATATTTAAAGAAACATTAGACATGCTTCATTGTGATTAGTATTTAATAAATCCTACATTTGTGTGTGTGTGTATATGTAATTGATTGTATTTTATTGCAGATATCAGTTGAAGAATTAGAACACAGCATCAGTGTAAAAATAGCCAAAGAGGCTGTGATGAGTATTAACAGCCCAGGAACTCTGTTTAAGCAATCTCAGGGTTTCTTGGAAACCAAGGTGTACATTGCAGGATTACCTCGCAGAGTGGGCAGTGCTCTTGTCAAACAGGTAATTAAATAATAATAAGACTAATATATATTGATTGATCATGCTCTGCTCTGTTTTATACTCCTGGGAGTCACAGAAGAAGCAAGCCAAGCATGGAAGCCATTTAGAAAATCAAAATGTGGTTGTTAAACCACTGTTTGGAAAATAAACATGTGTGAAGCTTTTCAGCCTGCCTCCAGTAAGGCTTCACTTGTAAAAACACAGCACTTCTGGTCTAATCTTTGAGGATTCTGTAGCCTATTTCCTAATATAGCTTTAAGATTCTCTAAATCACCACCACTGCTGCTGCTGAGAGTGCATTTTAGGGTGATTCATGTCCTGGTCCTGGCTTTTGCTAAGCTCTAGGTAAGTGCAGCATTCACTGTGCAGGCAGCACAGTGAGCTTTCGTTTTTACAAGGTTTTACAACAGCCCAGGCTGGACAAGGCCCATGATTCTTTCAGTCTCCCAGCCTCAAGAAGGGGTACAATCAAGTTGCTGCAACTGTCTTCTTTGCAGTCCAGGAGCCTTCAAACTAATTGGCAATTTCAACAGAGAGTTTAGGGGTGTTTTTTTTAAATAAAATTTAAAAAAATCAATTTTTGCTCAAAAACAAAGCAGAGAAAAAATTATGGAACAATACAATAACATTGCTTTATCCAATAGAAAACAATTCCAGAAATTCTTTGTACTTGTGTACAAAGATAAAGCTTTGAACAAGGAGCACTGCTAGTGATCATTTTCTTTCAGCTGCAGAAAATCTGCTGTCCTTTTGTCTAGGTCATAACATGAGCTTTAAAGCAGTCTCTTTTTGTCCAGATCCCTGGCAGCAAAGTGGGAGATGTTAAAGCAGAAATACCTTTTGAAGGCTGAGATACCACATGCCTGCCCTTTGTTTTCTCCCAGCATCACTGCTGTAACCTGTGACATTGCTAAGGCTGGTATTGACTACACAGAAATAAGCTGATATGTAAAATAATGCCTCATTATTAACATTTAAAAGCCAACTTTGGACTCAAACCCCCCATGCTGTCATTCTGCTACAGATTAACCCTCGTCTGGATGGTTGTATCCGAGCCTGGAACCTGATGAACCAGGGGCATTCAGGAGTAAACGAGGTTATTCAAGAAAAACAAAGCAAACACTGTTTAGTATCAGTGGGGAGAGGATCCTTCTACCCTGGCACTGGAATGGCAGCATTCCAGATAAACTATAGTGAGTATTTTTCTATCTTTGGGTTTTTTGTTGGACTGGTGATGGAACTGATGAAATTTTAAAAGAAAATGAAAAAATGCACACAAGCTAAGGTATACACTTCAGCATCTACCAGTGATTCCCTTAACTTCTGCTAGGAATTTGCTTGAATGAGAATTCTGATCCCAGTAGTATCATCTGTTCAGTTTCTGGAGTGCCTTACTTTCAGAAGTTTATTTGCAAATGTTGGGTACTATTGAAGATCCAGGATTAAAAGCTAGCTGGGTTGTTTTTTTAAATTTGCTTGAGTTTCTTTAGCATTATAGTTCTTCCTGTAAATTCAAAAATTAGCACTAATTTTTCCACAGTAGGGAGGAGATTAAATACTAATTTTTAACCCCATATTAATTTTTCATCGGCAGGTGGATTTACTAATTTGAATTATTCTCTTTAAAACAGATAATCTTGACAGTGCTGAAGATTGGCTAATAAATGTGACTCTGACTATTCGCCCATCCACAGACACTGGTGTTATGTTTGCCTTGGTTTCTAATGAAACAGTGCCTCTTGCATTGTCCATAGTGGACTCTAACTCCTCTGACTCACAGGTGATCTTACAATTCTCCTAGTGGCTGCTAGGTGAAAAATCAAACTAAAAAAAAAAAAAAAGCTACTCACACTTGCAGTGGAGCTGGTAGCCTCAAGATTTTGAAAATTAGATTGTGTAATAATGTGCAGAAAATTTCTTTCTATTAATGATTGCTGCAGCAGTGACTAAGCACTAATCACTCATGCCAGGGAGGTTTCATTATGTAATCTGAGCTCAGATCCATTACATCATATTTTCTTTAACCTTTCCTTCCAAATGCACAGAGCAGGAAGGGAGCTATGACAGCAGTGTATACAGTAACAGTATCATTTAGTTCCAAATTATAAACAGCTTTTGTAATCCTTAAGTTTCCATTTACATCCCTCTACATCAGCCATCCCAAGGTAGAGCGTAATTATACATCGTGGCTAATCCAGGCTTTTTCCCAAAATAAGAACCTGCAGTGAACACTTTAAAGGGTACCTTTAAAACTGTAGGTGAAACAGGATTTCACCTCAGAACTGTAGCCAGAGTTGTTCTCTGTAAAACATCCTCACTCATAAATTTAAGAATGGCATTCATAATTAGAAGTGATGGTTACACATCAGCTGAAGGTACCAGTATTTAATATTTCCTTCTACTTGCAAATACAAAGTGCACCAGAACCAAATATAAAATGATTATTAAAGTTACATGTGATATCTTTGGTGATCTACCATTCTTCCATGTAGAAAATCGCTGTGACCATTGGGAACATCATTGTTGCACAGCTGGAATCAAAGAAGTTATGTACCCCCAGAAGAGTGCAGGTTGGACTCTTGGTGACCAAACAGGAACTTGAACTGGCTGTTGATTCACACACAGACAGAAGCAATTCTGAGCAACTCTCAACTCTGCATCAAGCAATGATGACAAATGTTGTCACCTACCTGGGTGGCCTGCCAGGTGAGGCCTGTTTCTTTTCACTAATTTGATGGTTTCTACAAGCCTAACTGTGTTCAGCCTTACCCATGCTAGGAAAAGCCTACAATTATAAAAAAAAGAAAGTTTTTTTTCCCCTCAAGTGCCCCTTGTTTCCTGCAGTCATTTCAGCTTTGGAGGCAGCCAACTTTCAAAAATTAGCAGCATTTGGGCATTAAGACATGGCTCTCTCTCTAGAGGTTTGAATTTGGAAAATATCTTGATTTTTGAGTTGGGTGAGCACTGCACGTTTCTGAAATGCCACCATCTGGCACAATTGAGGAACTGCATTAAAAGCGAGATTTGTAAAGAAGAGCAAGCATTTGTGAATAACCCAAGTGTCAGAAGCACAGAAGGGGAAGTCAGGAATATGGTTTCCACAATTAAACTCTGCACAAGAGATGGCTGGCAATCTTTATGAGACAGAGAATGTGTTGAAATAGCAAATATTTTGTTCAAAGCAAGCTTCAAGTTAACATTATTGAGACATAATGTTAACATTATCCTTATCACAAGGATTATTTTGTCCAGGAAGTGTGCACATACTTCTGTATAAAGACTTTGACTTCAGGCTGAATCAAGAGGAAAAAGAGCACTGGTCCAGGTGAAAAATAGTCAAAACCTGAATTAAAACTTGAGAATTGCTAGAGGAATGGTGCCATGGTTACAATGTTGCTACAGGCAGAGCTTTTCTGTATCCTCTATTATTTTATGGAGAATGAAGCACAAATCCTAAGAAAATGCTACAAATTTCACTACTTGTCTTGAATTGACAAGGAATGAGTCAGTATTTACTTAGTACAGGTGAGTCAGCAGTTTAACAGAGCCACAGTAACTAAGATTCCAGTCATTTCTTGGACCTCTTCATCTCTGTGATGCTTAAATGCTTCTTTTTTAGTACATTGCCAGCCACAGAAAAATCGAGAGAGCCACAGAGCTTTGCATTGCTCAGGTATCTCAAATAGATAAGAAGCAAGTATCAGTTACTTGCTGCTCCTTAATCTCAGTTTCCTGTCATCTCTGTTTTAAGTTTTAAAAGGTATCTTAAACATGCAAGTTAACACAATAAAACAAACAAAAACCCCACCAAAACCCTCTGTATTCAAAAACCCCTTGCATTTCATGAAGGCCATAAGTCCTCATTTTTGATACCCCTTTCTACAAACTGGTAACAGTGGTGGGAGTATTCCCCATTGATCCAGCACAACCAGTGCAGGTTAAATGAAATCTCCATGGGTCTGTGACAGCAGTGGGAGAGAAAGCAGAAGGGAACAATTCTACAGGACTCTTTGTGGAACACCTCAGCTTAGAGCAAAATAAAATCATTAGAAAATAGCATTTCTTGTTCCTAAGATAGCCACATCTGTCTCCTAAGGAGGGAGAAGGTGATGAACACCTGAAAAAAGAGTGGGTGCTTTTGAGATCAGCTCCTAATCACCCTCATTTTAATTGCTGAAGGTGCTTGCATCACCTTAGGTCTACCTTGGAAGAAGCCAGTTGTACCCTAAGACTTGAGAGCAACACCTGCTTGATATTAGGCTCAACACATTCTTTCCTGGAAGCATATCCATGATCTGATGCTGCCCTAAGCCAAGCAATACCTAAATTAGGAGCACATAGAGTGAATTTTTCACAACGAATTCACCTGGAAGCAGCAGTGAGGAAGCAGTAAAACGTGTGAAGTTCCCAGGGGTGCCCTAAGTGAGAAGCTGCAGATTTGAATCTAGAGTAGCTTCCTGGCAAAAGCAAGACAGTTCTTTGTGTGACCTCCAAGCCCAGAAACATCTGTTTGTAGCTCAGGACAAGAACAGTGGGCTCCAGGAAACAAACTCTTGATTCACTGTTGTTAATACAGGAAAAGCTACTATGGAAAGCATTCCTGGAGTTCAGTTTCTGGATGGGAACAGCCTTCTAATGCATATTTAACATTTTACTGGCCTCTCTCAGCTTTGCTGACTTGATCTTGATCTTAAAGGAGAGGGAGAAGAGCTCAAGTGTTTCCTGCCAAATTGCTGCTTTTCTCTCGTGACTATGTAATGGATGGGGAGTGGAGTATTCCCCATGTTTTGACTGATCTGAAAACTCCATAGGAATTTGCATGCCTTGGCCTGATAGCCTGCATGTGTTTCTGTGCAGATGTTCCTCTGGGTGCTACACCAGTGACTGCTTTTTACAATGGCTGCATGGAGGTGAAGGTCAACAGCAGACAGCTGGATCTGGATGAAGCCATTTCCAAACACAACGACATCAGATCTCACTCGTGCCCCCTGATCATGCAGTAACTGTTCAGATCTTAATTTAACTTCTTCTCTTTCAGATGTAATTTGTGTAATTAGTCTCATGCCATAATGGAGGTTGCATTACTTCGTGCAAGATGTGCCAGGGAAATAAGCATGGTTTGCTCCCTTTTAATACAGAATGGAGGGAAAAAACCCTCTCTGTTCAGCTGGAAAGAGACAATCAAGATCAAAATTTTGTAAAACATTCTTTTATATATCAGTGGGAAGTCTTAAAGCTAGATTTATCTTCCATGTTCATGCTACGTCCTTGACATATTTAGCTTGGAGAGAAAGTTTAGGAATTTCTGTTTAGAAAGAATTTTACATCTTATATTTCGTATATCAGCACAAAGTTTCAAGTTGCAAATCATTTTAATGTATTAGAATCTAAATGAAACCAGACTTATGAAGCTTTTTCAAGCATAACATGCATAGAAAAATCTCTACAGGTTTTGTAATATGTGCTTTCGGTAAAGTTAAAAATACCCTGGAATCTATAGCCTAAACTCCATGAGAACATGTTTACAAAGCAGCTTCAAAATGGAAGTGTTTCTTTAAGTAGCTCAGTTTTTGAAAACAGTTTTGGTTATACTGGACCAGCTTTAATTTGTCTGTCTTTAGAACCCAGCTTTAGAGTTTGAAAAGAGAACAGATCAGGTCATTTACTTTCACAGTGGGTTGAAATACACCCCAGGCAATTTTGAAAAACAGAGGAAGTGGCTTGAAGGAAGGAGCTCTGCATCACAGGACATCAAACTGGAATTTGCTGAGTAAAACCGAGGAATTGTAGCAAATGCTTCTTCCCTCAAATCCAGCACTGCTCAACATAAGCAGTCTGATGATCCATCATATTCCTTTTATTTAGGGTAACCTTGCCTTCAGAGAGCTCCAGAACAGATTTATTTGTGAGCTCTGCTGCCATTGAAAGCCTGAATTTTGCCAGTAACATCAGAATCTAAAGCCATATTCTGCTCAGCCAGCTTTAATAAACCAACAGGTAATTAGAAAAGTATTGCTTCCCTCAGGTGTGCTGATTTCAAGCATTTCCAATATTTCTTTAACATCCTTTGAGTGTTCTTTGCACTTCCAAGCTCATTTTCACACCACCAGAAGCCTCCCTGTGCAGCTCACCTGGTGGTTTTGTTAACCCCAAACCAAATAAATAGCAAGAGAATTGCTGTGAGGTATAAATATATCCTCTCATCCATCAAGCAAAGAGACATTTATCTGCCACCATTCCTGACCCCAGCTCTGCTGCCTTCACTTGAGACACTGAAGTGGAAATGCACATCCAGAAGGATGGATTGTGACAATATTCATTTGGAGGACTGCCTTTCTCCAGGGATATTCTCAGTGACATCAGTCAGGTTTCTTCCAGTGTTAAATGCAAGGCTTAG
The DNA here is from genome assembly GCA_013400435.1 of Pycnonotus jocosus. Lineage (NCBI taxonomy): Eukaryota > Metazoa > Chordata > Aves > Passeriformes > Pycnonotidae > Pycnonotus > Pycnonotus jocosus. The sequence goes on along the minus strand of VWYP01015196.1, from coordinate 105,057 downwards.
TGCTGCACTGTCTGAGCCCATCTTTCAGTATTATTATTGCTTTGGCTGAACTTGATGGTAGCTTCACTTCCCACTTGGGTAGTGGAATACAGGATTTGCTCCAAGTTTCACCCACCACAGCCTCCCAGTCTGCCCAGCCAGAAGCTGACACCCAGGGGCTCTTTGCCATTACTACCAGGTCACTTATCTAGGATGGCATGGAAAAGAAGCTTGGAATTCTGACTCCATGGAGGGGAAATCCTTTCCTGCAGTCATCCTTCCCTGCTCTTCCACCATCCCAGCACACACACTCTGTGTGCAGGTCTTAGTTGAAGAATAGCTTGACTGAAACAAGCAGGTTTTGCATGCAAGGCAGAGCTGAATTGAGGCTTTTGACATCAAATAAACATATGATCACTTTATTTACAATATCTCTGTGGCACCCATTAATCCTGAAAGCCCCTGGGTCAGACTCTGCCTCGTACAACAAGCACAGAAAGTAAGAGATGAGGCACACAAAGCAAAGTGTCATCAATGTTCTAAATGCTTCTGGCCTGCAGGAACAAAAAGGTTTTTTGCTGTTGTTTTTTAGGGGGTTTTTTTAAGGGTTTGTTTCAGTGTAATAAACTGTACAGAAATGAAACCAATCACTTTTTCACACAGACACTATTTCTCTTTGTTTTCATGGAATAATATTGTAGGGTTTTGTAGTTAATAATGAAACCTCTGCACTTCTTTTTTAATGTAAAAGTGCCTCCCTATTGTAAAAATTAAATAAAGCAGCATTTGCAAGTTTCTTTTCATTTTAAGTTGTATTTGCATGTTTTTGTTCATTTTTGCTGTGCAAGGCTTGTTCTAGTGGTCTAATGCCTTACTCAGGAGACTGTGATCATCTTCAGCATCAAAGAAAAGACCTGGCTCCAATTAATATGCTATCCAAATAGGCATCCATACTCTCCAGATAATTAAGTTTATTAATTGTTTAAGAGTACCTGAGGCAATTAGACTTTGCTTAAAACTACATGTGGAAAGAAAGATCAGAGCAAGTGACCAATTGCTGTGTTTCCTCCTCCATCAGATGGATTTCATTGAGGCATAATCATTTCAGCAAGGGCCATTCAGGGTTTATACAGAACAGCTGGACCTGCTCTGCATTTTCAGCTCCTGTGCACTTGTGCTCCAACTCCACATGTCCCAATTTCCTTGAAAGTGAAACCCAGTCCTGAAATTGGTTCTCAATTATGCTACAGCAGTTTAGTTTACATGCTTTGATGCCTGCGTGTTTTCTGGTGGATTGAGGGCTCTTGATGCTCGAGATTGGCTCTAGATCATCTTCAAAGAAAGAGAGGCCACGCTCATTTTTGTCATTTTAGTCCTGCCTCTCACTGACTGGGGCACTGATGTTGGTCCTTTAATATAATTCATCATATGAACACACTCAGTATTTTATTGCCTTGGAAACCTTTTAATATGAAAATTACCACCCTGATTTAGGCACAATTTCACATTTTATCTGCCAGAAACAGAAGTTACATACTCCAAAATAGAAGTACAGGGAAAACCATAACAGCTAATACCAAATGGATAAGTAAGGCACCACCAAAATAGTAAGAACCAAGGCACGGAGATGTTCATGCTTTTAAAAAATGCTTTCACTCCACAAAATAGCTGTACCCTCCTCACTACACTGGGCACATCCTTCTGCTCGAGGGGCAGCTAAATACCAGTAGGAATATGTGAAAAAGCAGCTAAATTGTAAAGGAGCTGGTATGTTGCTTACAGGCATTTGGATCAATTGAGTGGGTGCAAATTGGTGCCACTTTTATATAATTCAGGATTTAATTACATGGCTTTTAAAAAGAAAAGTTTTGAGGTTTTGTGAGGGTTTTTTTTCAGGAATTTCTAGTATCTCAGCAAATAAGGAAGAAAAGTCAGAAACTCAGCCCACCTTGGTGCACTGGCTTCTCTCCACTCTAGCTGAGCATTGGGGGAGGGACACACACAAGGAACCAAAATGACCATTAAAAAATAACACTAAACTTGAAAAAACCTCCCCCCAACCCAAAACACATACACAAAAAAAAAAAACCAAAACCCCAGCAATGCTGCCACCATGCAAGAGGAAACTGAGCAGGTGTGAGGGCTACAGAACTGGGAAACAATATTTATAGAATTCACCAGTGGCCATATTTATTACACGGTAAATAAAATATTTAAAAACACCATTAGTAGGATATAAGGCATGTACTAAGCTATATGTGAATTGTTTAAAGTTTTGGGTTTAAAATATCAAATGAAAATGGCTTTGCTTAAAGCATACCCCAAGAAAGAGCAGTCCATCTATAAACCAATAGTTCTGACTACCACTCAGCAATATCTTACCTTTCCAGCAGTGGTTTTTTTTTTCCCTTCTTGAAGTTCTGGTATGATTTCCATCAGCCAGAACTCAGCTCACAAAAGCCCTCACCAAAACACAGCTGTCATTAAAGCAAGGCTTACTCTTTCCTGTCCTATCACAGGGTGCTTGATCATTGCCACCACCTGGTGACAGACTCCTGCTAACTCAGCCCATGGAAAGTCAATCAGCTCTTCCAAACCTGGGCAAAATCCAGCCTTGTGCTTAAAGGGTTTTTTTTTCTGGGACAGGAGGTTATGTGAATTTAACAAACCCATTTGCCTGGAGCAGGCAAACCCCATCACCTTGTAATTCCTGACTTTATACAAGCACCACGGGCAGTAGAGGCATTACCCAAGCTGTGCAGACGAGCTGGAGTTTGTGTCTTGCTGGAGGTTTATACTCTCACAGTCTTCCAGAGATTTCCTGAGTAGTTGGAACTAACTTCACATTGGCAGCTTCACAAAATGCTCCCAGTGAAGCCATTGTGCTGCATTTGCTGTTTCCCAGGGATGGGAACCAAGCTGACATCAGGTCTGCCCCAAATTGCCCTTGCATCTGCTGGGGTGGGCCCAAACTCCAGGGTTTGGGGTGCCCCTCCCTGCGGGGGAAATGGAATCAGTCCAGGTCAAACAGTCAAGAGAGGAGCTGGTGTCCTGTCCCCACAGGAGAAGGCTGCTCTTGCAGGCACTCAGCATTTCAGACAAAGATAAATGAACAACATTTCCAAGCACGCTCTCTTTTAAAAAAAGTCTTCCTCTTTAAAAACACAACCTATAAAAACAAACACTTCACGAAAGATGAGCACTTCCAGTCTTCTTTAAGCCTTGCACTATTGTTTTCTGAACTTTCTTTACACACAAAAGGCTTTCAACAAAGAACTTGACAAGAATTTGAAATACAGGGCGATTTTTTTCAAACAAATGAACATAATCTAATCACAGTAAATTGGGGTAAGAGGGATTGGTGAGTTCTTTACATGTCACTGAAAAGTCCAACCACTGATGTGAATGATGTGAGTCACCTCTCCATATTTTGTTCCCACAGAAAATAAAATGGTTTTTAGAGCTACTTTAAGGTAGGTAACTTCAAAGGTTACTCTCTCAGATGTTTGCACTCTGGAGCAACCTTTCTTCTCAATTGGCTTTGGACTCAGATCAAAAGGTGGAGATCCCAGGAGTCTCAGGTTCCTCACCACTAACAGTATTAGCACTGGATCCATTTAGCTGTTCCTTGCTCTGTTTTGGGTGTCAGTGATATCCTCACCTGAAGCTGGTGAGGCAGAGCTGTGATCTATGATCTCAAGGGGTGAAAATTTAGTTTAACTAATCTACAAGAAAGTAAGAACAAACTTTGCCAATATGTGAAATGTTGAGCTGCTACCAGAAGCCTGGAGAGATCATTGCTAATGAAGGATGAAATGGGTTTAATCAGTTTTACTCTACACTCTGTTGTAGGTCTTGATATAAAGAGAATCCTCCGTCCCTCCACCCCAACCAAAAACCAAACCAAACAAACAAACAAACAAAAAGCAGTCACTGAAGCTCAAAAAGTGGACATTAATTTCCCAGACGTTTGCACAGTGAATATTAAACAGAGCCCCAAAGCTCTTTGTGCCTCTGCCCAGAATCAAATGGGTTTTCTTCCCTATGTGCACTGATTTTTCTGCTGCTGATGCTCGGTTTAACTCCTAAATTGCAGAAACTTTTTCTAGGCAAGTGGCAGAACGATACACAAAGGAATGATCTCCAAGCATACAGAAGGAATTTAGGCATCCCCTTGCTGTTGAAAGTCAACCACCCCACCACCCTTCATTCCTCTGGAAAGCTGTCTTGTTACACTGAGGATCTCAAAGCCAAAATTTAGGTTATGTGCTGTTCTTCACCAGAGCAAAGATCTGCCTGGATGCAATTGCAGAGGTTTATGTTTGCAGTCAGAGAAAGGCAATGAGTCCAAAGATTCTCTGATTTCTAACAAAAATAAAAAAATGTGTTTGTGGCAGTCCTACATGGGGACACGAGCTTTAAGCTGGCCCTGCTGCATGATGTATACAGAGAGTGAGAAAGCAACTTTCCAGACAAGTCAGAAATCTGATGACTTCCCATGTCTGCTGTACATTCTGCTATATATAAATGCACAGTATAAAACCTTTTAAAGTGTTGAACATGAGCCATGCTGGCTTTCTGCAGCGATACCAACTTTAAACTCCCACTAGGAACTTTCCATGCAGACTCTCAGTTCCTAAGGATGAAGGAAGTTGCAATGGCACCAATGCCTTTTGCAAGCTGCAGCTGGGTTTATTTGCCACTGCCAGCCCATTTGTGCTGCTTTATTCTGGGGAGAGGAGGCCCCTGAGCTCTGGAGCTGTCCTGTCCCTGTCCTTTGTCTCCACAGACATTAAAATGTTCATGTGATGATCTGCAAATGTACTTACAGGAATCTCATGTCTCCACATTACCTGCAAGGGTTTGTCTGCTCAAAGACTTTGTGCTGCTGGCCACAAGGTTCACTTTTTCGCTGAGTGCAATGCCATATTTGTTACCCCACCTCACAGGGCAAAAGCCAATCCTGCCTCCTGACTCTCTTACTTCATAAGAAAAGGTTTGTCCAAACACTGTCCTGAAGGAAATTCTCTGTTAGTCCCCTCCTTTCATGTATGAGGTGATCCATTCATCCTCCACTCCAGAGAAAGCAGATTCCTGCATGTCCTGCTGCTCCCTGAGTGCTCACACAGAAATTCACCTGAGTGCAAACCAGCATTTTGAGATCCCTGTGAGTGTCTGTGCCTGACCTGCATATCTTAGCAATAAAACAGCTTTGTTTGCAGTGTAAAAGGAGTGCTGGCTTCTGCCAGGCTCAGCCACTTCTGTCCTGCAAGAGCCCACCACTGGTATTTAATTATCAATTCCCTTGCTGTTTCAAAAACCAGGAAAGAAACTGTGTTGTAATTTTACCCCTTTCTCAAGTTTCGTAAAATCTCATCTCTTCCACTCAGTTTTTCTCAGCTCCAAGATCTCCAAATCTCCTCATGCTCCTGGATGAGGCAGTGCCTACCTGAGCCTCCTTCTCTGATTTGCCTCACACTTATTTTTATTCTTCTGCTGCTGGGATTCAAAGCATCTGGTGACACCCAACAATATTTTGGTCTTAATATTTTGGTTCAATAGCCCTTCAAGTTGTACTTGTGGGAGAACAGAGTCCCCTGCTGTTCCCCTGAGCCAGTCTGGTCTCTCCACAGGGAATATCTGTTTCTAGGGTTGTACTGAGATGTATCCTTCTGGGATGCAGTTTTGAAGGGAAAGGTGTTAGCCATCATGGAGAACCTGGATTTTTAGGGCTGTCAGGGTGGAGACAGGGCAGCAGAACTCCTCTCTAGCCCTCTGAGGTGACATAACCAGCTGCTGTTGATTCAGTACCTGACCTCACCTCAGGAGCTGAACTTCCATCTCTCCCAGGGCAAGGAGTTGATGGTGCTGTGACTTCCTGGGAACCAGGGTCTGCTTTCACGTTCTCCATCACCGTTTTTGAAATTTCTATTTCTTTGTGGAGGAGTTGGGCTATTGTTCCAGAAAACACAGGTCCTGACCCTTCCAAAACTCCACTGCCCTGGCAAAAGAGACCCAACATCGACATTAGACAGATCCTGCTTAGCTCTGCAGGGGAGAAGTGTTCTCCTGCTGCTGCCCCTTTGGAGCCTGACTCTTTACGTGCTGTTAAGTGCTGGTCTTCAACAAATACCTGGAGAAAGTCAGTGGTTTGGATCTCTGACTGGAAAAAAATCTGTAGATGGTTAGCTGGTCATGCAAATTGTATTGCTGCTGCACTTATTAAATATCTAATTATCTCCTCTGGAACATGAGCACCAGACCTGACCTCTGTTTCTCCTACCTGCTGAGGGCAGAGGAAGAGAGTTAAACAAAATACTCTGATCCTTCCAGGAAATACACATCTGGAGTTGATGGTCTTGCAGAGATGCTGAGCAGCTGCTTGTTTATTAATTCTCTGGAAATCTTTGTCTTGTTTCCAATAAAACACTTTCTGTCACAGTTTCACTACATTTCGCTAAGACTGGGGCACTGTTTTTCATTTGTATTCTCTGTTTCCCAGCCAAACATTGCATTACAACCAGAGAAAGCTTGCAGGAATGTAGCAGCATATTGGGGTGGAAAACAAACAGTCCAGGGATATTGCAAGTGTTTCCAAAACAAGCAATGCACCCTCAGCAGGGTCAGAACCAAAGTTCATCCCAAAAGGAACACAAACACTCGATGTTTGAGACAGCACAGATAAGAAATCCCATACAAAGCACTCTGAATTGTGGGGCAGGGGAGCTCCTGCTCACAGGACAAAATGGGATGGTCCATATTAAAATGGATGTGCCATGTGCCTGCTGACATCAGCCACGGTGAGGTGACCACTCAGACACTCTACCTCTGCCTCCTTGGGCAAATGTGTTTAATTAAGATATCAAAAACAACGAGAAAGGGATGTTTCTCACATGGCTGACTACTGAAGTGGAGCCTGTGCTTGTGGAGAATCCCATATTTTAGGGACAAAACACATCATCCCCCCTCCACTGGAGAGTTTCTACCTTGGCTGGCAAAAATCCTTTCACGCCAACCTGCATTATTTTGGGTGAGCAATTGCCAGTTTCTCGCTCAGTGCTCTGATATAATGTGACACACCAGATCTTGTTATGTTCATATGAGCTGTTAAACCCAGCACAGTTACCTGCAAACACACAAACTAGGCTTATGTAAAATATTTGCTAACAATGTTATCAGCTCGGTAACATCACCTTGGAATTTGGTGATCTTTCCACATGCTTTCCCAGTGATGATTTACATTTTTTTTTTCCCCCTGGGGATCATCTATCCATCCATTTGCTGTTCCAAAAATCGATTTTTCCAGGAGTAAGGTCTCCTTTTAAAGGCTTTTTAGGTAAGATTTTTTTAGGTTTTTAAAGGTAAGATTTGCTGTAGGGTAAATCCATGTGCTGTCTGTGAAAAACCTCTCCGGGGCTGCTCAGGCACGGAATTTCCTGGGCGGGCAATGCGGGAATGCCCGAGGTGCCCGTGCTGGGACGGCCCGGGGGTATCGGCATTGCTGTGGAGCTCAGAGGCGGCAGCACCGCTTTGTTTCCTATTAAATCCGGACACACGGTGTCCGTCCCTGATCCCGGACATCCCCAGGCAGCTCCGGCTGAAGGACGGAAGGGACCAGCGGGAGAGAGAGCCCAGCTTCTGCATCGTGCACCGAGACCTGGTCACACCCAGCTCCAGTACCCCTGCGAGGCTCTTCGAGCGGTCTAAAGGTGTTTGTGTCCCCGCTCCCCGCGGGTTGGGAATGCCGGGGCTCCCGGAGATGCTCCCGGAGACGCTCCCGGGGATGCTCGAGCGGTGCGGAGACAGGAGGGGACGCGCGGTGGCGCTGCGGCACCGGGAGAGCGCCGCATCCTCATCCTCATCCTCGGCCTCATCTTCATCTTTATCCTCATCTTCATCTACATCCTCATCCGCGTCCTCGTCTTCACCCTCATCATCATCTCATCCTTATCTTCATCCTCATCCTTATGCTTTATTCTCATCCTCATCTTCATCTGCATCCTCATCCGCGTCCTCGTCCTTACCCTCATCATCATCCTCATCCTTATCTTCATCCTCATGCTTTATTTTCATCCTCATCTTCATCTGCATCCTCATCTTTTCTTCATCCTTATCCTCATCTGTATCCTTGTCCTCGTCCCCATCCTTCATCCTTATCCTCATCTTCATCTGCATCCATATCCTCACCCTCATCACTATCCTTATCCTCATCCTCTTCATCTGCATCCATATTCTCATCCTCATCTTCATCTGCATCCATATCCTCACGCTCATCATTATCCTTATCCTCATCCTTATCTTCATTCTCCTCCTCATCTGCATCCTCATACTCCCCATCCTCATCCTCCTCATCCTCCTCTCCCACAGCCCGCAGGGCAGCTACAACCCCCGTGGTGTTTTAAGCAAGAAAAAGACCAGTGCAAAAATGGTCATTTCTGGTTTGTTTTTTTTTTTCCCCCAGAAACTGAGCACAAAGTGATCCTCGGGAATAGCTGTGGTACAAATGAACCAAGTCCTGCCTTTTGTAGATTTGTGAAGCTCTGTAAACACAGACATAACTGGTTTATTTTATTTCAGGTGATGGGCAAAGAGGATTTTCCCCTAACAATGTAAAAGATTTAGTTCAGATGAACATCTGAAATGGCACATGAAGATTTCATGAAGTAACTGCAGCACACCTGAAGTAAATCTCAGTAAATTCATCCTCCCTTCCACAAATCATGCTGTCTGTGAATTAAAGGGAATTAAAATGGTTCTGTCTCAGTTTGAAAATTACAAAATTTGTAATTATGCAAGTTTCATGAAATTGGAAAACCCCCTCACCCTATGAATTGCAATCAAAGGTAAAAGCAAAAATTCATTAGTGCAGACAGCTATGATCATCATAATTTCTTTTTAAATGTTGTATTTGAAGTATATTAGAGAGAAACTACTTTCTTTTCTCTTTTGGCTAGCCCAAAATATTTCACAAAACAGTATTTACAATATACTTAGAAGGCATTCTCATGTAAGCAGGTGATCCTTTCCAGTTATGTATTCACATGTCTCTGAAAGATCTGCTCATTCCTGAAGGTTTTGCAGGCAATTCCAGCCCCACAGCACCCAAAAAGTTTTGTATCTGACAGTAAAGAGGACCAAAACCAGTAGCTCAAAGTGTAACAAATGCAACAATCACCTGGAGATGCTCATTTACAGTTACTGTCTCCATATCCCCTTCATGACAAGAGGAAAACCCAAACAAAACCTCAAATAAAACAACAACCAAACAAACAGCTGAGATGTGTCTAGGGATCAGAAGTCAGTGTTTAAGATCCTCTTAATTACAGCTGGGTTCCAATTCCCCATTTTTGGTAAAGTTCATATTTATATTCAGATCAGCTGCTCAAAGTTTTCCAGCTAGGAACGACCACCCTGTTTCTCAAAAGTAAAACTGGAAAGTAAAATTAAACCTTGACCTAAACTGAAAGTAGCAAGCCCACATATTATCACCACAATATTCTCTGTATTTTTCTGTATTCACTGGGATGGAATGAGCCCATCTGGTTTATATCAAGAGGCATTTGGGGTTCATCTCTGCACACAAAATGTCCCAGCCCTGTACCACACAGAGGGAAGAGTTTTACTGCACAGAAGTGGGAGCTTTGTGCTATTATTGAGCACAGCCCATACCTGCTCACAGCTCCCAGGAATGTTTATGTACAGCCTGTTTATGGCACTGGCTGTAAAAATAGAGGGCAAAAAAAAGGGCCAGATGAAGTTACTTTCTGGGCAGAAGCTTAGCAGGTACAAGATGGGCAAAAATGGATTTTTATCCTCAAATATACTTCAGTCCTCCATGCAGATGGCAGCGTTTGTACCAAGGAATGGGAGAGCTGAGGGAGAGAGATGAAGTGCAGAGCTCCAGGATTTTTCCTTGTTTTCCAGAGCTCCAGAGGGACCAGAGGAAATTGGATATGAACTGGCTGTTCCGAATCACGCTGGTGATCAGGCAGGGACCAGGTGGCTCTTGTATGCCTTAACCAAAAATATCACTTAATCCTTATTTTCCCCCTGAGCTGGGGACAAGGAGCAGAGCTGAGGCCAGCCCTTCAAACCAGACACCCTGATGCACATGGAAGTGGGAACACCAGCTTTTCTCTCATAAATATGAACCACCAAATGCCTCTCAGCCCCTGTTTGATTTTTAGGTGGAATTGTTTCTTCCTCTCCACTCCAGCTGGGCAGTGCAGGAATCTGAATCAGACTGAAGGAGCTGGTAGGACTTCAAGCTGAAACAGAAAGTGGTCTCCTGTCAAAATTAAGCAAAGATAAAGCCCCAATATTACCTTTCAAGTGGATTTGGAACAATTATCCATGCAAAAGAACTGAGGCTGGAAATTTGAGCTGTTTTGCTCTATGATAAGCATGGGCTGGGGTTGGGTTATTTTGTTGCTGTTTTGACTGTAAGAAAGGAATATTAGATCAGTTTGGAATGATGAAAGTCAGACACATTTGTCATTGCCTGGTTGTCCTGAAGTCTTTTGGAAAAGCAGAGTCAGACACAGAATATCATAAATCTCTTGACCAAGGCTGACTGAAGGGATAAGGTGCCATAAGAGGTGATTGCTCCTTCAGTTTCTTTGGAGTTTTTGCACAGATTTCACCAGTACAATATGGCCTTTACCTGTTTTGCTGTGTTGATTTATTCTAATCCACTTTGCTCTCAAAGTGCCCTAGTATCAGCAGTTCCTCAGGACAGTCCACAGCAATTGGTTCCAACAGGGAAACCCTCCTCAATGAGCATTCACCCCTGTGATACTTTCCAGCTTTCCTTGTTATGGATTTGTCCTTCTAGAATGGTCTTTCTACTTTTCAGTAATATATTGTCCCCATCAACTTGCTGGCAAACTTCCTGCTTTTGATATATTCAGGAAAAAAAAAAAGAAAAAAAGAAAAAAAAAAGTTTTATTGTTAAATTTTGAACCCTTCCTCCTCAAAGTCATTTCTGGCCAGCTTTATTATGGCTCCACGTTTTGCTTGCTAGAAGGCTTATTATCTTTTCTGCAGTCTCCATTTGGGCTCCACTTATTGAAGGGTGTCTTTTATACTTCTAATAACCTCCTTAGTTTGATTTTAGCCATGCTTTTAGCCCTGGTTCTTAGACTTCAAGAGTGTTGGACTAGACCCCAAACACTCTCTCTGAAAAAAGAAAGTATGCTACTCCTAGAAAGAGGTCAGAATTATTATTTATTTTTTATAGTGATTTTTCAGTGAAACTGAAAATTGTGCCCACCCTTTAGCAGAAAATAAGGTTCAAAGTAACTTGCTCCCTCTTAGACTCCCCCTTAGAGTCATCACAGCTTTCCAGGATGAAAATAGAAGGTTCTGAAAAGCTGAGGGAGAGCACCTTTCATGTGGGGAACCCTGTGAGCCAGCAAGATTTAAGGATGAGATGAAGCCCCTCAATATGCAAAATATCCGCTCGCAGGTCTAAAAGGTTTAATCAGCTCTCATGAAGCCATGCAGGTTCAAAGGATTTAACATGCTTGGGTAAAAAAACCACTGAGCTGTTGATAGTGCAGGGAGCTCTGGAGTGAATAATTCTCAAAGCACGTGCAGGGAGCTGGCAAAGCCTGTACCCTTAAAACAGTGGTCAAGGGGGAATGTGTGATTCAGTAAATCAGTCAAGCAAGGAGCTTTCATCTTCTCAGTCCTGGTTTATGACTTACTTAAGGCGTTAATTATAAATGTCTTGGGTATCCGTCCCTCACTTAATTAATCTCCACACTCATGTAAGGTGTGAATCCAGATCACAACCAAAAGCTCTGCCAGCACAGAGGGCCTCACTCAGGTAGAGGAGAGGGGAAGCTGCTGCAGGATTAAGATGAGGTGGGAAGACATCCCAAGCCTGAAGATGTGCAAATACCTGTTTGCATTGAGAGTATTGTATTTGGCTTTTTCCTCCCAACTCTCAGGTTCCTCATCAGAGCAGGCATCCCCAAAATGACAGCACAGCAGAACATCCCACCCAAAAGGAGGTTTTGCAGGTTTTAGTGCCCCCACTATTGAAGTCCCCACTGATGAAAGGAAAAGGAAGCTGAGAACAGTGAGAAAGGTCACATGAAAGTGAGAGAGAACAGAGATGGAGAAAGAACTGGATACCAAGAAGAGAAATACATAAAATAGAATTAAAAAATATAAAAATAGACATAGGCATGTCAGAGGCAATTAGATATAAACGTCTCAGGACGTGGGCTTTTCTCATAAAGTACATTAAGTGGGGAAATACCAGCAAACAAGGTTTGTTCCACTGCACTACACAGAGCACTCACTAATTAAAAATAAATAAATCAAAACTTAGATCTCTCTGCACATTCTGGTCTTGTTACCTGTGTAACTTGATTTTTAAAGATTTTTGATGTCTTCTAAAGCTTTTTAAGTTACCATTCTTTTCAACCAGCTTCAGCATGAACATTCTTCCTCTGTGATTGGTCTTGCACGTGAGTTAAAGATCTAATTCCATAATGAACCCATCAGGTTATGGGAGCTTCCACATCTATCATTTATGCAATCTATTTATTACTGAAAAGGCACACACATTATTGCAAAGCATTACTAACCACTGTAGCAACCTCTAAGCATTTTTTAAGAACTTTTTTGTTTCATTTTTCTGCCCACAATCAAGCTTTAATTAAGATTGTAGTTAACTGAGGCCTCAGGGGCTGTGTCTGGGTCATTTTCAATTTGGAAGCTCCTCTGTGTCTATATTTTGGATTGCTACAGCACAACAATTTTCAGAAGCTCAAATTTTCTAACCAGGGATTATTATATGGAATATCTGACCTCTTTTTTCACACCTAAAGGATGGAAAAACAATATTTCTCAGCTAATGCAATCTTTACCTGCAGACCCAGTGGATTTGGCCCTGAAACTCCAGGTGAAGATCATGCTTGATGAATAATCACAGATTGGACATCATCAGTCCAGCTTTACTTCTGTTCAACATTTGCACCAGATAAAGAGTAGTTTAAAAATTAATTTAAGCAAAAAATATTTCTTCTGAATGAACATATGAATAGTTTTATCATGAAGAGTTTTTTTCCTGATTGTGAATGCATAAGTTTTATTGCTCAGGGTAAAGATGTGGTTTCACTATTATTATTTTAATAGAGACTAAAACAACATTTCCAGTTTCTGAGCAGAACCAAATGTGTTTCAGAGGCATCTGTTTATAGCTGTCAAAGGTCTGGCTTCTCAGCAGGTGTGAAATCACCAATAACTAACATACCTGCAAATTCCAGTCACGTTTTTTATATGGAAACAGTCTGGCTGATGATGCAGAAGTGAAACACAGACAAAAGGCAGGGGGTTTTCCACCAAAGACCTGGCTGGATTTCAACAGATAACCTGGAGCAAATCTCTTTTGCAGAAATACAATTACTATCAAAGCACAGTAAAATGTACATTTGCCATATCACCCTCAGTGTTGTTGAAAAAAACTTGGAAATGTGCTGCTTAATAGCTTAGCACTGGAATTCAAATTGAGAGCACCTCTTTTTATTTCATTAAGACTTATGCTTTGGCTTTGATTTCCTAACATTTCATGACTAACTTTTTGAGTAGTGAGCACTTGAGGATGCTGTCATTTTTTTAGCTACTATTTTTTTTTCCAGTTAGAGTTAACCAAAACTTAGATTTCTACAGCTAATTTCTTCTCCTTGCTGCAGGCTTTGCAGAGATAAAGGATCATGGCATCATCTCTCACGGACCCGAAGTACTGCAGAGGAACAATTTCACATGCCATTACCTTTAGGCCTCTTTGGACACAAAAGCATAAAGTTGCAGCTGCATTGTAAAAAGCTGAAATTAATCTCAATTTTTGTTTTACTTGGAACCCCGTGGACAATCTTCAGAAGTCAACCAGAGGAAAGATCACATAGGACAAGGGGGAATGGCTTCAAACAGAAAGAAAATGGGTTTAGTCTGGATTTTAGGAAGAAATTCTTCCCCGTGAGAGTGGTGAGCCTTGGCACAAGGTACCCAGAGAAGTTGTAGCTGCCCCTGGATCCCTGGAATTGTCCAAAGCCAGGCTGGACAGAGCTTGGAGCAGCCTGGGACAGTGGAAGGTGTCCCTGCCCATGGCAGGGGGTGGGAATGGAGGAGCTTTAAGGTCCCTTCCAACCCAAACCTTCTATGGCTTTGTGATCATGGATTCATTCCTCTTGAGCCCCTTGTCATTCAACACAATGAGATAAAACAATTTTATCACTTCATCTGCATAGCTAAGGTGGCCTCCTACTCCACATGGGGAAAATAAAAAGGAGGCCCTCTTAAAAAACTAAAATTTCATACAAATGATTAGGTGCTCAAAAAAACACTGAGGGATTTTTTTTCCCCACTCAAATAGGTTGTATTGAAACATCACTCACCAAAATGCAGTGTTTCAAGTAGTTCATACAGTCCAACTCAAACATAGGCAAAAATTCTACAGCGACCATGAAAGTTTGCTTTTTTAAAAATCTTTTTTTTTGAGTTTGGGGGCACCATGATGCAGGCAGAGGGGGGTACTGCTGCAGGGTGTTAAGGGTGACAGCTTAAATAAGAGCCACCACTATGTAAATAGTTTGACAGTCATTTCAATTGCATTTCCTTGTGATGGGGACAGACATCTGATGGCCTTATTTCCACATGAGAGAAACACATATTTTAATAATCCCAGCATTTCTCACCAGCAGGCTATGAATATTCAATTAAAAAAAATTAATTTTCTAAACTATTTTTTATCCTGGCCTTTTTTCCTTCCATATGAAATTAAAATAAAAATGTGGGAAAAGTCATAGTTGCTTGCTCTACATTCCCATTTTCTGTCTCTTTTGCTGTGCACTTGCATAATACTAAAACTATTCAATAATCACAAGAAATCCTGGGTAGCAACCTCCAGATCTTACAGCTCTTGTTCTGCTGTAAATGCTCATCCTTAAGGATTTTAAAAAAAGACCAGAAAGTGGCAGCCACCACGGCTTTATCTGTCATGCTCTCCTCTCCTCTGTGACTGCTTGACACAGAATAAAAGATGGTATAACTTGCACTAGCCTGACACCAGAAGAAGATTGAGTACAAAGTTAATCAGAAAAAAATTACTTTCTTTCCTTTATCAGACTTGTAATCCTCCAGGACTGGAGGAGCACAGGAATTGGGGTCCCTGCTGATGCTCAGCTGCTGCTCCTTAAGATTTATACCCAGGCAATGATGACAGTTTTGTTGTGCCTCTGAATGCCAACTGAATGTATAAAGAGATTAAAGGATATCAATCCAGAATCCACCAGGAACTACAAATATTTAAGAATTATTCTTACAGAAGTCAATGGAAGCATTACAATTTTAATAAATGTTGTACAAGATTCAAGGACAGGGAAATAAAAGGTTTTGTTCCCGTGACTACCTTACTCCTATTCTGACTTCTGCTATAATGTTGGGGGTTTTTTTTCCCCAAGCATTTAACAGGAACAAATATTTGTATAGGTGCTACACAATTGTGCTGTGGGGAAATGTTGAATTACAAGCTAAACTTAGTTCCTGAGAAATTGTAATTACTGCCCAGGAGAGTGTGCAGCAAGAAGCTGCTTCCTCTCCGCTGTGGGAACCAGGAATGTGCTGTGCACCTGATCAGAAAAAGAGAAATAAATCCCTCAAATTAAAAAAAGAAACCCACAAAAGAATTCCCACAACCAGACTGCTCACACAGATTCACACCAGTGTGTTTGGGATTTCAGAGCTCTGCACAGATGTCAGGTAGGGGACTGGGATAAGAGGGATCAGTGCATGGTAATTATGGCTACATGAGCTGACAGAAAGGAAATTTGAGTTCAGAAACTCTCTCTCCCAAACCCAGAGGCCAGAAGAACACCCCCTGTTTAGCAGAAACAATCCCTTTCACTTCCACAGCTCCAGACAACAGAGGGCACATGCAAAGGGCAGGATCATGTCTTGCTTTTTCCTCAGTGATCTATCAAGAGTTCCAAAGATGTGCCACTATCACCTTAAAGCATTTTAAAAACCCTCAGCTATATGTCCAGCCTCAAAATTCCTGATATGTGCTAAAAAGTAGGCCTAAAATCAGTAAATGCTTAGCTCTTAAAATTTGTCCGCCTGCACTCACAGTATATAAAATTCATGTATTTCAAAATCCAAGGGGGAGGGGGGAGGGGGAGCAAAAATTATTTTCTAAGAAAAACTCAGAAAATTCTTTTCTAATAAAAACTCAGAAAAGCAGATTTCAGTCCATATTGCGAAACTGATGAAGCCACTCAGCTGTGGCAATGTGACAATCTCCAGCTGGATGAGAGCAAGAGCTGTGTGGCCAGCCAGAATTTCTTAAAAGCCAGACCAGCCTGCAGTGGAGCCTTCATCCTCCTCATCTTCTACACCAGCTAAAGCCAGCCCAGAGAGAGCAAGAGATTTTGGTTACTGATGAAGAAACCACAGCTCCCTCCCTGAAAAAAGTGCTTCCATGGAGGTGCATTCTGAGCTGCAGCATTTACAGGATCACAGCCCTGGTGTGAGCTGCTGCTTTTCTCTGTGGTTGCATTGCAGGAGCAGCAGCAGAAGGGCTGTAACACAGCTGGAGACCCTTGGAAACCATTCTGATTTACTGGAGTAGGTGCACAAAGGGCTGTGGATCTGCCCCTCGTGTTCCTCTGAGGGCAATCCCGCGCTCAGAAAATCCATCTTTCCTTTTCACACCGCCTGGGTCAGAGCCCCTGAAGGACTGTGGGCTGTTAAAATGCACCATTTGGAGGGTGGAGATGTGCAAAGCCAGCTCCAGGGCTCGGTGGGAGTGCTGATGCTGGGCTTTCCACCCAGCAGGGCTCCTCTCTCCAGGCCAGCTCCAGCCTCATTAAGAACAAGTACTGATTGTGCACAAGCACTGAGGAGGAGGAGGATGCAGGCAAGAAAATAAAATACTCCTTAAGCCCCATGGCTTGCACTTCTGCAGAGAAAATCTGCATATTGCGTGCCCAGATCAAATTCTTGGGAGGTATTTGAACTTTCAGCTAGGCAAAGTTTCCCAGAGAGCTGCAATCAAGGGACTCCATCGAGGTGGAGGTGCCTCACTGATGGGAAGCAGACTTCCTGAAACACTGGAGCATGTTTGTCCACGAGGAGAAGGAAAACCTGAGTTCCCAAGCACAGAGATTCTACAGAGAGCAACCAAGTCACCTGTAATGGGCCTGTCCTCTAAATGTCACTGCTGTCCATCCAATATTAGCAACTTGATTATTCTACTTTGACCATGATAAAAATAAGCATAACCTGGCTCATTAATTTCCTTTATCCATTTTTGATTCAGGAGCTGAGAGTTTCAAATGGACTGAGCATCTCAGGAACACACATTTGCCACTTCAGGCAGCTCCAAAATCAGGGAGCACATCGAATTTCTTGCTCTGGAGGAACTGGAAGAGGCCAAGTCCTCGGCACACTCTGTGAACAAGTGAAGCTCATTTGGCTTTGAGAGCAATACACTGATTTCTAACAGCTATCAGACTGTCCAGAAGAGCTTTAAAATACACTGTAGAGCAACAGGATGAAAGTCACAATACATTCTCTCAGAGCTGCAGAAGCTGTGATTTCATGTACTATCTGTAAAGTCTGAATTTCTTTAGAAGAAATGGATGTGAGTTCATTTCCTGGTTGTGCTCTGTGATTATAAGGCACAGGAGAACCAAGGCTCTATAAATGTGAAGTAATAAACTTTCCTTACCTAAATAACACAGGAGCTGTGTGTTCCTGTTTGAACTACACTCTCTGACAGTACAAGTTAAAGCAGAGTATAAGTTAATTCAGCCAGGGGCTTCTGGAGGAAAAATAATACAAAATAATGGCCAATGATACCTCACAAAAGGCATGCATTGGGTTGGACAGTGTGGACTCTCCTCAAACATGGAACTGCCAGCTTGTAGGGAGCCTTTAGCTCTGATTAATCATTTGTAATCTGATCAAATGGAAGAATGCAAGCTGCCTGGTGCTAATGACTATTTTCCCTTCCTTAACAGCTGACCCAACAACTGGGCACCCTTCTGGGCTGAGGAACAAATTAATATTCCTCAACTGACTTGGAGGCATTTAAAGACTGAAGCAGGGGATGCTGCTAAAAGAAGGTTAAGTAGTGAGCAATTAGCTTCAGATAAACCATGAATCAGACTGGCTGGGTGATAAACTCTAATTCCAGCTTTTGCCTCCTCAGTGTGTTTCACAAACGCAATAGGCAGGCTCACACTGAACTGTGAGCAAAATATGACTCTTCTGTTGAGGGAACACATTCCTTCCTTCCTTCCTGCTCTCCAGGAACCAGGGGGAAAGTTTGGTGTGGACACTTTCTCAAGTTTGTACAATCAAACCCTTCAAAAAATCCAAGGAAATTATTCCCATTACCATGTGAGTGTTCCACTGGGGAGGGAAAGACATCACCAGTGTGACGAGCAGATCAGACTCTCTGTTTGATATTATGCATTGAAGCAGTTAACTGTCTGTCCATAAAATCTGATTGATGAGTACTGAAAAGATGATGTCTTTTAACTACAATTTTCATTGAAGCTAAAGCTTGTATTTCATATTTCTTTGTCAAGACTGGAGCTTCTTTAGTATTAAAATATATTAAACACTTACTTCACTACCTGAATTCACAGAGTAAAGTTTCTACTGACGTTTGAAGAGAACTAGAGGTAACAGAGAAGTTCAAGAAATGCCAAATGAGGAAAACGTTAATCTGGGGGATGCAGGAAAAAAAACAAAAGTAACACTAAAAAACTCCTCAGATTAATCTTAGGACTTCTGTTACAAACTATTTCAATTAAAGTCATTTTAAGGTTCAAGTCACTTGCACCCCTTGGTTTGAAAGACCAGGTCAGAAGCCTGGTCTACACCTTCATTAGTAACAAAAAATCTGATCAAACACCCTGGGTTTCACTGGGGTCAGTATTAAAAGGAAGTTAAATGAAAAGAAGATATAGCCCGGGCTGTTTGAACCACTAATCACAACATCAGGGTAATCTGAGCAACGATTTTATAAGGACTGACTGATTTCCTCCTTTTTTTTAGTGGGATTTTTATTCTTTGGATGTAGAGACACAGGAGAAGTTCTAGGGGACCTGTTCACTGAGGCCCAGTGCAACACTGTAAATTGTGATAAATACCTCCAATAACTCTGTCAGCACTTCATGTGTGAGATACATCACAAAATTGTGCCTATTTATTTCCTTCTGCACACACACACACAGAGGAAAAAGCTCTTTCTGCAAAAATGGAATTGGGACTACAAAGGGAAACTGTTTTTTCAGAGATGCAGCTTTCACCCCTGCTTTTCTTTAGCCTCTCAAAATTCCATGGCTTGCTTTTGACCTCCAACTTTCTTATTGCTTCTACTCCCATACATAGGCATGCACCTCCAAAACCAACTAATGAAAGTTATTTATATTTATAGAGCACTGCACCAAGTCCTGACCTCTTCTCAGAGTGTTTCTCTGCATGCCAATGCACGGGCAGGGCTGTGGGATTTTCTGCAGGCTCAAACTTTATTCCACCTTCTCTTTAGTTTCTACAACCAAGCCTTCTTTGTCTAAAGTGGGTTCTGGAACACGTTCTGGCAGTCAGATAGAGACAGGAGTGTTTTGGAGCTGATCCTTTTCCTTACCACAGTTACCAACAGTGAAGATAGCAGGAAAATTAACTGGAAGTTTAGTACCTTAGTTCTGGATGACCAATGGAAAAATGATCTCACCTTGATAGCTTTTCAAGGAGGGATTTACAGAAAAACAGAATAGACAGAAGTGCTCTTTGTGTGTTTCTTCTGTAGAAAAACCTTGCAAAATGTAATAAGCATTTA
>VWYP01015196.1:0-84635 GCA_013400435.1 Pycnonotus jocosus | reverse complement strand
TACAAGGAGTGAGAGATAATAACTCAATTCTTCTTTTAGTATGCCTATCACAGGCTGGTTTTGTTAGATGGGTGTTTACATAGTTGGTCTTATCATGTCCAAAACATAGGGAAGCAAAAGGGACAGGGAAAGAAGCAAGGACAAGGAAACCCAAGCAAAAAGAGAAGGAAAACATGAGGGGAAAATCAATAGGAGAAATATTCTGTGATCAATATCTGCACTAATTCATAGGACAGATTACATTAACGTGCCCTGTGAGTCTGGCATGCAGCCCTTCCAACACATGGCAGTGTTTGCAGAGGAACTTTGCCATCTGAGGGCTCAGCACAGTCTGTCTGCACAGAGCTCTGTGATGAGCAGGAATCATTCTTGTGGATCAAGGTAAGGCAACCAAGCCTGGGAAGCAAACACCCATTTAGCCTGTGGCAAATCCTACTGAAAAGAGCAAGAATCCACACTATCACTGTTTTTTCTTTCTTTCTTTCTTTAGGAAACACTGCAAAGGCAGAAGCTGTGCCTCTGCATTTTACCACTGCTGTTTCCAAAACAGAAGTAGAAACAAATGGCATTTCTTATATCAGAAAGAAATTCTTATACCTTTTTTTGTTCCTATTTGAGCAGGAGAATAGCTCCCACCTTCCTGCCTTTAGACAAAGTTGTATTTAGAGGTGTCCTGTTCCTTCTCTCTTGCTGTGTGCAAGTTCTACCTGGGGTCCACCCTTAGGGCTGCAAAGTTTCCCTTGTTTAAGCTTTGGACACACATGAACAGCATGGTATCAATAAAGAATGACACTTTTCTATGCTATGTGTAAAATGCTAAACTTCTTTAGCAATGAAGTGAAATTTTGCTATCAAATTTTTAATTTTGAGTAAGCAACTGCTTTATTCCCAGCTATCTTAAATAACTCTTAGACTACAGCACCTGCCTGTGTTAATTCTCTTATTTTTACACAGGCACAGAAAAATATTCAACTCAGCCGAATGAATGTTGGTGTGCCACGACTGGCCTGCATTTTTCCCCACAAGCTGATTCAAATCACACATGCTCTGAGCCACTGAGGTGTGGGCAGACCACAACCACAAAATCCCATTCTCCCCCTTGGGTTTTCCTGCCTGGAGCACTCCCTGCCAGCTTTTTTAGATTTGGGGCATCCAGCACCGACTTCAGCGCTCACAGAGCTCCGAGCGCATCATTGGGACCCCGCAAACAGCAACCCTGCTGAGGCACTTCATGCCACGTGGAGGGAGCTTTATTTTCCAGATCCATCACTTGGATGGCTCTCCCTGGGATGTCAGGGCAGATTCCCAGTGGGAGCAAACAGCCCAGCCTGGCTATGCGTGACAGAGCTGCCCCCAAAATGAGCTACTCGTGTTTATGTGCAGGAACAGTCCCGATGTCACTCTCACGTCTGGCTCGCCATCCAGAAGAACATAACTTGTTTGACATAACCCATGTATTTGTTATTTTAGGGGGCTGGTTGGAAGGAGATGGCAAAGGTTTAGGAGTCAATGATCTCCATCAGCTCTACAAACAAGGCAAGACTGCTGGGCTTTGTTTTCTTTTGGGAGCTTTCCAAGCATCAGTACTTTGCAAGTTACCCCCATAGGCGGTTCAGTGTCTGTTTCAAGTTAATGTGCTTTGTTTTTCAGGCCACAAATAAAATCAGAACAAAGCAAAAGTTCACGTTTGTTTGAAAACAACCCAAATTGTGTATCGTGTGAAAAGAAAGGTAAAAAGAGGGTCAAGGAAGCTGGGAGTAGGGAGGGCATGGGATAGGGAAAATCTCTCCAGAGGAGGGAAAGTGGTTTTTAATACACAGAAAAGGAATGCACTGAAGAGAGGAGAAAAAGATAACAGTAAGAGTCTGCATGAAAATAACTCTGAAATACTGTAGCTCTCTTTTTCCTAGTGAGGTTCTGGTCTCACTCATGAGAGGGTCACAGAGACTGAAACTACTCTCGTATTTCCATTGTATTAGAGACACATGCAGTAGATGACATCAATAAAACCAAGATACAGGGCCAAATCCTGCCCTTGATTACAGCCATTCAACTAACTTAAGAACCTTGTCCAATGTAACCTTTTAAATCTCTGATTCCTGAGAAAGCCAGAGCAACAATGGAGGACTTGAATTAATCAGATAGCAAACACACTCATACCTTTGTTAAAACAAAAAGTTCTATGGAAGGATTTAGAGAGATTTTTCTTTTTTTTTTTTCTTGCTAACAGCAAAGATCTGTTTCCAGATCTGTGAATGTGATGCTGTGATAGCTGATTTTCCCCCCTACCTTTATGCTTTCCTGCCACAGCTGTTTTCTCAAGGATGGCACCAGAATTAGGCTGCTCTCCTGGTTCTTGGAAGACCTGATTTTAAAATTCTTGGGCCTATTTTCACAGTCCTCCACCCCTTTAGAAATACTGGATGAATCTGGAGACAGTGATCTCCACCTGTCCACTTTGCACAAAACAAGAATAGGGCAAAGGAAAAAAGATAAGAGCACGATTCAGTGCTGAGCTCTTTTTGGGATTGACAGGTTTTCTTTCCTGTGTTGGATTTGTGAAGTCACCCTCAGAAATTTCCATTGACTGCCATGGCAACTGCACTGGGCCAGTAGCAGCCATCATGAGGCCAGATGGTGAGGAGTTATGCATGTGACTGCCACAGAGAATTGCTCACTGCATGCTAAATTCAGACGAGTGCACTGGATCCAAAGTGAACAGAACTGAGCACAAATGCAGGCAGGGAACAACTTCCCCCCGGTGTAAAACTTGTTAAAAATAATACAAATATTCTGTGAGAAATTAAAGCAGGATAAAACCGCGTTCAGTGGTACAACCACCTGACTGTTCACTATCAGTGGGGTGGTTTCACCCTGTCATTCACTGGGCAGGTTTATCTTGCCATAAATACATGCAAAATAGAGGAAAAGAGGGGAAAAAAAGGCCAGAAGAGGTGATCTGACTGAGATAAATGCTGAGCAGTGGAACTGGCAGGCACAATGAACTCTCTACATAAGAGATGAAAGCTTTGAAATCCATGTCATCACCTTGAGACTGGCTTCAAACCTGTGGTAACCCACAGCCATCACAATACAGGGGTGAGGTTTTGGGATCCTCCTGCCTTCATGTTCTTAATACAATTAAGAACAGTTGTTCCCATCGAGCAATTAAAAATCCAAACCTGCAACTTCAGAGGGCTGGAAGATATGGAAAAAACCCTAAATCTCATTTATGACATTGAAAGCAATTGTGTCTTTGTCAAAGGCCTGAGATGAAGAAGGCCAAGACTTCCTTCCTATACAGCTCTAATAGTGGACTCAGTGCCTGGATATTACAAGGAGAATATTCCATGAATGTGTTGTCACCTGGGATAAGACAGGTGGCAGAAATTTTTATTGCTGCAGTAAGCTGTGGGACTACTCTTTGCACTGTTTTTGTTTGTTTATTTTTTCTCCCTGGAAACAACTCAGAAAACTGCTTATGCAGCAAGCACAATAAATGTGGGCTCCAACAAGCAGGGGAAAAATTGGAAAAAATTGTCCAGTTATCTCCTTACTCAAAGATTTTTAGTCCTTTGCAAGAGATAGAGAAAAAAAAATCACTGCTTTTCAAAAGGTCCCTCAATGGAAACAACAAAGAGATACAACTGAAAATCAAAGCAACATTTTAGATAGTTTCCTCTCATGACAAATTTTCAAGGTTCTCTGTCAAGAAGCAGTGTCAGGCGGGGAGAAAAGCATGCAACAATCTTCCCTTTGATGATTTTAAAAAAATTATAGAAAAAGAGTCATTTCAGTAAAGCTGCAATACAAAAAAAAGGAAGTGTTTCCCACTGTAGATGCTGATAGACGAGCAGCCAACACGGTGAGATGAACAACAGCTTGAAAATGTTTCTCCACACACAGAATGAACAAAATGAATTCTCTAAATAAGAGATGAAAGCTTTGAAATCCATGTCGCCACCTCAAGACTGGCTTCAAACCCGTGGTGACCCACGGCCATCACAATACAGGGGTGAAAATGAACACATGAGAGAATAAAATTTTGTGCTGCTTTTAGGATTAGTTGGCAGATGATCTCCCCAGATGATCTGGTCACTTACCTGACGTCTCAATAAATTTATTCCCACAAGAAGGGATGCTGATAGAACAGCAATTCTGTGCAAAGCAAATCCCACCAAGCCATTGATATTTTGAGTTCAGCAGCACATCTTGCATGGTTGCTAACAAATGCAGGCAAAGAGACCACAGTGACTGCAGCAGTGAGCTGAACTCCTGCATCTCCATGGCTTGAAGATGCAGTTTGACAAGTGCTGCTTAAGCAAACCTGAGTACATCAGTTATTTTCCAATGATTTACTGGCCACAGTCACTCATAACATGAAAGCCAACAATCAGTCATTAGCACGCAGCAAAGGAAGCTTTCCCAGGGTATTATGTATCATGTTTGGACAGTTAGAACTCACAGCTATTATTTATTCACACCACCATAAATTATTCTCCTCCAAATGAACCTGAGTCACGTAAATGCTGACTTGGAAACTACCAGAGGCCTCTCCTTTCCTGCAGTGTGTATTTTTTCCTTTCTCATAAACTTCCTGCCTAAAAAATGGAAAACCAAAGTGGAGCTGAGGTGTTTAAAATCAATGCCCTGGAGGCACTTTGCTTAACATTTCCTGTGTCCCTTTTAAGGCTCTAAATTTGTCAAGAGCTAAAATCATCTTAACACTGCAAAACAGCACCAGTGGTGCCTGTGAGTAACTTTCATGCTGGTGTAAGCATCAAATTATTTTTCACAGGCTTTTGCCTCCCTCTTTTTTTTATTTTTAATGCATATTTTGTCCTGTCAAACAATGCCCAACCAGGCACTTCAGACATGCACTGTAACACCAGTGCAGGTTATGCAAATTTCCTCATGGGCACTGATGCCATCCCGTGGATGTGGTTAACAGGGGGTGGATTTAAACCACTCCCTGGGAGTCATTATAAACAGCCAGGATCTGGTGCTGAATTATCACTAAATTGAAGCCATTTTACCATGTCTGCGTGGTGGTGCATTTCCCCAGACACCTCCAAAAATAATGGATGAAAAATATCTCTCCTGTTAAAAATAGAGGGAAAAAACACCAAACAACAAGGAAAAAACAAACAAACAAACAACCCTATGAAATAATAACAACAAAAAAACACACTTTCCCCAAAATAAAACCCCCACACCTACCCAGACTGCTTTCTGCTACATTCTGGAATTATGTGGTTTTGAAAGAGAGGCACCAAGTGTGAACAGACAGGAGAGAAACTGAGTTGCACTCACATATCTAAGGGGTCTTCCTGGGCTCACCCCACTCCTAATGGAAATAAATTAATGGTGCAGTGCCCTCTGAAGTTATCCACACTTGTTGCAGAGTTAAAGCCAAGCATTTTAATGCATGGCCCTCAAGCACAGACCATGTCACTCCCTCCAGCTTCCACAGCAGCTCTGGAGATATCCCAGTGGGTTGTGGGGTCCAGGTATCCCACAGAGGGTGGTCCAAGCAAGGATCAGGTTGGAAATGCCAGTAAAAAGTTGAATTTATCACTGGGTTTAGTGCTGCCTCCATCACTGAGTCTGTGATGAACACAGCAGACCCTCTCAGCTGTGGTGTTCTCAGAGATATTTGTGCTGCAGCTCCTGCATCTGACTTATGCAAACACTCAGATCTGAAGCACTCTGCTCTGGGGCCAAGTGCCTGCTCGAATCTCTGACAGCTTTATTGTCAGGCTGTGGCAGAAGAAGACACCTCCTCAGAAAATAACTTGGAAATAACTTTGTCATTATTTTAGGCATCTCTGACACCACTTTGGGATTTTCTGTCTGCAGCTCCAGCAGACACTGCTGGGAGAGGAACAATTCCATTGACAAGCTGTCCCTGCTGTAAATGTGATGTTGTGCCTTACTTGCACATTTTGGAGACGTCTTCTTGTTTCATCTGTTTGGCAAAATTTGTCTCACACATGCTGGAAACATCCATGCTGAAGAAGATTATTGTTACTTAACTCACATAAACACTGCAGAAGGTATTGGCAAATAGAAGGGTTGACCTCCACTGATTGCTGCAGCCAGAAAATGTCTTTGGATAATTGTTTCTCCAGAGCCTTCCAGAATATGAGACAGGCAGTTTTAAATACGTGTATCTTTAACTGCTTGGATAATTTTTTTTTATGCTTGGATACATCTATTTCCTTATTTTTTTTTCCAAGACAGAACCAAAACCAGTCAGCCACTGTCCAAATCAGGTAAATCTGATGTTACCTTCACCTGTCATTAAAGCTTGAAGAGACAGAAGCTTCTACAGGCTAAAATCAAACAAGATCAATTTTTGCAAGCTCAATAAGATCAAATAACGTGAACAAGCACTGAGACAGATCTCTGATTGATATGAATTGTGACCAATGGTGTACACAAATTAAGGGCATGGCCCTGAGCTTTGGCATTTCTTCTGCAGGACCTTAGCTTTGAACTTCTGAGGTCCTTATTTACCCATTTCCTTGCAGAGAATATTTCCCATTTAAATAAACACTCTCAGGGCTCTTCACACAGCACAGGAAGTCCAGGACTGGGATTCACTCAGGGTCTTGCTGAAGTGAGTCATTTATTATTTCAATTAAGTGTTCATCTATACTTACATGTTTGCTATCATTCTAACAGGTTTTGAACTCTTTTTTTTTTTATTATTTTTTTCCTTGTTCTCAGGGCATGATCTTTGCAGGAAGGGGCTGCACAAGCAAGGCAGCTGCTAAAGAAATATGTCACTCATTAGCTTCACACTGGAAAAGTAAATATGCCAGCAAAAGCCTGTTTATTTGCGAGAATGTCTGTGGCTGAGCCTCGCGTGAAATAAACCAAAAGAAGACAAACGTCAACACCTCGGCTGAAAAATGCAGAACCAAGGGCTTCATCCCGAGCTGGAAGTCCTTTTTTTGCCTGCAGGGGAATGAATGCCTGCAGCCCCAGTGCTGCACAGGAGAGGCAGGAGCACAGGAGCTCCGGGGCTTTTCATAATGCTCTTTCTAAAGCTCGCAGTTTGTCCTCCCGTCCCGGCCTGGGTGGGATGCAGCTGCCCAGATGTTTGTTTGTCAAACTCCGCAGCTCTGCTCCTCGGGCTCTGCTGCCGGAGCTCACGGCCAAGTCCTCCCCTTGACCCATCCCAGGGGCTCCTGTGGGGAGCCAGCAGAGGGAAGGATTTTCCCCTCCTGTGCTGCACCACAGCTCCGTTTTCAGCACCTCATTATCTATTGCAGCTGGAAGCGGGGAAATGAACGACAAAACAAACCAAAACAAAAAACAAACATAAATCTCACCGGTGCTGCATCAAGTTGCCACACCCAGCACTAAGGATGGCACAATTTCAACATAAAAACACGCTTTTTGCCTCCATGTTTACAGCTGCCAGATACACCAGCTTCTCTCATCCCTCCAAGCTTCAGTATCAAATCAGTCACTGTCATCTGGGACTCTTGAAAACCTGAATTTCTGAACGGGCCACAGCCTTCTGTACTCTGCCTGTGCCACTGGCACATGGTCCATGACCAAAATCGGCTCCTGAGGGACCTGTGAGCATCTCCAGCTTGCAGCTCATCCAGTTTGGGATTTTCCCCAATCACCTCAACCTCAGGCTGTAAAATATCACCGAGGGGTTTGCAGTAGGCTGATGTGCATGGAAGAAAAACAAGTACAGAAAGTACAAAGATCTGAATTTC
Source organism: Pycnonotus jocosus (assembly GCA_013400435.1). Classification (NCBI taxonomy): domain Eukaryota; kingdom Metazoa; phylum Chordata; class Aves; order Passeriformes; family Pycnonotidae; genus Pycnonotus; species Pycnonotus jocosus. The sequence goes on along the minus strand of VWYP01015196.1, from coordinate 76,896 downwards.
ATTGTTCAGCAAAGAAATTTTAATTTTCCTGCAAGAGGTTTTTTTTCTTTTCTTTTCTTTTTTTTCTTAAAGAACAGCTATTTCCTGGGCCATTCAATTTGCATTAGTTAATGAATTATGCACACTAGCTGAGAGTCACACTGTGAAGTGATGCTTTGAATGGAATACAGGATATATTGGATTAGGGAAAACTTAGACTACACAAAATCTCAGCTGTTTCTTTCAGCAGATTTGCTGCAAAAGGACTTTTTTTCCCCCTAATCCTACCAGTGGTGACTTTCTGAGTGTGCATCCTTAAAGCAGTTTTTATAATTATTTATTAAGAATTTAAAATCTTATAAACCTTGACTGAACGCACTACTCAGGCAATTCATGGATTTTCCTGTCACTTATGAGCTCCCATTTTTAAACAATTGTTAAAGCATCCAGCCACATATGATACCAGGATAGGAACATGATAAGGAAATCCAAGAGGTGGCTCCCACAGGAATTTTGAGTTGCTGCTCACCCCTAAGTGGTGCAAGTTTTTAATGCACAGTTTTATATACACACTCCTGAAAAATTAGAGTTGGATCAGTGAAATTCCCTGACAGGGACCATTCATTGAATCTACCAGGATGAAAGGTGGAGATGATGATGACAATTATGGAAATAAATATAGCCAAATAAAAGATATACTTTAACTTGAAAGGGACACAAATGGAAAGATCCTTATTGAAATGTTCTAAGCTGTGAAATTGCCTCTTTAATGGAAAGTAAATATGTTCAAAACATAGGTATTTTTTTACTCTCTCTCTAACAAAATCCTCCCCACCCCAATCAAACTGTGTTTATCTCTGCTAACAGAGATCTTGACAGTCCAATTTTCTTCCTTTGACTTTGGTATTTGCTAGGAGCACAAAACTGGGCGCTGCAGAAAGGCAAATTTCCTGATTGCCAAGCAAATGGACTCCTGTTGGCAATGCCTGTCTTGTCCACACTGACCTGCAAGGAGGTGTCTCTTGGGAAGAGGGTTGAACAGAATGTCACAAAAACGCCGTATTTTTGCAGCTGAACTGCACATCATCCCCTGCACACTGTGTTTGTGCAGCTGGAATGCCTAATTTGTCTTATTATCCACACCGTATAGAATCTCACACAGAACGCTGTCCTAGAGGTGCACTAACACAAATGTCTATAAAATCTTGCAATATATATTTTGCCTTCATTTTTATTGTCACCACGGCAAAAAAATTGCCTCAATCAACCTCATGCAGGGCAGAGAATCACCTCTTACAGGTACATTTGAGAGCATAAGTGATAAAAATCTTCCTAAGCTCTTTACCCCACTGGGTAATTTCAGTACTGGCACTGAGCTGCACATGCCCTGGCTTGGCTTACTGGGGCCAAAATCTTGATGAGGGGCTCCAGACACAGAGTTAAATTGTCACCAAACAGCAACAGGGAGCAGGATGGCTGGCAGAGAAGAGTCAGTGCTCAGACCCTGGAGCTTCAGCTTCAACCCTGCAGTGATGGGGAGCAGCCACTGCAGGCAAACACTGCACGCTGGAAGGGTGGGAGTTTGGAATGAGTTCCTGCTCCTCACCCTCATTTTGGAACAGAAAACCTTAGAAACCATGAGAAATACTCTTCTTAAAGGCCAGAAAATTTCTGTGGACTGTTCAGGATTTTTCTGTGGCTTAGAAGTGTCCCATTCACCACAAGCTCAAGGGCACCACCCTGACAAAAGTGAGCACAGTGCCAGCATTTTGGGGAAAATTTCTCTAAGTTTGGGTTCATACTTGTGATTGATCTTCACAAAACTAATACAGAAGGTGTGCTTTTGTATCTCTGAAGCTCCATCTGCACAAGCAACCAAATTTTAATCACAATCTGCCCATGTCCAAAGGGACACCCACTGATCTGAGCTCTGTGCAAACGTGGTGTAGACTGCAATTGAAATGTCACATTGCATAAACCCCCTGCTTACCCAACAAAACTCAGCACTCCTTGCCCACAGCAAGTCTCAGCACACTCTCCCTAATTAAAAAAAAATTAAAAAATACAACAAACAAAACAGGAAGATGGATACATCTACTTTTTGCTGTCTGAACAAAACTAGTTTTAAAAGCAGAGCTCAAGGAACTTTGTGAAAGAACATGGTTTTGTGCTGGATGTATTTTCTGTAGCAAAAGCAGTGTTTCTTGCTGCCCAGTCATTGCCAGAGATCTTTCAAGTGAGGATTACAGGTTTTTTATTCCAAATACACCTTGAGAAAAGGAAAAAACACCAAAAAACCCCCACGAAAAACCCAAGAAAATCCCTCAGAAACAAACACAAAACACAACCAGACACAAAACTCCCAGACTCATTTAAAATATCTACATTGCTGTCTGTTTATCTTCACTTAAATCAGCTTGTCTTCACTCAGATTCTTATCGTGTTTAGGTTGCTATGGTAACTGCATAGTTTTTAATTTGCAAAGAAAAGAGTGTAGTACTAAATGCTAATTGAATATTGGGAGCCTGGGAGCCTCCCAGATGTCTTTTTACAGACTCACAGAAACATTTACCAGACATGGGAAGAGACTGAAACTTGTGGAAAATGGCAGGAAAAGAAATCACCTTACCTACACCCGTGGTTTCCATTGGAGAAGATGAAATACATTTTACTTACAAATAGCTAGCTTGAGGAATAAAATCATATTTCAGTTTGGGGTTTTTTCCAGTATTTCCCATGGAAGAAAATGGGAGAGTCTCACTGGCATACATAAAAAACCTACTTAAACATGGAAAAGATAGCTCCTCTTTTTTTTTTTTTTTTCTTCTACTCCAACCTGACAGTGAATTTCTCTGAGGGCTTCTAGATTTAGCCTCATGCACTCTTTTCCCCCAGATGCTCTGCTGTGCCCCACGTCTCATGCAAATTCAGGAGCTGCATCTATTTCAGATGCAAGAAGAAGTTCTCTGAGAAAGAAAAAAAAAAAAAAAGAAAGTTGTGTACAAAAAGGGCAAAGCAGACTCTTTTAGCCTTTGAGAGAGGGATGACAGCTCTTAAATTATCACATGAAAGACCAAAGAGTGCAGACAAAGCAGAGATGCAGCCTGCACTCCACTCTCTGTATGGGATTACCTGGAAGTTATTACAACTCTCTCCTAAAATTATTTCCACTTCAGGCTGAGCAGGCTCAGTACACCTAAGCCCATCTCTGAATGGCTCAACCCTCATCAAGCCATGGAAAACCCTCTGGACTCCTCACCCATGTCCTCCAAAACCATTCCCCGGGGCAGCAAGCCTTGCAAGTAGATTATTTTTTCCCCTGTGTATTTATATCTGTGTTTACACATGCTGTAAGGTGTAATATTTAGGGTGTAACCTGTATGTTCAAAGCAAAACATAAAATTTGTTGTGCTTACATGGTAGTTTTCAGAAAAAGAAACAAGTATCGTTTCCCTCTTGAACATATCAACAAATCAAGAATTCCAAACACTTTTTCTGTGACAGCAGGAGAAACGAAAACCTGGAGCACCTTTCTCCTTATTTGCTTGCTGCTATTTTATGTATTTATTTATTCAGCCCAAACTGTGAGAAAAGCTTTCTGCTTGAGGTTATTAGACTACAGAAAATCTGTTAAAAAGTTCTCAAGACTTGCCATAAATATATCAAGGTAAAGTGAGGAAATGACACATCCAGGGAGGCTGTCCTGGCAGTTACCTATAATCAGTATTTAAAAATTACACCAAATCTCAAATTTGAACCTGAATTTCCTAATCTCTCTGAAGCTGCAACTTGAAATACCTATGCTAAATTAGACAGCTTGTTAGGATCAGAGAGAGACCCTCTACCAGGATGTCATTATCTGCCATCTGCTCTGGAAGAGGCAGGTCAGGCATTTTTTGAGTGCTCCAGACCTGGAAAATCATGTCTGAAGCTGCCTGCTTGTGCCCAGACAGCCAAAAGCAGGCTAGGGGTTACTAACATGCAGCAAAGAAAGGAGATTTTGCAATGAACTGTGACATTTTGCAACATTGTTCAAGACATTAACAGAGAGAAAGGATGAAAAGTGTTCTAGAAGTATTTTTTTTCTTTCTGGGCAGAAAGAGATGAATTAATTTCATTTCACCTACAAATCTTTCCTGGGCTACAACTTGAGGGGGTTTTTTGGTTTGTTTGTTTGTTGGTTTGTTATTTTTTTGGACCCTCTACTTGTCCATTCTTCATGGCACCTTCCCAAGCAATCTAGACCAAATATTCCACCCTGAATACCTGTAGATGAAACACAAATCTGGAACAGCCCTGAAGCTGTGAAAGGGAGACAGGTCTCCATCCCCTTTCCTGTTCAGCTGGGAGTGCATTGCGTTTCGGGGGAGAGGGGGAGAAGGCTTGAGAGTGCAAAGCAAAATAAAGTAATGGAAAATATTTAATGAATTCCAGATGATTCACCAACTGCTCGGCTAGAAACGCAGAGGGGAACTGACAGACAGAGAAGGAAATGCAAATTAGATAAGCAATAAAGCAGGAGAGCTGCACAGCCCCAAATTCTCTTCAGATTTCTCAGAAGTCAGTGTTTAGATTTGGCTTTGAATTGACATAATGGGCACATTTTGCTTGATGTCTTACTAGCAACTGAGCCAAATCACAGTGCACTTTAGTGCTCCAGTGTTCTAATAAGTATTTGCTTCAAAGCAGCAGTTCAGATCTCCCTGTGAATTTTGTCAAGTACACATCATATCAAAGGATAAGCATTTGTCAAGGCCTTTATTCAGCCACAAAGCAGGGGGAAGGTTTGTTTAAAGAATGTCAAGTTGCACCTGCTGGCTCACACAGGGAGGATGAAAGGCACGACTGGAATGCCTGTCACTGCTGGATTTTTATTTTTCATTTCTTAAAGTATTTTCAACCGACGTGAAAAGACTTGTTGTATTACAAAAGCAGAATGTTGCCATAAGCTATTCAGAGCCTTTCAAATGAGAAGATAATGGATTTGTGGCTAATAAAGTGGTGCTTGTCTGTGAAGCAAAAGAGTGGAATTAGGCTGGCATGTTAACAAGATGTGCATGCTAAAGCAGCCTGAAGTGTTGCACGGCCTTTGCTATGTCAGACTTTCGAGATATTAACCCATAAATTTGCTGTAAATGTGAGATTGTTCTTTTGGCCTCATGGGCAGAGAGTCAGGACCCACAGCCCTTGTGGGGTTTGGCTTCCCTCTGGATATTATGGGGATGAGGAAGATTTCTTTCCATCTTTCAGCTTCCCGCAGAGTGATTTCCCCAGCACAGAGAGCTGGGGCAGACAGAATCCCCTTCCCAGGGCAGGTTGGGGAGCACAGCTCTGGGGTAGAGCATGGCTGAGTCCTGCCCTTTGTACAAATAAATCCCCAAAACCACATAAAATATCATAAAACAACATCAGATGTTCACATCCTCTTAGCTGGTAATGTATATTATGAGCATGTGCACAGAATAAGACTGGGGGGTTTTCCTCTATGAAACAATAGTTCCTAGAAGGAAAAAAAAAAAAAAAAGGAGAGGGAGACAACACACACCTACATAAGGGTAGGTTGATGTTACCCGGAGTGCACTGCACAGACTCAGCCTCTCTGTGCCTCTCTCCATGCTGCTGGCCAGGAAGGACCTCATCTCTGTTCCTGCTGCATTCTTTTTTCACTCTAAAAAGAATGAGGGGCTGAGACCCTTTTGCAGCTGAGCTGGGCTGCACAGCAAGGAGCCACGTGAAGAAGGATTGCCTACCAGGGGATGCAGACACCAGACCCATTCAACAAACCTCAGCTGTTATCACCAGAGCACATGGGCTGTCAGGGAGGAGAAGGCAGGAAAGTCCCACAACACTTTCTCCCCTTCTCTGCACAGCCAGGGATTACAGAGTGGGAAGTTACATTAGGCAGCACAACCCCAATCAGCCAGCCTGAGGACCAGGGACTCAGAAAACCAATTAGAGAAGCACCTCTGGTTTTTGTCATCCACATTATTAACAACTGCCCTCAAAATTGTTTCCCAGGCTTTGCCTTTTGCTGTTCTGAAGTTAATATTCAAGTTATTGCCTCTTTTCACCTACACACAATGTTGGGAAAGTGCAAGTTGCTCCTGATTTGCAAACAACTACTTAAAAGCTGTTGATTACTTCAGAGGTTACCTGGCTATCATTTTTAGGAGAGTATTCATAGATGTGTCTCCTAAGTCCAGCGAGCTCTGAGGAAAACAAATTACCAAATCAGATAATGAGTTGTGGAGGGTTTTTTTTTTCTTTTCAGGTGTTAAAACAGAGTGTTTTGAGCAGCCCTCTGAGGCCAGCTGTGCCCTGGAGACAGTTTATCTTTCCTGAAGCCTCAGCAGAGAGGATGGGTAACACAGAGCTACTGTTGGCAGCACATTGAGCATTTCTCTGTGAAGGTACGAGCCCTAATTAGAACTCGGCTGGAGTGGAGCCCCTGGATCAGGTACAGCAAAAACTCTGCTGCATCCTGAGCCCAGACACAATGTTTAGACATGATCCAATTCCCAGCTCAGCCTAGCATTGTGCTCGCTTGGAAGGGGCCGGGGCTCATCCCTAATTGGAGCCAGCCTGGTCGGAGGCTGTCCAAAGTTGCCATCTGCTGCCTGATCTGATGGAAAGAGTTTGTTCCTCTGCCTTGCTCTTCCAGAAGGAGGCTGGAACCATCAGCAGCTCCTGCAACCAGTTAAAAAAACCCCTAACATAAAAATCCCAAACCAAGCAGTTATACCTACACCTAATTTATTCTTTTTTTTTTTTTTTAACTTTTTCAGATTTATGAACAGGCTAAAGTGTATCCCTCACACCTCCAAATTTTGCTCCCTCCAATCCCTTCCCAACATGTTTACATTTCTAGTCATACGTGGAAAATATAACAGGATTCTCTCAGGAATTATTCATTTCATCCATCCACATCCCCTTCAGCTTGGAAAAAAGGAAACATTACTGCAAAGAACTGAACTGGTGGACTATGCTTATGAATTTTCTTAGCTAAAAAGGGCTGTGGACCTGCACAGGATGGACAGTCCTTGCCTACTGCCTAAAACTCAGCACAGCCTCCTGTGCAACAGCTTCTGCAAGGCATCATCTTCCTCAGCCTTCCTCTACAGGATGGAAATGATTTTCCATCATCATAGCCCCAGAAATCCATGCCCAGAGGTATCAGGCTCAAGGGAACAGGGTAGAGGCTTCTAAAATGTACTTGTGGGAGAAAGGAAAGATACTAAAGGTAAAAGGAGAAGAGAGGAATTTGGAAATAGCAAAATACACCAGAAACTGTGTGGCTCTTCTTGCCCTGCTCTTTCTGGATGCCCTGAAAGAAAAGAAGCAGAGAAAAAAAAATCCCCCAAAGCTGATTTTTTTTTCCAATTTAGATTTTTTTAAAGGAAGTTTAACCACTTCTTTTTTTTTTTTTTTTTCTGTTTCTGATGAACTAAAGATGTTTTTACTAAGTCCCTTTGATAGCAAATACTATTCATAATTTTTTCTGACTGTAACCTAAAATTCCTCTGGTTATAAGGCTTAAGAACACATTGTGAGCTTCAGCCAAGGCTTATCCCATGACTAAATCATGTTAAGTTTCCTCTGCTGTATGGTTTGTTTTAAGCTGAGTACTTGTTCAGTGCTTTTAGCATCCACCAGACAGTTCCATTGAGCTGTGCCAGGGATGCAGGGAAGCTAAAGGCAATGCCAAAAGTGCATAATACAGTAGTAAATTTAATTAAATAGATAGATAGAAGATTCATTAGCATCCTCATCAGAAGAATAGATGCAATCCTGAATGATTTGGGTTGGAAGGGACTTGAAAGATTTTGTTCCAACCCCACTATCACAGGCAGGGACATCTTCCTCTTGCCCGTCCAAGCCCGATCCAATCTGGTCTTGAACACTTCCAGGGATGGGACATCCACAACTTCTGTTCCAGAGCCTCAACACCCTCACAGCAAAGAATTCCTTCCTATCAATTAATCTGCATTGATGGGATGAGAAATCTGCACTGATTTTCTTGATGGGAAAATACAAATTGGTTCTGGCTTGCTTGTCTCTTATCTCTGAGCTTGCCATCATGGTAGCTGAATGCATCACTTGAAGCTTTGGGGATTTTTGTGCCTTTTTCTCCCTACCTATTTTGGGGTTTTTTATCCACTGACACCACTTTAAGCAATTGTCTCTCCTATCCCAACAGTTCTGCAGGGTTTTTCTAAAGAGGGATATTTCCAGCTCCAGCATCCCTGAACATCACATCCCAAGTCCTGACAGTTTAAAAGTCAGCAAACTCCACCACTGGATCTGGAATCCATGAGCCAGCTTCCTCAGCAAAGAACATTCCCCTGGGAAATGTCCCATCCTGTGACAAGTCCACCTTCCTAAGGTGTTCCCAGCTTGTGGGAATTACTCCATATTTAATATCTTTTAAAAACACTATATTTTTTTTTCTCCTAACCATTTCTGGACTTGGAACCTCCAAGGCTCACTTAGTTTTGTGGATAATTAGGCAAGTAGATACAATATCATGGTGATCCAGCATCCCTTTTTAACAGTTTCCAAGCATTTATGATAAAAATTTTTCTCCTCATGATACCCTTTTAATCCTGTTAGAAATCCTGGACTAAATAAAAATATTTAGCTCAGTCTTACACTCATCCAAGAATCTATTTCTTAATTACAACAGTGTAATTATATCTTAATTGGAACTCTGTCAAGGATCTATTTTACACTGAGCTCCTAGATGAAGTCTCGAATATTTTTGACTCTTGCATGTGGCAAAGTCAACCTTTAAATTTAGGGAGAGCTCCCATGCACCATTTCTGAGTATCTGGCAAATAAATATCTCAATACAGTCAAAATTAACATCAGGGGGCTTCAGCAAAAGGAGCTTATATCAATTAAGAGCACACAAGGTGAAAATGAAAATTAAAAATAAAGGGCCTACTCCAGAAAATACATCTTGAACTTATCGGGTTTTCCTTAGATAGAGCAATGCATTTTCCTTGTTATCCTTAAGAACATCACTTCTGACAGGAAACATTTGTTTCCTTATGGTCTGAGCTAGTGGACCTGTGCTGGGATTAAAAATGAAAAATTAGGAATGCTCTTTTTTCCCCTTTTTAATTAGGAGAGTTGTGAGCCAGGCTCACAATGCAATAAAAATGTAATATTTGGCAAAACAGAGGAGGCATTGCTAAATTAATTTTTATGATGTACAAACCCCAGGGACAGCAGGGGGACCAAGCAAGGAGCATAAAACTGTTTGTTTGTTACTGTTGTACAGATTTCAGCATAAAATGAAGTCCCTCAGAGATTTACTGAGAAGCTGATGATTTTGTGAAGTTGTCATTCGTCAAATAAAGAACATTTCTGTTTCTGTAGTAGCCACAGCCTGATTTCAATTATTTCCAGCACGTATGAAGAGCTCCCTTCTGAGATTTGTTTGTTTTGCTGGCTTCCCAACAAGACAACAACATAAATTCGAATTTTTAACTGAAAGGTGCAGTTTTCTTCTGTTTTTAATTGCAAGAGATCTCTTGGGGAGTGACTGTCAGAGGAGATTATGAACAGTTTTTAAAGTCCAAGTGAAATTAGTGTAGTTAAGTGACAATTTGGAAATCCAATAGGACAACTGGTGGCTGTAATCTGCAAATACGTTCAGGACATTTCCTACTTCTGTAGGAAATTTTTGAGAGCAGAATTGAAAAAAACAAACCACCCCCTATTATTTATAGTTAATAATACCTATTACCATTTATATGAGAAAATGTGAGAGATGCATTGAGATGATGAATTCTGAACTTCATATTTTCTCCAATTTATTTTTAGTGGCTTAATGGGGGAGAAGTGCTTACTGATTTTTTTATCCTATTTGGGATTTACTGAAGATGACTTTGCTGCAGCAGTTTCTGCTCCATAATCATAAAAATCTCTGCTAGGATAAGTGACAGAAATTAATGTTAATCCTTTCATTGCAGAGCATTTCTTGTCTAGCTGCTCTTTAACATCAGTTCCACAAAAGCATGCATTTTAAAATTTATAAATAATTGGATGTTTTCTATGTCCTTCTTAAGGATCTGAAAACCTTTTCTGCCACTTTGGCATTTAAAGGGAGTGGAAACTTCTACACTGATATATATATATATTTTTTTTCTGTGGAAAACTTCTGGTCCAAGGTCTTTTTTTTGCTACTGAAAGAGATTTCAACATTTTCCAAGTGCCACGAGCAGCTGTATCAGCCTTTCTGTTTCCTGGAGCTCGGTGAGTGTGGACAGATTGAGGAATGCTTGGAAACTTGCTTGGTGATTTTTGACTTAGAAAGCTAATATTTGCCAGCTTGGGGGAAAAAAAAGGATTAAAAAAAAAAAAAAGTGAAAAAAAAAAGAAAAAAAAAAGAAAAGGAGAAAGCATGGTGGAATTTATATCACTTCTACTGTTTTGGATGGATAATGCTAGAATTAACACTTCAACCTGTAGTAATTATCTAATGTTTTATCAAAGCACTGCTGGGTGTTCTGTCTTAGTGCAGATAGGAATTGTACACGCAGGGATATTAAAAAACCCCTAACCCTAAAAACCAAACCTACCATTACAGCATTAAAACTAAAAGCAAAATATCTGAATTACAGCTGCCCTTAGAAATGTTGAATCAGCCCTCCCCCTCCAATATTTGCATTATGATACAGTCTGTAATTATATACTCAATTTTCTCCCCTTACAGGATACCACCCATATGATTGCACAGGCCAAAGGTGTCTTTGAGGATGAAATATTTGATATTTTCCTGTATCTTTGCTGTTTCAAACATAGTCCTGTGTTGCTTTCATTGCATGCAGTTTAAATTCTTCTTTCAGTCTATTTATAGTTAAAAAACCCCCTCTGTCCTTCATTAAAACCAATTAGAGATTAAAAGATCAAGTCTATTGATGCAGACATTTATTTATTTTAGCAGTAATACATCTCTGGTTTGGTCTCAGTACTTCTGCTGGAAGGTACTGCATAATTTTACTGCTTTTATAGTTTTCAGTCAAAATATAATTACGGACAGTTTTTGTCTATTCCTTTTTGTGCATTGATCTTTCACCCTACAGAGGCTTTTTCCCTCGTGGTTTCAAAGCAAATGAAATAATAGACAGCCAGAATAGCTCTTGTCAAAACAGCAAACAAGATTCATCCCCAAATTAATCCAGAGTTCATCTCTAATCTGCACTGTAATCCACTTTTCATCAGTGCCTGTCATTATATCATCTGTTTATGCTTCATTTACATTAAAATCTTGCAATTCTCATATTAAACATGCCTCTTCCAATTTTTTACTCATTTTCATGACTGAAATGTGTGAATGTCAGGCTGATGCACTGTGCTAGACAAAGGATATATGTCTGTATGAATTTATCAGAGTGACTAATCTTGTTTGATCTACAGCTGTGCTATAACAAAAGACATTTTCTATTTATTGCAATGTGTTTCATGGTTACTTCAATATTATTTGTTTTGGTCCATCAGTACTATAGATATATATAAATACATGGGTCATTTTTCTCTCTCCAGTTTAAACATCTCTTTTATATTTTGGGAGTGAAGGAAAGTCAAGACAAATTGTTGTGAGGTTTTTTTTTCTTTCCTTTTGGGATTTTTTTTTACTACCACATCTAAAGCAACACTCATGCTGACACTGGAGCTTAAAAGTATCTCCTCTTATTTTTTTTTATTTATATAGCTGAAAAGCATTTTATTACCTACTGAAATACAAAAATTCCGAGTTAGACTTCAGCAACTCTTTCTTTACACATATTGATTTTGGATTTAGGAATATGGAGATAAAATTCTCCTTGCAGCTCCACAATCTGATGTGAGTCACAACTCTGGGATAATTAAAGATGTTCTGGCTCATCCAATATCAAAATGTCAAATATTAATCCAAACTTCACATCACTTAACCTGCTAAAATTTGCCTTTCTCAAAAGGGCACTCTGCTATTCATTAACTTCTGAAATTTCAGCTGAGCAAGAGTTAACCATCCATCATTTAATACAAAGTTATTTTACACATCCACCTCTTTACTGGCCTCATTACTGTATAGCAAAGCACTATGAAGTTTACAGGCAAAAGAGATTTTTCAGAAAATGACATCAAGATTATCCCCATTTTTAAACTGTAGATACAGTTCTTTCCTAAGAGCACCTCATATCCTGTTCTTAATACAATTCCCTTACAGTTTAATTCCACCTACAGGCAAGGAGGAGAGAATGAGGAGCTGAGCAGATTTTCTTTGAGGGGACGAGTTTTGAAAACTACAAACAGTTCTCTCAAAGGAGGATTTTTACACAGAGATTTACTCTAGGACAGCCATCTAACGAAGAGAATTGCAAAAGACCAATATAATTTGAGAACAACACATATTCTTCCATTGAAGTAATTGGAAAAAAGCTATTCCTCCAATCTTTCTGTTATCGCACGGCTGTCATGGTCAGGCACGCTCCTGTAGAGGGAAGCAGCTCCTCAGGTATCCAGAACAGCCTCCAGAAGGGTTTGGAATAGGACCTCCTTCCTAAATTTAATTTTTCACTCAGATCTTATCTGGTGCTGAGTATGATGTCTGTTGTGATTTTTTTTCATTCTAAAGATCAGATTATTTGAAATACTGCAGTGAACTTGCCTGTCTCCCTTCTCAGGATACAGACACAGGCAAAAAAAACCCCCCAACATTCTATAAAAACCCTATGGTTTCATTCTGGCAGGATGTTTTCCCTACCTTAAAAATCTGTGTGTCATCCAGATTCAGTGATTAATTGCATGAAATAAATGTGTGGAGTATTAAATAACTCAGTAAATGATAACATGGGCTGGACAAGTGGGATACTGTTTTCCCTCTCCAAGAGGGAATTATTACTCCCTCTAATCTGCAAGCTGGTATAAGAACACAAGTATGTATTGGGGAAGAGGAGTAGATTTGCTATAATGCCAGATGACATGGAAAATAATATTCTTTACATGTTAGAGCATAACTTGGGCCAATATATTGGCAATAAAAGAATAAACAAGAAGTCATAGATGGAGGAGTGTGAGAAACTCCAGTGGACCGACTCAACAAATGAGTTCATCTCCCTCTCTGTGATTCTTGCAGGACAGGAGGGATCTAGAAGAGCCTTCAGGACTAACACACACAATTTCCACATGAGCCTCAGAGCACAGTGAGCATTTTATGTAATAAAGACATCACCAAGAATTTGATAAACATTAGCTGAGTTGATTACTGTGTGTCCTGTCACATCATTATTATAAACCCCATTCGATGTATGGTTAAAAAAAGCCAATTATTGCTCTCATTCCTGACTTCTCACTCACATTTAGCTGTAGCTGAGAAGCTTGGAGTGGTTGTATCTGTGAGCTTCAGACCACACTTATCTGAAACCACAACAAGAACTCAAGCCACAGCTGCTACATCTTGTTCTTATGTTTCTGACAGCTGGGTTAAGGATAACCGAAACTAAAAATGAATAAATAAATAAATGAAAACTGGGAAAACACCCTTCTCAAACCAAACATGCATGAAGACATCCCAGTAGGCCTCATACTGCAAACAGAAGGAGTGATCAGAGTGCACCTTCAGAATGAAAACCGAAAAGTTGGTTACCAGAGGCTGAGTACAAAAAAAAACCCAACTCATCAGTTCCTCTCACTTGCCCTTCCATTAAATTCCCAAGGTAATTTTTCCCCAGTGCAGTCTAGGAAGGAGTAAAACCTCAGGAACTATCTCAATGCTGACTCTTAGAGCAAAATGAACTATTTAGCTCCACATGCACACACATACACAGACATATTTTCATATGTACATATTTTATGTCACTCTCTTTCTCCACCACCTTTACTTTTTCTGGCATTTAATTAATGCCATGTCTCTGATGTCAAAACAAACATAAAATATGGCTGCATGGAGGGAATGCAAACCCTAATTAAGATGAAAGTTTGGATATAACACAAGACAAGCTTTACATTTTCATTGGGAGAATACTACAGTTTATAAAATATTCCCAGATGTGCCTTTGACTCTCTAAATATCTCTCTGTCTTGAAAAACTGCAGCTTAAATTAAAAACTGCAGCAGTCATCTTCTGTGCAGGAAGTTCCCTTCTTGGAATCTTAGACAATATTTACCACTGGCCTGATTCCACTGACTTTGGTGGAGCTCAGGGTGAGGTGGAGCAAACCATCTTGAAAGCATTAAAGTTGTGGGAAATAAATTCAGACATAATTAATTTTGCTTTTAATTTACACTGAGGAGCAATGATCTTAATTCTGGACGTCTTGAATCTACCCCAGGAAACTTCAGAGATAAGAAATTGGAAGCAATAAAAAAAGAGTCACCACTGATTTATGGTTGGATTCCAAAACCTTAGTATTCAATCAACTTTTTCCCTCACTGTTCAGCAGGACTATCTGTCAAGCAAAATGTTTCTTAGCATGAGCAGATCAGAGTCTATTCTGTGTCATTTCACCATGAAAGTAATATTTATAAATACCTAGAGAAAGGACTGTGCAAATATTGCTGGTTAATTGTACATAAGTGGTTGCAAACACCAGGTAAAAAGCAAACTTGACCCCTCTACCCCCAGTATAACCATGGAAACACATATCTGAACTTTCCTCAAGACCACAGAATAAATCCCTTCTTTTTCCCTAATGTGACAAACCCTTTTATTTAGATTCCCAGTATTTGTTGCCACAATGCTCTGGCAAGTTTGAAGGTCTGCAGTGCTCTCTGCAAAGATCCCTTCTATGTTATTAAAAGGCACCTGTGTGGGCACTCCTGGTAAAATGCCTTCTGATGGAAACCACTTGTGCTAAGCACACTGTGCATCCCAAAGGGGGGATAATTAAAACCAGAAAAAAAAAATGGAAACATGTTTAGGCAGAGCATCCTGAAAGACAGTGTGCAGCCTTTTGTTTCCATTTAGCCACACAGGTACAAAGCAGTGACCTTGTGCCTCCTTTAATATGCCTTCCCAACGCTAAAAAATCCTGATCCAAAGTCTGGAGGTACAACAAGGGCACCACAGGCATTTGCACCCTCTGTATGAACTAACTGGACCTCAAACATTTTGCCAAGACAAAGGTAGCAGTAGCTCTTCTGCTTAAATTTTTGTGCTCAAATGTCAAGTAGCAAATGTATTGAGGTCTGTTATTCTCCCCTTCACTTACCCTTCAGAGGGAAAAGCCAAAAACCCTGTGGGGACAAGGTAGCAGTAGCTCCAAACTCACCCTGAGCCCTCCCCACACAATTCAGGACACCCTGAATCCAGCAACCCAATTGTCTCAGCATCTCCCAGGGGAGCCCAATAATTTGACTTGTGCCCTGTGCTCTGCTTGTGAAAATAACTCATGCAAAGCTCTGTTTTTCATCAAGCCAAGCAGGAAATTTTCCCAGTCTTCAAAGAGATCTTGGTTCTGATGGGAATCCTTGTTCAGAACAAGGGTTTAAGAGCAAGGCAAGTGATATTCTGCCACGTGTCCCAGCCAGGCTTTGTGTGTGCCTGCCCTTTTGCCTTGTATTTTGTAATTGGAAATAGAAATCTGGTTTTCCCCATCGCTGCACACCACGGAATGGCAACTGCATAACATTAAAAGAATCTGAGCTAAAGGAACCTCTTTGCCCCAGCTCGTACACACAGACTCATCTAATCTGGAAAACCAGAGAAAAATACATTTCTTGTATTGTCCTGAGCAGTTGCTGCTCGTCTAGGTCAGAGTAAAACACACATTTGTTTCAGCCTTGTGCTCACCTTGCCTTTCATGTAAATTGTGGAAGAGTGATTCCCAGTATCCTGAGAGTTTCCTGGGATTTTTAAGCATCTGTATATCACGTGCACTCTCTCTGAACAATGACAAAGAGCTAAGAGAAATTAAAATCCAAATCTACTGGGCTTTTTCAACATTGAACATTGGGCTTTGTGTAATTGATAACTTGGGAAATTCTAGAAATTAATGGAGGAAATATAATTTGCAGTTAGGAAAGATTTAATGCTCATGATCCGAGATTGCCTAAGGATATAGTTTAGTTTTGGGTCAGGTTCATGAGCATTAGATCTGAATGCTATTGTCACACAGACAGTAACCTAAAATAGGATAATTCAGATGAGATCAGGCCATAGAGATGGAACTTGATGATCTTGATCTGAATAAACTTGTTATAAACTGAGTTTCTTTCATCAGGCTTTTAGCAAACACAGGTGGAACATAACATTCTCATTTTAAAGTCAAAAATCATTATAAACAGACTTAACTTTTAGCTTCCTTGTATTAAAGAAAAAAAAAAAAAGTTTGATTTCAGATTCTGGTTTTGATCCATCAACCAAGTGATGTTAATCAAAGTTCATGGAATAGTTCTTTTTCCAAGATTCAGCTTTTCAGCCCGCTCTGTCAGTTTTAAAAACATACTGGAAGACTGCAGGAGAAAAATATTTACCAACCCAAATTGACTCTTGACAGCAATATTTTATGCCAGCTGTACAGAAAAGAAGTACTAACTCTGTGCTGAATAACCTCCTGTTCAAAACTATTCTGAATTGAACTGGGAAAATAAACCAGTAGGGAATTTTCTAACAATTGCTCCTCTACAAATTCAAAGATTAATGTCAGACTTCAAATTATTTTTTCACTCATTCCTCCTTGAATTATTACCAAAGACACTTGAGAATAAACCCAACAGCTACTTCTGTAATCTTCACATAATTGAACTTCTCAAAGGAACAGCAAAAAACTCTTCCCACAAACTAGAGACGATTATAAGAATTGCTTTAGAGAGATCTACCTTCTCCTCCTCTGGCCCTCAAAGCACTGTGGATAACTTTTGTGATGGCAAGACAGTCCTTTGTAGAGAGTCAATCAAATTTTTGATGCTTAAAGAGCTGTTTTTCCCACCAGATCCCTGAGTGTTTAGACTCCCAGTGCAGAGTGCCTCCAAGCTCTCAAATCAGAGTTGCTCCTCATGCCCAATGGCTGTTGTGGAAAGCAGAACCCTCACTAGAAATTTTGTGGCTATTCTGTCTCAGAGGACACAACTCAGCTCACTCAACACGGGAGATAATTGCCAGGGGGTTTTCTGCCCAGTGATTGCAATTACTGACTGTGTAAGGGTCAGATAACACATGTAACCTGAATCAAATCACAGTATCCATGTTACAAATGATAAACTGTAAAGTTTCAGCTGAATCTATTTCTATTTTTCACTAGGAAATAGATCTGTAGGGAAAAAAAAAAAGGTATTTTTTTCCCCCAATGGTCAAAATAAGAGAATAATGACTGTATTGTCTGGCTGTGGCTGCAGAAGAAGGACCCCTTCATTCTCCTTTTGTTTAGAAAGAAAAGTGGAAGTTATTTTCTAATGTGAAACACATTTGGCCCTTGGCTAAGAGGAAGAAACATCTAAACCAGACTTTCTTATTTATTCCTGGATCTCTGTTTTATTTAATTGTTTGGAAAATCATTAATTTAAAAAAGGACTATATTTGCCTGTAAACAAGTACAAGACAGTTTCCTCCAGAAGAAATAATAGACTGACATGCACATTATCCCTTTCAGGTATCACTTGTGGAGGTATAACTCTGTTAGAGCAGCCATCCAGTTTGGGGAACAGGCTGAGAAAATCAAAAGTAGGAGATGCAAAAATTGAAGTAAAATGTTTTGGATGAGAAGAACAGAACATGCTCCAGAGAATGTTTCTATGTCTTCCTCGGATTCTTCAAGGACACTTCTCCACCCTCTTACCTCTGGCAAATTATTTCTCCACAATCACAAATGGAAAGAAAATAAATTGCTTTTCCATTGGTGGGATCTGCCAGGTTTTCCTGTGAAGATATCAGAGTGCATCAGGAGGAGAGATGCAACACAGAAACCCATCCTGCTTGTCATGATGAGCATCAGTGAATACTCAAGGGGAATATTGAATAATCAAAGCAAATGTTGTGCTCCTTATCTCATCCTTGAAGAGCAGATTAGGAATTCTGCTCAACGACCTGGTGAAACATTGTGTTTAATAGCTCATGACTCCTTTGTGGGTTTGCCTAATCCTTTTTTGATCCTATTTATGTTTTTGGCCTCTAAAACATCCTGATAAGGTGAAGCGAATTTCCATTCAGCAATGTTACCTTTGTTTCAAGACAATAAAATTTGGAGGTATCCAATCCTAGCCAAAGCCCTCTACTCCCATAATTTAGTCTATGTCCCTATATTCACCCCAAATCCTCATCAGAAAAAATGGGCAATATATCAGAAATATGGGCTATTGAAAAAGTGAAAACTCAAGAAACTGGAAAAAAACCCCAATATTCTTTACATGGTTGTATTAGGAAGAAAGCTATGAAGTACAGAGCTGATCTCATGTCAGTGTAAATGTCAGCCCAAATTTTACCCAAAATAAAAACTTCATCACTTCTGCTGCTGTTCCTCACTCACACATGATTCTTTGTGATCATTTCATTCCACATTTCAGGATAAAGTTTGCAATTAATACAAAAGCAAATCCATCCTCTGATGCCAAGCAAAGAGCAAATTTATGCATAAAAATGGGCTAGGAAAAAATGACTGGGACAATAAAAATCTGTAAGAGAATTTTACTTTGCTCATGCTTGAGTGTTTTACTGGATGAAGCAAGATTGCTCAACAGCTTGTTGAATTAATTTTTAAGCAGTACTATGGGGAACAGTGAAATAAATGCCTCAATGCTTTGCTAACCAGATTATGAGATGGAACACGTGCTTAAGTGGTTTGCTGTATCAAAAATAAGAATTATATTTTTGTTTTGTTTTCCACAGTGCACTTTCCCCCTGTAAAATTAGGTATTAACAGTTGGCTGCTTTCTAAATACATCAGGGACTTGAAGAGTTTGTGGAAGAACATCCAGAAATTAAAACTTTGTCACCAACTGCTCCTTCTACTTTTGACTCAGCATCTACATATTTATATAACACAAAACATGATCTTTTTGTGCTTTCCTTGGACAGCTCCATTGTCAGCTTTGGGTTATAATAACCTCATCACATTGGGAGCGAAATAATCTGAAATATGACAACAGAGCTTTTTGCCATCTTTTGCTATCACATTTGGCTTCTCTGCCAGCTTGCTAATTTATATGTTCAATGATATTTATATTACACAAAAATGCTCAGTTTATTATTTATTACACAGTTGATTTGGATCTGGCGCTACAAATGTCACTCAGATAGAAAAAATTCACTTCATTGAGACCTTTTGGTGTTCTCAAGTTGCAAAATTAAATTGGGAGAAAGAATTTAAGGTTACTATTTGCATTTAAATAAGATTTGGTGCATGGAGATTAGAAGCAGAGAATTTTGCCACTCACATCCAACTGTCATGTCCCTTGGAAAAGAAATGGATTTGGGGTAGACAGTGCAGAAATTTCAGCAAATAACACTTACAAACAGTTAACACATATAAGAGTTAGCTGTTAAGTTGGCTTTCTTTGTTTTAGTGAGCACTTTCCTGGGAAATCCTCTGTTTTGAAAACTGACTAGCAAGTTTGAGAGCAAGAATCAAGTTTGAGCTGCTGTGTCTCTCTGGCTGGTGGGTCTTGGCACTGCCAATGCCAAGTGGGGAAGTTAATTGAGCACAGAAAGACAATTTTTTATCTTGCACCCTTTCCCCTCTTCCTTTTCAGCAAAATAAAGCTGTTCTGATCCTGATGGTGTTTTCCTTTGAAAACTTTCAACGGCTTTCAAGAAATGGAGGAGTTGGTTTTCTTTAGGTCTGACCTCAATTGCCTGATTGTTTTATTGGCCACAAAACATGAATTGTTTAATAATAAAACATTCTGGTTTTCCTTTAATGTGTTTGAATAAATGTTTCTCAGCACAGCACGCCATGGTCTTAAGTCCCTTATCTACACTCTTATAGCCTTATCCATAAAATCCTTAGTATGAATTGGTTGTTCATGACAGTTTTCTTCACTATTTTCCCTTTCTTGCCTACTTTCAGAGTGGGTCTGTCAGATGGCCTTTGTCAAGGGGAAGACAGAGATGATGTTCCTTTTGCTTTCCATCTCACAGAGTCCCATATTTGTTGTCTATTGAGGAAACACACCAGTCACTTCCCGTCATTAAACAACACAAACAGATCTATTCCCCACAAAGAGACTGCAGTTGCTGAAATCCACTATCTTTGACTACTTTGGATCAAAGGCAATCAGTTTGTATTGTATATGTTGGCTCTGAAATAAAGACTTCCAAAAGCTGTAAAAATAACAAGCAAAAAGCTCCAAACAAACGAACAGAACCTCCCCCCTGAGCAAACAAATGCAGTAACACTCAACTTCTTAGGAGAAGCAGTTTGTGAATCCAGTGCTCTGGTGTTTTACAGGGAATTTGAATTGCTGAATTGTTAATATTCATGCTCTTTGGCAGCTCTGCTACCCAGGAATATGACAACTGTCAGAGCCTGGGAAGTCACTCACTCACTGCTGTCACAAATCTGCCTCAAAACAAAGCCACCATATGTTTATGCAAAGAGACAAGTCACTCTCTCTTGGCTCCAGCGCACGAAGATGAAATATAGAACATTCATCAAACAAGTGTAACATAAGGCCTGGCTCTCTCCCTTCTTCCTCTATTAAATTAACTTCTTTTTAGAAGATTAATATTTCCATCCATTTTGCAGCATGTCATAAAATATGGAGTAGTACGAACTTCTAGGGAAACAAAGATCACGGGTCGTGGCATGCAACAATTATTCAAAAGACAACAAGGAGCAGCAGATAGCACATGCTCTGGAGTGCTCTGAAGCATCTGGAATTCAATCCTGCAAATACGATGCCTGAGTTCCCTTTTACATGGAATTTGG
The DNA here is from genome assembly GCA_013400435.1 of Pycnonotus jocosus. Lineage (NCBI taxonomy): Eukaryota > Metazoa > Chordata > Aves > Passeriformes > Pycnonotidae > Pycnonotus > Pycnonotus jocosus. The sequence continues at coordinate 56,065 of VWYP01015196.1, read as the reverse complement.
ATGCCTGATTGACATTTTATTTAAACAGTCATTTGAGCTGCTTCCACTCAGCAACTCCAAACTCACTAAAAGAAAGCACAAAAACAATGCAGCTGAATAAAAAAAAACCCCTCATCTGATTTTTATTATTTATGAAAAATTATTTTCTATGACTTTCTTTGCTTTAATGCTAATCATAAACATGTATATACATGTTCAGAACAAGCTTGCATTGCTTTGTTCCAGCTACTTGTTTCCATCAATCCCCAGGAACTAACACAATAATAATACGCTGTCCAAAATGATTTATGATCTCACTCTGCTTATGCAAATGCCTAACTTTCAAATGTGAATCAAACTACTGTGGTAATGTGTCAAACAACTTGCAAAGTATTTAAACAGCTGACTACACCTGTTTTCACTTTATAAATGCTTTCAAGTTTGAGCTGCTTTGATTCGAGGCAATATGTTGAGCTTGGAGCATTGCTATTCAATATGAAAATCAAGGTTGCCTTCTCCTGGGTATAACAACGTGATGAGGTCTAGCAGCACACAGAGCTATTACAATGCTGAGGCTCCTCTGCCTCAGCCTCTCTGGGTGGTTCTGGGTAGAGCCAGGGAGAGCTGTGCAGTTTCTGTGCACGAGCACCCTCCTGCATGTGTGCAAAATTAGCTGGGATGGACCTGTTGGCCTGGTTTGCCAGGCAGCTGGCAGCGAGCTTGGAATTTTACAGCATTAAAACGGCAGTGAGGGCTGTCTCACTTCCCACTTTAGCTGCATTGCATTGTTTTGATAATTAATTTGATAATTGAAGCTAATGCCTAACACAGGTAGCCATAAGTTGTTATTACAGCAGATGAGAGAGGGGAGGGGTGAAAGCAGATGTTGAGCTGCACAAATCACTGCCATGGCCTTGGCTCCTGCTGCATCCCTCACTGCCTAAATGTTCAGGGGCTTCTCTCTTGTGCAGAGAAGGGACAGAACCCGCACAGACAGTGCCATTCAGGTGAGTGCCTCAGCTGACCCTACAAACCACCCACGCGAAGGCTGAAGCTTAAAAAACACCAACCACACAAATCTCCGCAACTGCATCCTCCCAGAAGAGGAAATGAGGTAAATCTCCTGCTGCACATAACCTTAGGCTCAGGTTTAATGGTCAGGCATAAACAGGAGGGATTTATCCCTGCCCTGTGCCCTGCTGTCTCTGCACTCAGCTCTGGGAGGGAGGTCCTGTGTGCCTCCCCATGGTGCAGGCAAGAAGGGTGTGTTTTCCAAAGCCAACTTCAGACATCCTCAATCCCAGAGCTATGAGCAGAGCTGGTAAAATGCCTTTTAAACAAGTTGTGGCAGCTGCTTTGTCACCCACCACCTTGGCTAACAATGCTTCCATGTCCAAGGTCATTTGAAAGCCCCCCTTTCTGGAGGGCAAAGAATAGAATAAGACTTTTTGAAAATATTACAATTTCAGCTTTCATGCTTAAACACAGTCCAAAAGTTTCAGAGAAAGGCAAGAAAATAAATATCAACATTTTCCAGGACATCAAACAATCTAGTGTTTAAATATCATTTATGATTTTGAAATACCTGTCTGGCCAATGCTTGGGTTAATTGGGTCACCTACAAAAACTTACATCAGTTGTTTTCCAAAAAGGCTGGGCTAAATGAATATATTTCTCTTGAGGAACAACCAGAACGTAACCGGGTTCTATATTTTGCAAAAGCCCTTTTTAATTAGAGAAACGCCTTCCTCAAAACACGTTAAGCACAGCGAGAACTTTGAAGAACGTGGAAAAGTACCACAAGACAATCTGATGTAAGAGATAAAAATGTACAATATACAAAATGGATAACAATTTCATATTTAGTAATTTCAAGTTTTTCCTGGATTATTATGTTATTGCTCCTTTTTTGGGGAACACTTTTGTTTGGACAAGCAGGACAACAGCCTGCCTTTGGTGGAAAAGCTCATTGTGTCACATGAGGTAGTGAAAAAAAGAACATTAAAAAACTCAAACAAACAAACAAAGAAAAACAAAGAAAAACCCCCAAAAAACCTCAACAAACCAAGAAAAATCTGCTGAGCCACTTTAGTTCCCACCAAAGTTTTAAATTATTAATTTCATCTTTTCCCCTGTTGGGCTTGGTCTACAGAGTTCTGGCAAATTCTGTCATTAAGCTTCAGCATCTTCCCCCTCAGATCTCCTCCAGAACAGAGAGGGCAGGAAAAGGGAGCTCAGCACAAGCAACCTCCCCAGTCTGGCCAGCAAACCCCAGCCCAGACTTTATAGAAGAGAGGGGAGTGACAAACCCAAACATCTGACTCCACCAGCTTTGGCAAGGCCAAAATCGATGCAATCCTTCCAACCTGATTTCTTGGAGGCTGCCTCCCGGGGTTCAGGGCTTCCAAGAGAAACATTTGACCCAAGGCAAAGGATTTGCACACAGACACTCAGGGCAAACACTCACTCATTTCTCCAGAATAATTGGGAATTTTGTCTCGTGGCCTGCTGGTGAGCCCCACAGCTCTGGATGACCTCACTCCTCTCTCACTCGCTCTGGGTGAAGCCCTCCCTCGTTACTGAGGGTCTTCAACTTCCAGGGATTTTTAAGAGCCTCAAGGAGTGAAAATGATCCCAGAGTAATCCCACTCCTCTGGAATACCAAGCACACTGTTCCATGCAGCACTTTCTGCTCACAGTCCATAAACTCACAATTGAATTAGGAGCTGCTCTCCTTCCCCTGTTCTCTCTCAGAGGACACCCAAACATGGTCTAAAACTCAAAAAAACCACACATTTCACCACCAGGGTGGGGGTTTTTTAGTGTTGTAAGGGGACTCCTTCCAAAGTGTGTCCTTTGCTCCCAGCCCTGCTTCAGAAAACTCAGGTGAGCTCTGGTGAGGACACAGCACTGACAAAGAAGGATTCTACTGATCCTGTATGTGAATAAAAACTTAATCTCTCTGCTCCCATAATAAACAGACAGCAAAGCTGGTCCTTATTTAAGTGATGTAACAGAGAAAATCATGCTCTAAAGCCTCCCTGTTTCCATCTCTGATTTGACAACTGCTATAACCATTGTAATGGATATAAAAATTAGTGAAATAAATGGTAGGAATCCTTATTTTATCACAATTTAGTCACAGAGCTCAAAGAGTAGAAAAAGGGAAAAGAAAGATCATGGATGTGATATAGCCCTGAATTGATAATCAAATCCAGAGCCAGTCCCCAAGACCTCTAACAAGGGATATATTATATACATTATTATACATTAATATACTTTCTAAACAGCAAATGTTAATGCTTTCCTAAAGCTGGAATTTAGATGGCTTTAGCCTTTATCACAAGACAATTTAAATTGTAAACCAGGTGTACTTTTTCATGGCATTACAAATATCTGCCCATCATCCTTCTTTTCTTATTCATAGTGAGACCTGAGCAGCTGTGATTAGCGGAAGGAATAGTGTTCTTCAATATATATAGAATTAATTGCTTCTACTTACATTGTTCTCCACAAGTTTATGGCTAATTTGCTGCTGAATCCTGTACCACCTGCTCCCTCTTGTACCTAATTTTCCCTCTTGCATGGCTGGGAAGGCGGAATACAAAAGGGAATCAGAGCCTGGGGTTTTGCTTGAGAGTTTTTAAGCAGGTTCAAACAGATCTAGATGGGCATGGAGATATGTTATTGCAGAAGTGTCCTCAAAGCTAACAGAAATATCTGTTTCAAAGTGAATTTATTTCAGCCCCTGAAGTAAATCAAACCTTAACAATCCTTTCTTATAAGTCACTTACTACAGGCAGCTGGAAGAAATGCAGAATGGTAAATTAATTTCTTGATAAACAAGAAATCACCACAAAGTGCTTCGTAAAGTCCCTCCATCTTACCCAAGCCTGTGAAGGGGGGGTTCATACTTTAGGTATAAATCCCACATTCACCCACAACAAACACACCCACTTGATAGCTCCTTTCAGATTCAAAAAGATTGGTTGTCAGTTGTTTAAAAATTCTCTCCTCCATACTTCTGTAGAATCAAAAAGGTTTACAGACACTTGTCAAAACTGATTAGAACTGAATGGGAACATTTTAATTCTTTCAGTTAGGTAGGAACATCCCTTTCTATGTAGGAGTCAATGTTGAATTCAGGGAATGATATCCACCCACCTGCTTAATTTCCTCTGTTGCACCCTCATTTTACTGTGGAGAACTGACTGAATACAGAAGTTATTCACCAATTGCTCACTATTCAGTGAATTAACTGAATTAAGTTATTAACCAGCCCACGTAACCAGCAATTTAATAGAGCATTGAAAGCCATTCAAGTCAAGCCTCAAAATCAAAACATGCCCTGGTATTTTCAAATAATAATATCCTATTTATTTACCATTTCTTAGAGACTTCCCTATTTGCATGATGTAGCTTTTACTAAACATAAACCTCAGTGACAATTCATTTATTCTCAAGATATGCAGTACAAAAATACTATATTTGACTCAAGTAACTGTGAAACTCTCCCACCTGGCAGCATGCAGCATCCCTCTTATTTATTATTTACAGACAAATAAACTATTTAAAGGACGAAGAAAAATTAACAATGAAAAAAAAAAGAATATACAGTGTGAAATAAAATTAATTTAAACTGGTATATGAGCCTGCATACAAGGAAGTCTCAGCATTTAGTCTTCAATTTGATTTTTTTTTGGTTGGTTGGCTATCTTGTGTTTTTGTTTATTTGGGGGTTATATGATTACTTATTTGAAACATCTACACAAAAGCTGCCTGGAATACAGGAATCCACACCCAATCAAATGTCACTGAAACCCTTGGCAACGCTCAGACCCATTTCCACTTGCTCCTTTCAAAGGCACCACCACAGCCCTTGCAATTCAATATTTTTAGATGCTACTGGGAAGTGTTCCAACATCCCAGTGTCTGAAACAATACCTGCAGTGCCTTAAGAGAAGAGAGGGAAAGCATCCTCCAAGCAGAACTGAGCAGGTGTGCTGCTCTTGCAGAACAATTTTTCTCATGTGGCATTGACTCCCTTGGAGGGTGGGCTGAAAGAAAGCAGCAAGGACAGCAGGGCTGACAATGGCAGAATTCCTTCCTGTTCCACACCCCAAATTTCAATTATTGGAGGGGATTGCTGAGCACAGAGGAAAGTGGAAGTGAAATGGGCTTCCTGGAAAGAGTCCACCAGGGTCTGTGGAGGCAATTAAGGGGCTGCAGCCCCTGACATACAAGGAGAGTTTGGGACAGCTGGGGCCATTAGCTCTGAAAAGACTCAGGGGGATCTTATCAGTGTGAAGAAATGTCTGACAGGAGGGGGCAAATAAAACTGAGCTGGACCTTTCTCAGTGGTGCCCAAGCACAATCCTGCAGTTCTGTGGGTTTTGCTCAGGGACCTTCTGCCTCCACCCACTCCTTGTATTTTTTGCTTGCCTTTGGCAGATTATTTTTGCTGCCAGGCACAGAGCTGAGCCGCTTTGAGTGATGTTCCCTTTGTATCAGACAAATTTTGGGTTCCCCATAAAGTCACATGAGCTTGGCTTCACAGCACTGAAATTCCAATAAACCACACTGAGTCTTCCTTAATGGGGTTATGCTCAAATACCCAAGCACATCTGTTGCTTCTTTCTGTTGCTCTTTTCCAATTCTCTGCTTATTGAAGTGGAAGATAGATAGAGCCCTGGATATCCTTTTAAGACATCACAAATTATGTACAGCCAGTTTTTATGCATGGTAAAACAAACCAGGATTTTCGTAGCATTGTCAAAATTAGGAAGATTATTTTCAGAGATGTTATAACTATCTCATTCTGGCAGGGAACAAAACTGCTTCCTCAGCATTTATTGGAGAAAAAAATCTGTTTTCAATGGAACCAGAGCCTCACATGTCTAATTCATATAGCCTGAGCAGTATCATAGATGATAGACTTCTTTTTTTAAAAATAATAATAATAAAAAAGGCTTTGTTTTAAGAACTGGCCACGGACCAAACCATATCATGTTCAAAGTTTGTGGAAAATATAATGAATACACAAAATCCAGACACAGTATATCTTTCACTGATTTAAGCTTTAAATTTTGTCTCGTACATTTAGGAAATGTAGGAAGAAGCTCAGATAACAAGGAAGAACAGAAATTTTCTAGGATTTAACCAACAGGTTGAGCCTTTCTTAATTAGGATCATCCCTTTGCACATCATTTAGGTATCCCATAAGGGACACAATTAAGTCAGATGTGCTGCATGGTTTTTCCATTACTTCAGCCTTTCTCCCAGCTCAGCAAATCATTCTTTTTACCCAGAGCTGTGTATGTAACACTAAAGCTCTTCCACACATAGAGCTGTGAGCCTTCAGAGCTGTGTACCAAACCCTGATGTCTGAAATATCCCATCCCATTAGAAGATAACACATCCTTTCCTCCAGAGCTGCTCTTGGCTGGGATGGAGATGCAGCTATGAACACAAAATCTGCTCCTGATGGTGGATCTTAGGCAACAACCAACTGTGGACAAGCAGCATGTGTTCACACACTTCACTGCATTGGAAATAAGGTGAATTTTCACTTACAGAAAACTTCTATAAAACCAAAACAATCTTGAGCCCCACCAGAGCATATGCAAGGAAATTTAGCACAAGTGGTGTGTGCCATGCATCCAATTTTGGCTGAAAACTTCAGCACTGCCCCAAAGAGGCTTCAGAAACTTCTCACCTGGAGGGACACTCCAGCTAAAAATGTCATAAGGAGTGTCCTTATGACAGAGATGTCCACAACCTTGACCTATTCTTCTGCTCAACTCCTGTCCTGTACTGTGATTTTTTTGCTGTTAAGGCCTCTGAACCTTGTTCTTGACAAAATCTGGGAAGGAATCTCCTCCCTGGTGCAAGGCAGGCCATCAGAAAAAGCAGGTGGCAGTTGTGAGCAGAGGATGAAAGAAATCCAGAAGAGAAAGTCGCCTGGGAAGTAACAAGTACAAGTGCTAATTTATATTTTAATGATTAAAGAGAGATAAAAGCCAACGGCATCATGATTTTAACTCTGCAGCTGGTGGGTTTCTTTGTTTTCTGGTCAATGAAGCTGAATTATGAGACTGAGGGAACTTCAAAAGTGTTAAAAGATGTCATAATAATAAAGGGAGGTCTATAATTATGGAGAGATTATTGCATATAATACGTAAGTGGATCGCACTTAAGCAGCCTCATCAAACCAATTTGCAGGGAAACTCATTGATGCCACAGATGAGGACTTCAGGTGGGAGGATGAGCTGGAGGAATGGATGAACACTTAAGGAACAAAGTCCTCGTTTTCATGCTAATGTCCCTGAGCAGCTCGGAGGAAGGGGAGAGAGACAGTCTTTGTAGAACACTGTGACAGGAATGCAGAAGTGCAGGGGAGGAGGAACCTCCTCTGGTGTGGTGATGAACTGCTTCAAAGGAGCACAAAGTTGTTCATGAGACTTACAGCAGCAGCTGTCTCTGCCTTCTGCAATCCCAGCACATTTTATTATTACTGCAAAATAATAAAAAAAAAATAAAAAATAGGTATCTGTCTGGCATAACCAGAGTGACAGCGATTCATCAGGGAGTGGGATATTTTGATGTTCCTGGCTTTTCATCCCTCTCTGCTTAGACAGGAAGAACAAGTTATATTCTCACAGGACCACTCAAAAAAGACTTGTCCTCCCTTGTGCAGAACAGCTCCTTGAGCTCCCTATAAAATTAAAAAATGTTATTCAAGTTTATATGTTATGGAAGAATATAAAAGAAGCCTTCTCCAGCTCTGTTTTGGACATTCTTCATGCAGCTGAATTTGTTGTACACAGCCTCCAATTATAACAGAGATGAGTTGATTATTTAATCATGATTAAATCATGACCAATCATGCTCTGTGCTGTGTGTGGGGCTGTGCAAGTTTCTGTAAATTCAGAAGATCCTTCTTCCTGAGGGCACAGGCCTCAACCCCACCCAGAAATACAGCTACACAATGTCCATCACCACCACCTCAGCTTTCCCTGACTCAAGCAGTATTTGACCTGGAGTTATGTGCATTGCTGTAAAAAAATCTAAGCCAAATAATGTAAATTCTGCTGTTAATGTCTGTCAAAAGATTGGTTAAATGCATATTCTGTTTTGGGGGGGATGTGACTCCTCTTTTGTACATGGAGCAACACATGTTTCTTCCCATCAGGAAACATTAGTTTACCTTTCTGCTCTCTACATGAGAGAATTAATTTACCTCCCCGTCTAGATTTCAGATTTTTCTTCATTTTCTTACACAAAACAATGCTGATTGTTCCCTTGAGAAAGGTTATGCAAGTTCAGCTTCAACAAGGGACCAAACTCTCAGCTGCCACCAGCTGCTGTTACACCAAGGTCAGGAGAACAGCACAGATCCACAGCACCACAATAATTCAGACACAGGACCCAATCCCATCCATCAGTGTTTCCTATCTTGCATCATCATTTGACACTCACTTCTGAAGACAAAATACAAAGATGAATGGAGCCCTCTGGGTTTTTTAGCTACCAGAAGTTGCACTGCTTAACAATGTAATTAATCTTTTCTAGGGGTTGTTTTCTCAGTCTAAAAGAGGAGTTGTCATAACATCAATATCTGCTGCTTTTCTTCCTTTCCTGCTCTGCTCTTTGTGCATATTTGCTAGTTAACACTTAATGTTAATTCCTCTCACTAATTTCCTTGGTGTTTTTGTTCGTTTTCTGCCTAAACTTAAGCTTTAAACACATAGCTGTATTGATAAAGTCAGTTCAGTGAGAGAAAAGACGTTTCTTGTGGATTTTTAGTGAGAAATTGAATATCAAAGAGCAAAGGAACCGCAGTGTGTCTAACACAAGGGATCTGACTCCTGACAAGGTGTTCTTAGAGACCACAAAGATAATCTGAACACCAGGAAGCCCAAATATCATCACAATAATTCAAATATCTGCACACCTTGTTTTTCATCAAAGGCCCTAAGAAATTGCTGTTTTCAAACATGTGATGTAAGGGAGGAGCAGAAAGCAATACACAAAACGATTGCAGTCCCAAACAAATTTTATCAGCCATTGCATCCAGTGATAACTGATAAGGCAGGCAGAATAAGAAATGAACACTAAAGACATCAGTTTAATATTAATTTTGGCACTTTTTGTTTTCTAGACTTTGAAGCCTTGTTTCCCCCTATCCTTTCCAGCTGTTGCTCTTCAGAGACTGATTCTAGATTTCACTCAAAGGAAGAAAATCATCCAAGCCCAAGTTCATCATGTAACAAGTCTGAGGAACACATTCTTTTGTGTATTACCAGATTTATCCTGTTTATGCTGAGGCTCACAAATAAACCTCTCTCTCAGCAAAATTCACACAAGTTTTCACTTCTCCTTATGCTAACACCTCTGTTAAACTCGCAGTAAGGCTGATTCCACACACAGAATTAAACCCATGCTTAAGTACTTGCAGCAGCTGGGCCTTAGAGCCAAATTTTCACCAAAAATATGTTTCAGCATCCTTGTTCCTCCCTCATTTTTGACAGCCTACATCTAGATGCAGATTTGGATGTATTTACCAAAAAAATTACAAGGAAAAAGCTTTCCTTGTAGGAAGTGTGTATGATTTTTATTTCAGGATGGTAAAACCTCTCAGCTACCAGGTGCTTCTATATATATTTATCAAAAGCTGAGCTTGAGTGAAGCACAGAGAGAAAGATCTGCAGTGTCTCACTTGACACAGGCTCTGGCACATCTCCAATCAAAGCTCTCTGTAAGACCAGCTTAATCAGTCAGTCTCCAGCCTTGGAGAATAACTCATCACAAAGGAAGAAAAGGCAGCTCAGTAGTGTTTTCAGTGATACATAAATAAAGCTGCCTTGTCATAGCACATTCTGTGCAACTGGGATGATGGTTTAAAGGCTGACATTGATCTAGGAACTTGGTACCTCAGGGCACAGAGGAGGGAAAAGCCATTTAATCACTGACACTGGCTCTCCACGAGCTGGTACCAAGCTCATGGCAGCAGCTGTGACCCACTGGGTGACCCCAAGACAAAGAGAAAGAGCTCTGCACTCTCAGGGAGCAGGGTGGGGGGACAATGAATCTGGTCTGAGGGGAAACCAGAAGGAAAAATCCAACCAGATTTAATCTCCATTCACTGAAATGATGCTCGAGTCATTCTTGAGCTATTCTCTCCCCACCTTTGGTAACAAACATTTCTGAGAAAAGGAATTGAGTTCCTGTTTTGAATAACAGCCTTCCAGAGGAAGTTCTTTGCAGACCATCTATTTTGGGAGATGACTTTATGTTATAGTAAATTAATTACTAGATTCAATGAATCTAGTATTAATTGTTTGCACAATATCTTCACTTTTTTTCCTTCAGTCACCATGAAAGCTCAGATGGGAGGAGCTAATTTTTCCATTTAAACCTCTTGATCATGACGTGAACATGGAACAGATCTCCCAGACAGCAGCCCTGTCAGAGGATGCCATAAAACCAAACAAATCACCCAATCACCATCACCTAAACTGCTCATTACCCATTTTGAAATTTATAGCAGCTCAGCTCTCCTTTCAAATACATCCTCCAGTTGGCTCTTTCCCTTCAAGGAGAGCACGATAGGATGCCAGATCTTTTTGAAGAGCCATTTCAGCAGACTATTTTCATTGCACACCATGCTGGATCACTTAAATACCTGCTCAGATCTCAATCTGCCCTAAGCCCCACATGACACTGATTTGCTCCCTGACATTCCCTGGATCTCTGAGGTTTCCAGCAGATCTGGGAGAGAGTGACAGCCCAAGGATTAACCTGCTTGTTGATATCTGTGTTCCAGCACATCCCCTGACAAACAGAGCACTCCAGGGGTCAGAAAAAGAGAGAATACAGATTATTTTGATCAGCACTACATGTGTCTGGAAGGCTAATCCGAAATTAATTAGATCTAGGCTGCATAATATTCATTTGGATTTGTAAACATGGTGACAGGGGCACGGGGATTATGCAGATAGAGAACAGATAAGGTAACTAATTTGTTGATGATGCTTTAATGTCACAAATGTACTCCTTTGTCTTAATAATTGTGAAAAATAAGGAATATTGTGCTGTAAATTAGTGTATGCAGACAGCATTTCACTAAAAATGAAGATGTTTTATTAGCAGAAATGAGATAGAGATAGAAATGGTTTTAGCAATTATTATTTAAGTAACTTTTAAATGAATGTTTCCATTTTTTATCGCAGTCATCAGTTCAGAGCAGTACAAGGAATGATTCTTAAAAAGCTGGGAACAGAAGCTGAGTTATTTTGAAATAATTATTACTCCCTACCTTTTTTTAAACCATGAGGAAAACTTTCATGTGCTGCAAGCTGAGACTGCCCTATTGATTTCAACAGTGGTACAAGAGAAATTTAATTTCTAAGCAGCTGCTGCCCCTCAATCAACTGAGCATCAACCTTTGTGTGCCAGTAAGAAAAACCCCAGTAGTGTTTAATAATGAAAAAAATGACCCACCAAAACCTAGCAAACCCCCAGCCAAACGCTTGAACTTAAAAAAGCACCAGGGCAGCTGATGATAGTGTCCAGAGAAACAGACAGATTATAGACCCTAATTTCATGTGGCCTAGGAGGGGTGTTGGGGAGAAAAAGTCCTCCTCAGGATTCACCTGAGGGATTGAAACAGATCCTGACGGATTCCCAGCATGTCTGACACAAAGCATTGATCAGTTTAGGGGGGAGGAATGGAAATAAGTGCAGAAGGTATGAAACTGTGAGCACTCACAAATTTGTTAACAAAAGTGCTTTTTGCAGACCAAGGCCATCTTTATTCAGTTGCTGAATAATTTCACATCCTCCCAGCCCCCTGCTCCCCATTGACATGATCCAAGCAAGATAACAATCTCCACTTGTGCTGTGAGCTTGTCACAAACAGACCATTCCTCATTTTCCTTCTACCCCTGACCCCGTCCCAAACTGTGTTCTGAGCAAAGACTTCCCTTATTAAAACTATCTCAGAAGTTATCCTGTTGCATATATATGATAAAAAAAAAACCCCTCAGCCATTCTACATACAGAATTTTCAAATGAAACTGCAGCACGGATATTTCAAAGAGGACTGACTGCAAACGAGTTCAGAGAACCACCAAAAAATGTCAGACAAAGGCCCCAAAAGCTGAGAGAAGATGAGAAAGATAATAAAGCCAGTTTAATGAATAAAACCTTTGGGAACAGGTTTTGTGCTGTGCCCCTGCAAACAGCTTTCCTTCAGCACTATTGCAATAAACAAAAGTGTCACACCAGGGCAGCAGCATCGGGAGAAGGGGGAAAGTCGAGATGTGGAAGGGTTTCCTCCTCACCCCCCATGAGAGAGTAAAATTAATTCTGTAAACATTTTTGACACCTGACTGCAGTGCCCCCACAGAATTTGCTTTTGGGAAAGTGTGTCCCTCAGTGCTGTTGTGCACATCAGCAAGGCACCACTGCCTTTCTCACCTGCTTGCTGGAGATCCCTTCAGGCCTCAGGACCTCTGTGACCAACCAAAGGACAGCTGAGCCCTGAAATACCTGCAGAAATACCTCCAGGCAGAAGCTCTACAAAGTATGCTTAAAGCAGAATACTCAGAAATAAACAGGAAAAAAATAATAAAAAAAGACCAAACTAGAAAAATCATTTTCTTTTTTAACATTAGCAAAGTCAAGAAAGCATGCAGCTGTAATATTTAATAGCACAATCCAAGGGGGATTGTGCAGTGTCTGAACAGAGGGCTAACATTAAAAGGTGTTTGCAGAGGAGAAGAAACAGAACAGGGCTGCAATAGCACCTACTGTGTTATGCACAGGCTAAAAGAGAAGTAAACAAAAAAAGAAAGTGCTAGTCACAATTTCTTTCAGAAAGAATATTTTTCACTAACATATTTCACTCCCGAGAAGCCAGCAGATATCAACTCCTAATTTTGCCTGCAGCTCACCATCCATATACGTAAAGTGTTTTCCACCAAAGATGCAAAGATTCCCAAGATTCCCTCAGTGTGGAACTAAACACAAATATTGGTACAAAATTCTGACAATGACATGTGAAGCACAGAAGCCTGGATTTGTGCAGTTATTCCCTACAGCCGTGCTAGAGCAGAATTAATCCAGCAGGTATCTCCAAACATCCATGCAGTTAGGAATAAAATTTTAAAATTCAGAACCACAAAGCTCATCAGAAAAATCAAAACTCTGGGGAGCAAGGTATGCTCAGAGTAATTAAAAATATTTTGCCTTCTTGGCCTAGAAAAATGCCAGATTAGTCTCAAGCAAAAGCACTAAGTGATATAATGGGGATTCAGTGTCACACATCTTCACTTAAAAAACCAGCCCCAAATGGAGGGCTGGGGTTCTGCTCTGAAAGTGTGAACTTGCTGTGGGAAATATGAAATTTCTCCTTGCAAAGACTTTACACCAGTCTCATTGGAAAGCTCTGAACTTCCTGTGAATAGGACAAGCAGCAGAGAATAAGTTTTTCAGAAGGGGCAAGCCCTGAAAGCAGGCAGCACAAAGAGCTTAGAAGAGGGAGGAATCAGATCTTCCTTGATATCTGCTGTTGGGGAAGATGTGCTTTACAAGGCCCTTTGCCTTGCTTTTGGAGCAACAAGGCTGAAAAAACCCAAAAAATCCAAATCCAACAGCCTTTGAAGTCTGCATTGGATCCTGGAAATTCCCCACACAAAGGAGAGGAATACTCACTCACAAAAAGGGGGAGAACGCTCCCAAACCTCTGTTTTGAGGCAGCTGCTGTGGGGTGAGCAGCTCTCACACCCACCTACCCAAAACCAGACACCAACAGGCAGCTCAAGCCTGACTGACACAAGACAGGCACTGCTCAGGCTGGGGCCAAAATGCTTGCTTTAAAACACCAAAATGCTACTTTGGGGTATAAAAGGGCATTTGCCTGGACCACCCAGAGAGTTCCCACCTTCTCTTGTCTGCATGTGCTCCCCAGGCTGAGGTGTTCACCTCCATATGGAGGATGTGAATCCAGGTTCTCTCCCACTGGAACACTATTTCTGGGGCTGCACTGTGTAACATAGACACAAAAATAGTCTGAACAAAGGAGATAGGATTTTTTTTTTCCTCTCTTTTTTTGACTTTTAAACCTGAATTCAGCTCAGGGGTCCCATGGAGAGCTGTGCCAGCACTCTCTAACACAAGGGAGGAACGAGAGGCGCCAGAGCTGAGCACATTTAATCCTGAGAGCGCAGCATTATTCTAATTTAAGGAACCCCCACGTTTTCCTTCAGACTGTCTAGACTGCAGTGGTTATTTCTCTGTGTCTGCTCCACACAGAGCTATTACACTGCAAACATTTCTGAGCTAGCTTTAACCCAGGCAGATGGGAAATAAACACCCTGTAAACTCAGTGCAGTTCCCTGACTACAAGGAACAAAGCCCTCACCTTCCAGTGCCGTCAAAAACTTGTATTTCCTGAGCATCACTGTCCTAAACATGCAACACTCACACCAAGGAGCAGGAACACAGGGATATTTTGGATAGATAAATCAGCTCCTGTCTGCAAAACATGAGTTTCAGTGAGCACCATCAATAACAAGCCAACACTAGCTGCTCCTAGAATTTATACAAATTATTCCAATTATTATTAGTTGCCACAGTATCACAATATTCATCCATTTATGTGGAAAATATGAATGATCTGACTGAGGAAATTTGGAGATTTTATTCTGGAAAGTCATGAAAACTTAATGAGGGACATAAAAAGTGATCTATGACAGCATTAGGCCATGTGGCAATACGAAAAGGTTAGACAGAAAAAAAAATAATATCATGTGGATTAGAAAGTTATTAAGTAAGAGAAACTGTCCAGCTGAAAACTTGCAAGTTTAAATGGGATACAGAATCTCTAGTCCATATGGAAGGCATGTCAGTGTTTAGAGGTGAAGATTTAATACTGGAAAACAGTTTACAGCCAGCTGTTTGAATATAAAATTCGCACTAAATGGTAACTACCCTAAGGTGGTTTAACTGGACCTGTCAAAAGAGAAAACTACTTTTGCTTTATCATTTTCTAGTCCAAAAGGAATCATAACAGCTAAAAATACAAATACATTATTTTGGATATGTAAATTGCCCCAGAGAGTTGTTTATCCAATACCACCCTTTCTCCTCAGTCACAGATTTTGACACAGCAATTTTCCTTTATAGCACTCATTTTTCTGTCTGTATAGGTGAAATGACTGATATGAAAATAAATTCATTATTGTTCGGGAAGCACTAATAAATTAATAAACCACTCTGAACAAACTGCAGACAGAAACTTTTCATCTCCTGAGATATCCAACACAAACACTGGAGAAAGAAAAGAGATATAAACTGTTCCAACATCAAAAATATTGTATTTACAAGACATGACACTCTTAGCATATTTTAGAGAGGGCAATAAGGACACAATGCAAAAGAATTTTGGCAAGTTCTGTGGTGTCAGGTCTTGTAAATACAAAATGCATTGTTACTCTTACTGAGTACAGAAAAGCCAGATTAGCACAAGAAGTTGGAGAGGAGTAAATTTAAGACACAGCCTCAAGTCTCAGCAGGTTAATGCAATTACATTTTACTTTCCAGCATCCTCTATCATCCATTTCTAAAACCAAACAAAAATTGACCACATAAACAAACAAACAATCAAACCCCAAAGGAAACAAATGAAACTCAACCAACTTTATCCAAGAAAAAGCTCCTCTCAAGGCAGATCAACCAGGTGTTATTTTTAAGACCTTCTTAATCACTACAGGAACTTGCTTCATTGCCTGTGATATTTGCATCATCTCAGTTGACAACTATTTCAAGAGCAAAAGATAAAAATACACTTTTATATATACATCCTCCCCCTTTTATAAAAGTTTGCATGTACATATGTACATATAATTAGAGAACCCAAAAAAATGCAAAAATGTTTGGAACAGATGAAGTTATTTCATAGAGATGATTTTTCATGTCCTAATAATATTTTTGACATATCAGAACTTGCTTATTTTACATTATCACACCAAAAAAAGTTAAGTACTTTTTGCAGACGATGAATTTGAGGCATCCACTTATTTCATTGCTCCCAAAAAATGCCACAAGGGAAAAAGTAAGTACAAGAAAAGCTTCAAATCATCTTTCTTGTACATTATGTGCTAATTTTCAGCCATTTTCCCAGTCAGGCTGAATACAGCAAACAAGGCTCAGAAAAAAAACCACATGAGATGTCACTTACAGTCTTTGTAGGAGCAACACCACTACTGATCCAGATCCTGAAGAAGCTGCTGCTTGCACAGCATTAATCTCAGTAACTTTGGGGGAATTTGCCCTTACTAAAATAATTCTCTCAGAGCATTTGCTCGCTCAGGAGCCTGGGCAGCACCTTCAGGGCACAGGTGCAGACACTCACAGGAGATGGAGAAAACCTGAGTTCAATTGCTCTCCTCCATCTAGGGTGGGGCAGGGGTGGGCCTCCTTCTGTAAAAGTCATCTTAATCTTCCCAGAAAAAAAGAAAAACCAAACCCAAACAATCAAAATCAACCAAAAATACCCCACAAAAACCAATGACCAAAAAACTCCCCCAAATGCTCTGCTGCCATTGCTTCAGCCGTTGAGTTATTTGCCTAAAGATTCCTCTCAAACTAAGAAACCCTACTGCAAAACACCATAAAAGGCACAAGACTCACAGCTCTGAAGGAGGGGAGCACTTGAGGCTCAGGAGGGTGCTCCTGTTGTTCCATTTGAAGGTGACCACCATGGGGTATCCATCCAGATGTCACTGTCAGTCCCACTGCACCAGAAAATGCAGCATTTCCTGTAATGGTTCATATGAAATCAGGAGGTGATTCTCTGGAAAAATTGAACCACACTTTTCTAATTTCAACAGACCTGAATTGTATATCAGCAGATTAGGCTGTTTGCTGCCTGGAGCTACAGGTGCTAAAAAGCTTGCTGTTTTTTTGTTGTTGTTGTTGTTTTTCCCTGGTAATTAATAAGTTATAAATTGATAGATGGCATGTTATTATCATCCTAGGCAATTAAAACCTGTGTGCTTGTTATTTTGTAACACACTAACATGAAATTTCCAGTGCTGCATCAAGCAAAGTTCACTTTGGTTATTTTTTACTTCTGCAGCAGATACAAAGCAGAGACTGTGAGGAAAGCTCTCTTTGATGAATTTCTATCCTGAAGGTTATAAATAAACTTGATAACTGCTCTCAATCCCTGCTGGCAAATTAAATGTAGTTCTCCATCAGTGGAAAGGAAGGTTTGTTTTCCAAGAGCTCATTTGTACTTTCTGTTGCTGTGCCCCCACCTTGGCCCATCCCCTGGCCTCAGCTGGTGTAAATCAGCACTCTGCAGTCTCTTTGGCAAATGATTTCTACCAAGTGAGGATCTCAGGGGCTTTTTTTGCACTCTCCTCTCTCCAGAAACAAAGCAGGGATTCCTTACATTGGATTTCCCCATCAGAGGTTGTGACCCCGAAAAACTGCACAGGGAACTTCACCACTGCCCTCCAAAAAAAAAAAAAAGTAGATTTTTGGTGCTTCTCTTGTTAAGCTGGGACTCAGCAGGGACCTGCTCCCACAAGAGGTTCTTGCTGCTCATGCCACTTGCATTTTCAAATCATGCAGCAATTAATAACAGAGAGAGCAGCTCCAAAAAGTTGCCTTTTAAACAACCCGGGCAAAACAGCTTCAATTCCTTTTATAAGCTCCACCCATTGTTTGCTACTGCTCATGAATCAAAGGAGAGTTAACAGGATGCAAATTAACCTTTTTCTAATGAATATTTGGTTTGTTTACATATTTCATATTATCTTTATGCTATAGATAATTATTTGGAAATAATTCATCACAAGATTTCATGTTTAATAGGGGAACAGAAAATCAAAAACCAAAGAAAAGGCAGAAAACATAAATAAATGTTTTAATTTTATATAGTTTGATCATCACAGAGGGCCATAACTTGTTTTGCTACATGGTACCTGAGTCACCAAAATGAAATCAAACCCATTCTCTCTCCATGTCCTACCATTCATCAAAAGAGTGTTATTTTACTTAATAACAACTGAAAGAGTCAAACATTGTCCATCAGAATACATTTCTGGGAAAATGCTGATCCTTTTAAAATCACAGCTTCCTATTAATTTCAAATAGGATGGGTTTTGTTTATGAATATTGTTATTGAATATGATTAAATAGGATAATGTGAGTACAGTTTATCTATTTGATAGTGTTCCAAACCCGCCTAAAATTTCTCAGCTTCAGTAAGTTCAAAATGACTGAAGATTCTTCAGCTTGAGAAATCTTCTCATGTCAATGGTGCCTGATGCTTTCCCAGTTATTTTAACTCTCAGCCCATGATATTTTCCCTTTTTTTCTAATTTAAAACCACTTTACTGTACCACATATATAGAGCTATATGAATCAAGCTATGGCATTATTTTGAATAATATTTTATTTTATTTTTTTTAAATAGTTTGGAAGTGGATGGCTTTTCTGGTTTTATATGAAATTACAGCATTTTTGGCAAACAAGATGCAAGCAATACTTCAAAAACTGATTAAATATCAACTCTTTATCATGGATATCCTCAGGAATGAAGTATATACACACCATATACACACAGAAAGTGGAGCAGAAACAAAGAGAGCTTCTCAACCTTACATCTAAACTCACTTTTCTTTTTCATTTTTACCCTTGTCCTTTACATATTTTGTATTTAAACACTTGTGCTGGTAAAGAAAACACTGGCCTGAGACCCATGAAATAATATTTAAAGGAGTTTTTCCAGAATCCTCCAGTCACAGCTTTAATGGAGGGTGGTTTTACTGCCTGTGTCTGCTGTGTCTGAGTCTTAGGTGTTGTCATCTTGAAAACAGTTCCATTTTGTCCTCACACTTCCTGCTGTTTTATGTGGTCAAATAGTTCCCCTTTTAGAAATGCAGCTAATGCTGCAGGGAAAGTAAAATGGACCAGTCCTATTCAGTGCTCATACAGAAAAGGTTTTTTACTTCCTGCACCTGAAGTCAGGCAGAGATAAAAAGATTTATTCCCTCAGCATTCAAATGGTAAAAGAACTTGTCTTATCTTGTTCTTGCTTAGCTCGAAGCTGGGCTTCTAAAATCACTGAAAAACAGGAAAGAACAAAATGAAACCAGGATTACAGCCCTCGGCTCATGGCAGTGCTGTGCTGGGGGAACAAGGTACATTTCCATCCTCCCTTTTGTCCTGGTGAATCAAAGGGCTTCTGATTGCTGGTGTCACGTAATACTGATCAGAAAGGAATTAAGTGGCCAGTGAGAATGTGCTTCTATCAAAGAGCTGGCAAATTGCAAGATTCAGAAGCCCAGAGGTCAGTGCAAATCTCCATATCAGAGGCAGCAGAATGGAAAGGGGGGAAACAGAGGTGGGAGGAATCTATTACAGTCAGCTTAATCCCTTACATCCAGATTTCTGTGGAAACAGACATTAATGATCCCCTCTCACTTTTCAACCATGCTGTGTTCACCCAATTACTTTTGCTTATAAAGACCTCACTACTTTTTAGTTCCTAATTCAGTATTTTGTTTTTATCTCGCAGAGATACAGAGTCCAAGGCCTGAGGAGGAACTGAATCCAGTACAATAATAGCTGCCTCAGCTCCTGCCATCTCTCACTAAAAGATGACTCACAAAACCCTCCTAGAGCAAGGTGTTTGTCATCTCAGGAGTCCACCAGCTATTCACTCTGCTTCAGATTGCTCCAGATCAAAAGTCTTTCTGAGAGAGGTAGGAAAGGGGTGGTGGAGGGCAGGGCCATGAGAGGTCTGGATTTAGGGGACTCCTATTGCTGGGCTGTGCTTTTGGAGCTCTGGAGAGGAGCTGCACTGCAGATCACCCATGATAACCAGAGGCACGTACACATCTGACCTCCTTCACCCTTTTTCCCCCCATACAAGCATGCAGAAAAAAAATCATTTTATGTTCACTTGAAATTTTATCTTTTCAACCAAAGAGTTTTGCATGCTGCACAGAATTCCCTTGTATTTCAAGTGCTCGAAATCATGGGGAAGAAGCAGCTAAGTGTGGCCCTGGTCTTAAAATTTCCTCCTGTGGAAGTAACTGCTAATGTCAGAAGGAAAATAAGCACTCCCCTGCTAAGTCTCCTCTCAGTTACAGACTGTGTTTAATGCCATTTAAGGAAGCAGGAAAACAATTCCTCCTACTGTAGAGCATAGAAGGACCCCCTTTCAGGTCAAACTTTTGGATACTAATTTGTGTTTTGGGTAGCTAGGGCTGTTTGCCTCAATGAAATTTCCATTTCCAAAGAAAGATCTATTTTCTTATTCTCCATTAAACTGGAATCAACAGACCCCTTATGCTGAAATTTGCATGGCAGAGCGCTGTCAGTGGCAAAAGAATTGGGCTTTCAATCTGAGCATCTAAAATGACACACTCTCTGCTCAGATTGCCACGGGAAAGATGATGTGAAATTTTCTGCCAAAAATAAAAAGAAAAAAATGAGGAAAAAAAAAACAAACTTAAAAAAATTTAAAAAGAGAAGTTAGCTAAGACTGGATGGCCAATAAGCTGAAATTGGCAAACCTATGTAGGAACACCCCTCTTAACAGGAGGAAATAATTTGTTCCTGGTTGTTGCCCCAATTTTCTGTTTGGTCAGTGAGGGCAGAAGGGACACCACAAACACTCCCTGTCCCTCTCACAGAACTTGCCTGAGCATCTTCAGCTTCTTCTTTGCATGTGCTGCTAACAAATGCAGGCAGCCAGGCTCCCTCATCCCCCTGCATATGGAGCTTTGTTAAATGCAGATGGTGCAGTTTAAGTTGCTCATAATTAGGACTCATGTCACTGTAACTTCCATGCCTTTCATAATGGGATATAAAGCCCTCCATCTGCTCTGAAGCACACTGATGTAAATAACTCACTGGAGCAGCTATTTTGTTTGTTCTGCTTGTAGTGAAAATAAGGAATTAACAGGGCTGCCTTGACTGGGTCTCCTCATCCATTCCCTGCCCTGCTCTTCCCTGACCCACAGCTTTGCCCTTGTCCCTTGCCTAGTCCTGGCTCCAGCTTCTATTTCCCTTTAGTTGCTCAGGGAGGACAGAGCTAATCCTCAGAAGGGAAAAAGCTCATTTATAACTGTAATTACAGCCCACTGGGAGCAGCACAGAACCAGTGCAGGCTCTCAGCATCTTTCAGAACCGCAGCAAGCACTGCAGGGAAGTTTCCCCTCTGTAAATTAGAGAAGCATCTGATATTCTCTTTGGGGATGACATCATTCCCTCTCTTAGGGTGACTGCTTGACCAGACTGTGCTCCTGCATTGTGCCTATTCTCACATCATCCCATTAGCTTCAGAGAGGGCGGTTATTACACTAATTTAATTGCACACAGAGTCCTCTTGTAGAGCCAGCCACTTGTGAAACAGCTAAAAGAAACAGATTTCTTTTACGCTGTTGAGGAGTTTCTCTTGGTTGGTCTGTGACCTCCCAAACTTCTGCCAAACTGGCTGTGGCCACAATGGGAAAACTGAGAGATCAGGCACTTTGCTGTGCTAAGTCCTGTGATCACTGAGGGTGGTATGGGGAGAGAAAAGTCATGCCCATCACCAATCAACAGAATCTGTATCTGTACATTTCCAGGATCACCTTTCTAATCTTCAGAGTTCCAACCAGTCAGGGAAACCCCGCACAGCTCAAGCCTTGCCCTCATATTTATTTTTTTTTTTAGAACAAATATGACCTTTCCAATATTAAAAGGTCCTAGGAAAAAAGAGTGTTCTTTTCCATGGTTTTGTTATTGTCACTGTTGGGGGTTTTTTTTGGTTTTTTGAGGTTTTGTTGTTGTTTTTGGGGGTTTTATTTCTTGGTTTGGAGGGGGGGGGGGCTGTTTGTTTTTGGTGGTGGTGGTGTTGTTTTGTTAGTAGAAGTATCTTGTGGATCACCCCATACATTTTGCATGACCTGAAATCACCTTGTAGGATTTCAGGAAGAGGAAGAATCACCTTGCCAGAGTTCTTCACAAGGCACTGTTTTTAAACACTGCAGTTCAAAAACACCCAGCATTTCTGCTGACACAGGGCAAAGCTTTTTTTGGATGGTTTCCTCATCTCCCAGGATCATCAGCTGAAGGATCAATACTTCCAGAGGCCCTGGTCAGACCTTACCTTGAAAGAACAAATGTGGGACCAAGGGTATGGAACAACACCTGGAGTTGAGGTGAGCTCTGTGGATGTCTCAGCATCATCTATCACAAATCTGAACAATGCCTTGATTTTGGACATCTATAACTATATAAAGTCTTTTCCAACTATCACATCCCCTCAAAGGGGTTAGATGTGATGCTGAATCTGTGAATTCTACAGTTTTGCTTTTCTGGGTGCTCTTCAGGTAATTTTCCTCATGTTCACCGTAATTCCTTCCCTCCTCTTTGAAATCTCTGTGTGAGAATATAGTTCTGCCTCTGAGAGCAAAATGAAGAGCACAGAGCCCTGTGCAGGTGAGCAGTGAGTTAAACGGGGTAAGCACATCCCTGGGATGTGGGAACATCTAAGAGAAAGTCCCCAAAATTTGGTTATTGCAATGTCAACTCCACACTGCAAGAATATGCAAATTCACAGTAGATATCCTTAGAGAAGACACAGGTTATCTGGAAATCTGCTATTGCTGCATGGCTGCAGATAAAATCAGAAAATAGACTACTGCATAATATTTTAAGAACTGGGGATTTGAAAATTTCATATAATGACAAACTTAATGCCCCTTGTTTTGTTAGGCATTTCAAAAGATGACAAAAATCTTGTTCACAAGTGATGATGTGGCCTGAAAGATAAAATTCTCTCCTTCTATGAAAACATTCTGCAATTTTTCCTCACAATTTTCTCCTTTCCCATTGATCCAAAGCAAGAACATTGTGTAAATTAATATTCAAGGGTTTAAGATCTACTTCTTACAGGGTTTTAATGCTTCTCTTTGCAGATAAACATTGCTTTGTCAGTTAAAAAAAAGAGTGTTTCCTAAGCTAATTCATAAGAATATAATTATTAATAGAATTATTAATTATACTCAGAAGAATATAATTACTCATCTGTCAAAGTACCTTAAAATTTAAATTACCACCTTTTAAAATGTCCAAAATTATTTGAAGTCAATGCTAGAAAGCACGTGCATTTGTAACATTAGGTCATCTTTAGCACTGCTCCAGTTCCATTTTAAGGCTCCTTTCATTAGTTTTGATCAGTGCAGTGTTTCCATTTTCTTCTGGGCTGTAGCTGTTTTAAAATCTGAATTTCATTAATCTACTACAGGAACATTTAATGTCCAGTCATATTAACAAGGGGTTGGATTGTTCTGGCACACAGAAAATTGTGTGTTGGTCTACTTGTGAGAGGCTGAGTAGGAGGTAAGGACACCATTAAAACAACTAAGGATTTAAAAATAAAAAAAACAAACTCTCCAAATATAAAAAAAGAAATTAGAAATCAAAAAGAGAATTTGCCCAAGTGTTTAGAANAGGCAGAAGATCTCCCAGGCACAAACAAATTATGCCCCAGTTGTAAAAGTTTAAAATCAGCAACAGGGACCTGGAAGAATCAGAAATCTCTTCTGGGGTAACAGGGATTCAGATGTGGGGTTTGCACCCTAATGCAGCACCACAGAAAACTAAAATTCTGAACCTCATCTGGAGTGATTCTTCTGGGGGGGTGATTTTCAGCCACAGCTCGTGTACCATCACAGGCTTCATCAGAAAAAAAATTCTGCCCCTGTTTAGCAGAAATTTGCACCTTTGCCCTGTGTTCCACACCGAAATACAGATTGCCAATGGCAGCCTCCTGAACTTGTGACCACTTATTCTTTTAATTCTAATTTTTTTTCAACGTGACTATGCCTTTGTGAGTACAAGAGATGACAAACAAGCCAAAACACACTGCAGATTCCCAAAAAACCCCAAGAGAAACAAGCCAAGGTTCCACCCTGGGGCTGAGCCTGGCTGAGGAAGGGGCACTGGGGCAGCCCCAGCCCCGGGCACCTCCCTGGGGACAGATGGGGCCAGGCTGGGCTCTGCTGTGGCATCTAGGGGCAGGGACTGGCACTCTCAAGGGGATGACAGGGGGTTCTGGACCCTGGCCAGCCCGGAGAAACCCTGGGGAGGGGGGTCAAGACCCTCTAGTGGCCTCAGGGCCCCGGTGGTTTTGTTGGAGTAATGATTTAAGACAGGCAATAACTCAGCTGGCAGGAGGCAATTTTAAGCCATCAGTTGTTCTGACAAGATGCTGCAAACTCGTATCATATTTTTAAAGAGGGAAAAAAAAAAGAAACCAAACCCCTCAGACTGCACAGAAGCAGCTCTGCTACAGGCCAGCAAGTCTCTTTTTGGCTTGTGCTGGGGTAAGGGCAGGAGAGAAAAATATATAAAAAAAAAATATAAAAACCCCTTTATCACCTCCTCTCAGACCTTGCTGCTGCAAACTCCTGCCCTGTCACACTTTTTAAAGCCCCCAAGCTTTGAAAGGGCACAGTGTGGGGTCTGTTGTAGTGTCTGTGTCATTTGAGAGCTGCTTTGGAGTACATGTTCTCTGTGTTATGAGATAAGAGCAAATATATCAACATGATGTTTGCACTTGTGGGATTTTTTTTTTAGTGTATCAAACTGCTTTTAGATAAGGTTAAAAATCATGGCCTGCCTCTGTATTTTTAAGGCATTACATGCCTTTGAAAGAATATGGTCTGGCTGTAGAATACTTATTCTGAGCCTCAGGGAAATGTTTTACAACTTGGTTTCCCATTGAGTAATGCACAGATTTCTGAAGGGCCTGGTCTGTGGCTCTGAGAAACCTGGCCAATGGCACTGAGCAATCACCAGGTTCCCTGGGCTTCCCAGCGACAAGAAAACTCCAAAAGAGCTCTGGTTTTTAGGTTTGACCAATAACAAGACAAGCCCCAGGGAAGATGGCTCCTTAGAAATCATTAAATTCATATGGATGTGAAAACACCACCCTGTTGTGCCTCTTTTTTTTCCAATTTACCTGTTTATATATACAGTTTTACCACTGCTTTACCAACCTGCTAGCCCCACTTAGGGAGGCACATGTTTCAAAACATGAATTTGAGGTGAATTACCTAAATTACCTGCAGACTGAAAGGGGCTGTGGTCTAGCAATGTGTGCTAAAACTGAATCCTAACATTTTCTTCTTTCTTATTGTACCTCTCCTCCTCAACACCATTCAGAGACACAGCATAGCTACTGCCATGTAAAATAAAATACACTTCCATAGCCTGAAAACTGGGTTCCAATATGGAAAACCCTATTTCTCTTTTATAAGGTTGTGTACAACCTTATAAAGAAAACCTTGTAAAGAAACTTCTCTCAGCCTAAATGAAAACATTTAACTTGAACAGAGTGGATTAAATTATGAAGGCATGATTTAATCTCATATAGATAGGGCAAATAACAAACTGCTACCCGAGACAGATACGAAATTAATGCTCTTGTTAGTGCTTTTGGTAAAAGTTTTTTCTAAAAATATGAATTTCAAAAGATAAAAAACTTGTTTTACCTTCATAACATTAAAATATAACAGTCAGGAAAGAAACCATGGCTGAGTAGTGCTCCTGGTTTAACTCTCAGACATGGATCCTGGTACTAAAAATTGCATTTCCACAGTACTTCTCACTCATTCCAATAGACCCTCAAAGCAGTATTAAGTCCAGATTGGCATAATCACTGTAAAAAGCCTCCAGCAGAAACTATTTATTTCTAAAGGTTTTGCCTTCACTACTGGTCATCTGACGTCTTTAATCCCCTTTTTCTTTTATTTTTTTTTTCTCCTTTTCTTGACCTGCATTGTTACCTTACATGAAAGCTCTCTGTTCTGTCAGTTTTTCTACATCTCTCCTGGCCTTGTGCCTGCCATGCCTGGTTTAGCTGGAGGTTGGGTATATGAAGTCTGATTCAAAACTTGTTTATCCCTTTCAGAATAAAGAGATTTTTTTAGTTTACTTGGAAAGCACAATTAGTTCTGACAACATCATTTTGGCAGGATTGGGGCAGAAAACCAAGCAGCACAGTAGACATTCCTCAGACACTTTTTTTAAAATGAAAACAAAGAGCCCAAGTCAATCATACATTCAAATGAAAGATTCAGCCTAAAAAAATTTACAACTTTCTGCATAGCAAAAGGCTGAATGCATGCTTGGAACATTCCTTAACCCATTGGTTTTTACAATATTGAAGCAGAAGGGCTTGATTTTCTTTATGACTCAGCTTTTCAACTTTCTGGAGATGGAAAAACAGGAAGAGCTGGAAACCCCTCAGACATCAAAATTTTAACATATGAAAGGAACGAAAACTGCAAAGTGTCAACTTGCTCTGTTGCTTCATGCTCCCCTGCTCGTGATTTCACCTGATTTTTGATTCTGTTTAGCACATACAAGGTATGTTGTTCTGCTAAAAGTACTGGGCTGATGAATTGCTCAGGAAGAAATATTCTAGGAAAGTAGGGATGCAGTCATTACAACAGAAGGAAAATTTTAAGTCCCAGTGTCCTGGGAAGAACCTACAAAGAGATGGAAAAGAAAAAAAACAGGCAGCAATGCTGAGCTGTGAGCAGTGACTGTGCACATGGGAGATAACTTCCAGCCAGTGCAGCCACCAGCTCCTGGAAAATATTCCCCAGAATATTGCAACCCTGGCTGCCAAGAAGGATGTGCACCTGCAGGAACAGGATATTGTGGTTAAACGTAGGGCAGGAGGAATGTCTGAGGCACGGAAACTTAAACTGATGGCGTGTGATCCGTGGAGAGGGAAGGGAGATGGGTGACACAAGGAGGTTGTTTTGTAGCCCTGGATCGTTCAGTTGGGCTTAGCTGACACATCAGGCAGGAAAGCTGTTTGCTGCAGCAGGATTTTCACAGGAGCTGTGACATAAGGCAACCCTGCAGCCTCACCACTCTGTGTGTGTGCTGACACAGGCAAGTTTGCAACCACACAGCCAAACTAACCACGGAACTGAATACTCAGGTTAAACTCTGCCTTCCCTGAGAAGATGGATAAAGAGAGAAGCAAGGAGGGTAAGATGGCAAAAGGGAAAATGTGACTCTCTCTCTTTTGACAATTTAACCGTAAGTTCAGTTTAGACAAGTTTGAGTGTGCAGAGAATTGATCCTGGAATGCCAGTGAAGAGAATGATGCTCAGTAATCCAAATTGCTGATAATAAATGATTTTTAATATCTTCAGAGAAGGAAAGGAGTTTGAGAGATTGTCTTGTTCAGTTAGTCTTGGCTCACCAATGCAGATATGAAATGGCAAAGCTGAGGGCTATTTTTGTCCTGTTTACTTTTACTGAAGTACTAGTAGATCTGTTGTTTTTTTAATAACCAAGGACAAAATTCTGTCCTAAGCTTTACTCCAGGCACAAAAATAGATCTACAATGACCTTTCCCTGCAGCTCTGTCTCCAGAAGACATCTGCTTGGACCTGCCAAGAGAAGCATTTCTGCTCCTGCACTCAGCAAGGCAGAGCAGCCCTTGCTGCTGTGGGACAAGCAGCTGCAGGAGGAGCAGAGAGAGCCAGCAGAGTTCCGGCCCGTGTGTCCTGGGTGAGTAATTCAAGCTGAAAGGCCTTTGCATGGAAATTTAAGCATTGCCTGGACTGTGTCACTGTTTTCACCCTGGCTGCTGCAGAAGAACACGTGTCAATGCCTGAGGAAGCAGTAAGGCCCTGCAGGAGAAGAGTAGAAAGCACACTCCCCTCTTGGATAACATGTCCAAAGCAGCTACCCCAGAGCACAGGCCACTGCAGCAAACTTCCCTGTGTCAGTGTAACTTATTTTCCTGAAAATGTCTCATTTCCTTCTGTTTCATAAGCATCTCAGGTAACATTCCTTATCTGTGACACATCCTTCTCTAATGTCAAGCAATATAAAGCCTGGCTAGGCTGTGCAGAGGATGCTGGTCCTGGACATTATTTTAATAGCAATTCCATGTTCATTAACATTATCTTCTATGTCAGAGACCAAGTTATTCCACAGGGCAAACAAACCTGGCAGGGTTTAATCAAAATGCATCTCACAACTATCAAGGACAGAGCATTGGAAACAATTTGCAGGGGCTGTTCTTGAAGAAAGCTCAGCTTTCACAGTCCACAAAATAATGAAAGCTCTTCTGGCTGTCCAGCAGAGAGAGCTTCCAGCCTCCAGGGGAAGGTTTCCAAGGAGGCTCTGCCCAGGAGGCTGTAGAGGCAGCTGTCATCAAAGAACAGTCAGTCAGCTCTCACCTCTGCCGAGCTTTCAGAGTCTGCAGACCCAGAGCTTGCTGTCCTCCCACTGAGCTTCTTCAACAGCAAGGAAAGAAATGTCATGAAACACTCAGCTATCAGACATATTCCCCTGTTCTCCCCTCGTTTCAACCCCACTCCTTTTCCTCCAGTCATTTACCCCTAAAGCAAAGAAGCTCCTCCTTCACATGATTTTGTTCTACCACTTCAGATCTGGAAAACCTTTCTAAGTGTTTTTTCTTAGGCTGAAATGGAGTTCCCCTCGTTCTTGCAGCTGCCACAGATATTTTAAGCAGCATTTTATTATAAGCAAAATCAATAAGGCAGTTTTGCAGCCTTTCTACCAGTGAAACAAACAGAATTAGCTTAAATGACAATCTCGTTACTGCTGTAGAAACTCCAATAAATGGGAGCCCTTCCTACTAAAATAAAAACCAGATGAAATTAGACATAACAAAAAAATCAAATAGCCCAATTAAGAACACTGCATCCACAGCACAAGTGGAAGATCAATACCCCTTCAGAGGTGCAGAGAGAGTCAATTGCCCCCATTTGCACATAAAGAATTCATTCATCAAAGCACCATCTCATAGCAGGATATTCAGGTATGATTAACCTTTCATGGTTGCTTTTGTGTTAAAACTACAGTCCTCACTGCTGGGCCTGATTATGGAGAGCACTCTGTGGGCCTAAATGGAATAACATTTTTCTTTATGCATTAATTTGACCAACCTCATTCTCACTCTACCAGAAGAAAGCTTCATAAGTAATGATTTAAACCCCACAGTAATGGTACTTTTGTGCTAAGTCACCATTTGAAATATAACATGATGCTCTAAAATAACACAATATTAATCATGGTCCTTATGAAAACAGCTTTTCAGTTTTCCTCCCACTTCTCCATGGCTTTCTATTATGCTGAGGACATTTGTTATATTAAATATTCATTCACATTTTTTCTTCCTTTTTTTTTTTTTTGTTTGTTTGTTTGTTATGATTAACACTGTTGAGGTCTGAATCCAAGAATTAAAAAGTGAGGAGATGTGGATTTCCTGAAGGCAGAACTAAACCTTTGGAGGTGCCAGGGATTGTACTTAGCTTTGCAATTCCCTCTGGAAAATCTGGCTTTAAAGACCTTTAAACCCTCCAGAGCTCTAATACAGGGAAAAAACCTTCAAGACTCTACAATCTATCTGCAGCCAAGATATAGGGGGAAAATTCGCAATATTTACAACAATAGGAGCCTCTTCACCCATTGCATCATAGAAGGTATTACTATTACTCTGTCAAGATCTCCAGACAATTTCAGAAATCACAGGGACATAAAATTTAAGAGTAAGCCTCAGCCTAAAATCTCCCTTCCCTCCTGAGCATCCTAATTCCTCAAGTTAAAATAATGATTTTAAATCAAAATAATTTAAAGACTTGCAGTCTCTTATTTTTGGTATTAGCTGTTCCCAGACAGACACACCTATTTCTAATGAGGGGACACATGATCAAAGTCAGATATTCTTTTGAAAAGATTGGAGAATTCAGTGGAAAATTGAATTGTGCCAAAACCAAACCTGTTGAGAAACTGAAAGCAGATTCAGCACATAGTGTTGGTTGAAAGAAATGGGTGGGAAATATTTTGGAAATGTTTAAATATTTCCTTTTCAATTTTGGTTGAAAGAAATGGGTGGGAAATATTTTGGAAATGCTAAAATATTTCCTTTTCAATTTTGGAAGAGAGTATTTAAACAATTTTGAAGGGTCATTTCTCATTTAAAAGCTGATGTTCATAGGAAAGACAGAAAAAAAGAGCAAATTTCTTCAGAGTTAATGGGAAAGTTTTAGGCTTAACCAAGTTGAAATTATGGATTTTATTTAATGAAATATTTTATGTTTAGGTTCTAAGGGCATAATAATTTTCTCCTTATTTCTTCATTTTGACCAACAACAAAAAGCCCCCAAAACCTTTCCAGCTATGCTTGTTTACCACAAAGAATGCTCATTAATTTATTTTTTTTTTCTTTTTTGGATGATTAAGGGGACTGCACCCACCCATCTCTGTATCAGTCAAACACTCCTGTGCCTCAGCAGCAGCATCCAGAAAGGAAGTGGAGCTGGCGAACCTGCACCCCTTCAGCTTTCCAAACCTGTGCTCTCCGTGATTTTAATGACTTTTTATTACTCTTCAATTGATTAATACATTTTTGCTGGCCATACATCATATTCATTTTCTGCAGTTATTAAAATAGTTTTAACCAAGAGCCTCGCCCAAGGAGTGAGGCATGAAGGAAGGGAATGTGGAAAGCCCACCCTTGCACAAAGCTGTAATTCCCAGGTGCCTTTAAGCTCTTTTCTCCACATGGCACCAGCAGATATTTTCTCCAGCTCAAATGTGAATATAATATTTTTTTTTTTACCACACCTGGTAAAACTTCAAGTGTTGTGTTTCTCCTGCTGCCATGGCCAGAATTTTCAGTGGAAATGTGAAGCTCTCCACTCAAACTGGGACCCCTAAAATCCTCTAGATGTGCCTGCAAGTGAAACAAACACACAAATAGATCTAAAGGTTCCTAATAGGTGAGACAGATGAAACACCAGCTCTTCATCCTTACTGTGGAAGAAATAATTTTGGCATTTTTCTCCAGAAAAGGATGTGGGATAAATAAGGCAATAATTCTCAAACAAGCCTTTTACCTGAGGGAAGATGAAAGGAGCTATAAACCTTCCTTTTATTTTTCAAGAAGGCTCTTCTGATACTTTCCTGGAGCTGTCTGACTATTTTAATCATGAGCTGTAAAAATTGAAAGAGTCATTTTCTCATTGCAGCAATTCAATGTACAGAAAAAAGAACACAAGGAATAGAGAGAGGGAAAAATGTCAATAATTGTCAGAAATTTTTTTTCCCTCTTGAATATTTGACCTGGCGTAAAAATAGATTAAGTTTTGACTAACCTTTCTTGGGGTTGGCTGGCATGTTTGTTTTCACTGCTGTTGCACATGGTTAAACTGAGTTGTACTGAATGTGCTTTGGTTGTTATCAGGGGTGATACAGAAATTCAACACCCAGCTCCCCCTCAGAAACTGGGAGACATTCCCATTCTCTCTGTCCTAAACTCCAATATCATCTCTGCATGCAATGTTGTTATAAAAGAAATTACTCTGCTTAATAATACTTAATTATGGGTTCACTGACCAATGGATTTTCAACTCCACACGTGTGACCTGAGATGTATTTAGAGTTCACAAACACAAATATGATGAAATAGAAATAAAATTTGGGTTTATATTTGTCTTATTCCTTGCATTTGAGCCTGGCATGAACCCAAGGCTACATTTCCTCACACAGACATTTCTGTTTTGTTGTGTCCAAACACAGCCATAAGTAGCAATATAATTTCTGAATCCTCATAAAACATGAGATTTTATGTTGGTTTTTTCCTCTGACATTCATTTATGTTAAACTACAATGTTTTCACGCATGTGTTAAGATTTTACTGGGTGTATCTTGTCCTGACTTCTTTGCGCACATAAACATCCAAAGAATGTGAAAAAGAACCCCCAAAACTTTATGCACAGATTATCTGCATGAAGTCTGATTTTAACTGTTGGCCCTTTTTCACATGTTGATCTCAGTTTTGCCCTGCCCTGACTGTCTAGTGCTTGGCTTTTCCTTCATTTCTAGGCATTTCTACTTTATTTCTAGAGGCCTGTGGAATTGTGTTCTTAGAGAGGAATAAGCTGAAATAAATAAATGTATGTTGAAATATTTTTTTTAATATATAATGCATAAAGAAACTCAATGCAAGGTTATGTTAAACTTTCTTCAGAACAAACCAGTCAGGAAAATCTCAGAGAGAAAACGAGTGAGGCCATTAACACACAGGGATGGTCTGAGGCCACTCAGAAAGCAGACAGCCCATCCCAAATCATCCATTAACAGCTAATGAAAAGCAATGCTGTTCTGTTAATATGGATTAGAGATGAAGTCTGAACTGTGAATTCTTGCCAATTCAAACCGCTCCTGTAACAGCGTGAATAAAAAAATCCGTGGACATCTTCCTGACATGGGGGGCACTAAATCATCCCAAAATCAATAGCAGGGCTTTGGTTTAGTCATCTCCAGCAAGGGCTGAAGAAGGCTGGCATTTGTCTGCCAAGTCTGTGGCAGGATAAGAGGCACAGCTTAAATAAAGTGGAACGGAAACTACTCCAGCTGCCCCCACATGCATTTTTTAAATCCTGACAAGAGTCAGTCTGGGAATGTGAGGATTATGCCAGGCTGGCTGAATGAAAAAGAGCACTGCTTCTGGAGCATATGTTTCCTCTCAGTCTAGAGGTGGTCTCCTCGTGGGCCTGAATTTCTTTGCACTTTCTGTTCTGGCACGAGCGTGAAGGATCCAAAGGTATTTTTTACACAGAACAAGAAAGTGCTTGGGCAGAATGCCTCCCGCACAAGATGACATTCACACTGGGTCCCTCCTAGTGAATTCCCAGACTTGCTTTGTATTTATATAATACAGATGATTTCCCAGTGTTTTGCATTTTAAATTTCTACAAGTCGCAAAATAATTTCAGAGAGTTCATAAGAGACAAACGACAAAGGAAACACAGTTATGTTGTTACTGAGTTTTCCTTAAGTCCTACTTCTTTAAGAAAATGGACCTTCATTTCTGTCTTATTGCAGGCAAAATTCTAGACAGAAACATTCCCAGAAGTTTAAATATCAAGGGGCTAAAAAAAAAAAAAATTAATGTGAATTGAAAAGGTTTATGAATAGAAGTACAACAGAAAAATAATATCAGTGTGAATAAATACTTCTATTCAGCTGAAATGTAAAAAATTTCATTTTCATAAATAAATAATACCTTCAAGGGAAAAAAGTATTTTCTTCACAATAACAATTTCCAGTATTTAATATTTCACATTACCTTTTCACTCTACATTAACCTATGTAATTGAGATCAGTTAGCAAAGTGTTATGTTTCTACAGGTTGGCTTTAAAATGAGCCACAACTTAAAATAAATAGAGAAATTATGGCTTGGGATATTACAGAAATCATCTCAATTTTGTTACTCTCAATGGAATCACACCAGAGGAAGGTGAGAATATCAGCCTGTACTAAATCTAGTAGGCAAACAAAAAGGAAATCATATCTGAACATTCCCAGTTAAGTCTGAGTAGAAGTTCAAACATTTTACTTCTCCCCTGCCCTCCAAAGCTACAAGGTTTTGCTCATATGGTCTTGCTCTACCTCTTTGCTGAAAGATTTCAAACAATTCCAAGGTTTCTAAGTGTAGGGATGTGGTATAAGGAATTCAGAGACATTTTCTTAGTTCTTGTAAAGACAGAGAGAATTGTTGCAGTCAATAGGTTAATCTGATATAAAAATGCACATCATACCTGGTGAGGTGGGGTATTCCCAAGCTTTTTTTCTTGATTTTTATAATTTTTCAGACTTACTTTCAGCAGATGACCCTCAAAAGTAGAATTGATTGGGAACTGTTTCTGGAGTTACCTCGGAGGACTGGCTGAATAGATGAAGGAAACTATGGGGTTTAAGGGTTGCTGATACAAGAAGAACACAAATCTAGAACCAATAAAAGCTGTGGATAGAGAAGATCCAGCTGCCAGGAAGGTCTGGGCCTACTGCCCTCATGAAGATCCTTCAGAAAATGGTGCTGGGCTGGCTGCTGGGACAATCTTGACCCAGAACTTCTAAAGGAAAGGTAAAACTTGAAGCTTGACAAGTTTTCCCAATGCTGACTAAACCCTCTGGTAACCATCCTTCAGACTGGTTTTAATTTTACACATCCTGCAAAACCACCCAAACAGGATTAAAGATTTGGAGAGGGAGAACTTGCCACAGCCTTCGGAGAAAAAAATTACCACTCATTGTCATTTCTGCCCCCTCCAGTCTCTAATTTTGAATTTAAATTTACCATGCACATACCATTTTGCCTTTCTGTCCAAGTTTTACTCTGCTCCACGTAGCAAAGAGCACAAACAATTCAGGACTTCAGTCAGGTAAAGCAGCGCCGCGTTCGCATTCCGCGCAGCACGCTGGGGTTTGGAGCAATCCCTCAGTTTTGGGAGCCCAGTAAAATCCATCTCTGACAGCAGGCTGGTTACAGAACCTGCTCTGCTGATAGTGATCAGGCTGGTTCTGTATTCCAGCCACACAGCCCCAGCGCACACAAACACAGCAATAACAAACACTTCATCCTCAGCGGGGCCCAGGGTTCAGCTCCGCTGCTTTTTAATGTTCCTCGTGCTCAGGTTAATGGGCAAAGCAAGAGGCTTGTTTGCCCTTATGGGCAACTATATTTCAAACAGTAATTTGAGCTGAGGGTTTTCCATCATTTCCACCCGAAGTCACGGATCTTTGAGCGCTTTCCATGTTTTCATAATTCCTTTTGCTGGTAGACTATTGATTCCTAAAGATAACACGACTTGAGAGATCAGTAAAGGTTAGCTGGTAAAAGAAAACATGCATCATTTAAAATGCCTCTGTGCATCTGGGAGTTCAACAATACCTATTAGTATTACTTTGGAGTTGCAGGAAGCTTTTAGGATGATTTTTAATCCAGATTTTTGCCTGTAAAGCCAAGCACCAGCTACCTTTACATATGGAGGCAACTTGGACACATAGTAACAGGAAATTTGTCTCTTCAGAGTTAAGTAAATCACCAAGATTGGATCTTCAATATGAACTCTTTCCAATGAAATCCTAAATCCCTGCTCCCTGAGCTTATGGTGGGGGCTCTCTGCATTTTTCAGCTGTAGGACGACCCCGGCTTTTACTCCCACAACCCAACAATGAGGTGAGAGCTAAGTTTCTTCTCCCTGTACTGAGTTTTGATTTTATTTACTCACTCCACAGGTGAGAGCAGAAGGAATAATTCCATTTACTGATTTGTTCATTGCAAAATGCAGTGGTTGGATCTAAAGCAAGCAAAGTCCCTCATGGGTCAAGGGTCTCACATGGAAGAGCAACACTTCTCTTTCTTGCAGCCCTTGACTGAGCTTTTAGGGAAATTACAGGTAAAGCATCAACAAAGAAATTCAGTTTTCTAGAAAATTTCTATGTTTAAAAAAGCAATTGATTGCATTCAGAAATCCATCTTAATACTCTGGCCTTCTATGATTCTTTTTTTTATATTTTCGTTCTTACTAGAAAGAAAAATGTATTAAAACAATTAAAGAGGTCAAAGAAGAAGAGGTTGAAAAGATGCTTCATTTTTCACAACCTTTGATTGAAATTCAATTCACATCCACTGCTAACAAGAGGTATTCTGTGTGTGTTTGGAAAAGCAAATCGCAGATATATATGGAAGATTTTGAATAATCTTCTTGTGTCTGAACTCACACTATAAAATCAGACTCTTTTATTTCTTGTACATTTTTTCCCTTCCTTTCTCTTCACCACCTTGCTATCATCCAGTGTGAAAATCAAAGTTTACATCTGTCTGTGATAGGCTTCCCCAACTATGATAAAGCCATTTTCCACCAAAAATATTGCTTTTATAAATTCAACTTGCAAACGTATCTAAGATTGTACCTTAAAATCATACAGAGCATAAAATACCCAGAATGAAGGTAAAACATGCTCTCTTTAGAAACATTAAAACACTCAATGCTTCACTACTAATGGGCTTGCTTCTATTATCTCTCAACCTATAGCCACCTTTGCAGGGCTATAATGCCAGAGGTAATTAGTGCATGCTTGTCAATTTGATTTTGGTTAACTTTTATGGGCTCTTTATGTTATGATTCTCATGGGAGCTTGCAGTTTGCTCACTAGCCAAGCAAAAAAAAAAAGCATTTATTTTGAGCTAAACAATAGCACTGTTTAATTAAGAGGTGTCACACTATTTATTGCCTATCACATGTTGTAGCTTTGATGAGGGGGCTCCAAACACTGAAAGTTCATCAGACTGATTTTCTCTGCTGTAATTTCCTACCGGAGAAAATGTGACACGAGGCAGAGAACCAATTTCCCATTTCTATTTAGCATTTATATTGACAGAATTAATGATTTTATCATCATCTTTGCCCTTCTCCTAAATGGAAGGCATATATTGCCTGCTGAGACAGTAATTTTTCCACTAAATTATGTATATATGTGTGTGCATGCACTTATATACACTCACACACATACATATGTGTATGTGTGTGTATATATATATATGTGTGTGTGTGTGTGTGTATATATATATATATATATATATACACTTCTGCACTTATTTTTCCATGGGGAAATCATAGCTTGTTATTAAACTCCTATTGAGAAAAGAAGGGTAAAGTGCTGGGTAAGGTAATTAGGAAGAGTAATAAGAATGATCTTAGACAATGTTTCTTAAAAAGGGATAAAGGTGAAAGAATCCTTTGCACATTCACCATGACAAAGGGTCCAGGAAGGCCCAAGCCAATGAACTCGTGGCATGTTGATGGAACTAATTTTATTTCTGAAGTTCCCCCACGAGAATGCTATACAATATATATGCTGCACATTTGTCAAAGTTGCCATGTAAGAAATTTCAATTTCCTTCTCTGAAAATAATTGATCAAAGGATCATGAAGTTCAAAAGACTAGGGAAATGAATAAATATTATATAGAGATATAATGCTTTGTAATCACACTGTATATACTATTTTAATAGAAATCTGGAGACCCCTGTTACAATTCTTGAACCTCTTAATGGAGCCAGCGAGATCCATTTTGCAGTTTCACATGCTGGAATTGGGATGAACTCCCTCCCTGATAATCTAACCATCTCTATAATTTTGTTAGAGGTCACTAGCTTTAATTTACTGCTAAAACAATATCAAGGGGATGATATCTTACATCCCTTTTCATGAATATTCCATACTCTGAACAACTTCTCTTGGAATCTTTTGTAAGTAAGAATCAAAACCAGCCTCACTTTGTTTTAGGGAATATCTAAACTCATCTGGCAGAGAGCAAGATTTATACAAAGGAAGAAGGACAAGTTTCAGAGGGTGTGTTCCACTAAATTCTCCCCTTTATGGCTTGACACAGGCAGGCTGTGCTCGTACAGGTTTGCAATTTGGGGTTGTCAGGCTAAAATATAAAAAAAAAGTTAGGTTTCACCTCATGTCTTTGCTGTCATTAAGGCTTTCCCTTCTCTATGGGCTTGAGCTGCCCTTTTCCCTTAATTAAGGCACCTAGGTACCCTTTTTTTCTCTCTACATGAGTGACAGAGCTGCTCTGGGGCTCCTCTGGATCCCAGGCCAGGCCAGACATCTCACCCTGCCCAGGCAGGGCAGAAAGGACAGAGCAATGGATAATTTCAACTCCCAGCCACCTCCTCATGGTCATCCCCCTCCAGAGCCCTGTGAGAGCACAAACAGGATCATTTCCCATTGCAATTTTTGCCCACAGATGGCAATCTGAACAGAAATCAAAGCATTTTATTTGAACTGTTTTTACCTCCAGTTGGTCCACAGGCCAAACATATCAGGGTTCACCACAGATCCTGGAGGTTACCTTGCAATTTGCTGAACACCAGTGAATTTCTGAGTATCTGAGGAGGGGAAGGGTTTTACTCAGCCCTATTCTGATGTTCCTACACTTTCCAATTAGCCCATTGCAGGACAGTCTTTCTCAATTTCCTGTATATGAATTCACTGGAAATAAACATTGAAGTAAAGCCTCTCTGGCCTTTTGGTTTCTTTCTTTCTTTCTTTTTAATTGCTATTTCAAACTCCAAGTCTGCTTGGGAAAGCTCCCAAAAGTAAATCCCTTTTCATATGGGCCAGCATCCTTGTCTGCAGAGTTGCAGGATGCAGATGTGTTCTGAGTAAAAGTGCTCATTTGATGGTAACCATTTCAATTTAAGGTATTTGGCAAGAACAAATTAGCCTGGGTTGAGAATATTCTTATGGGAAGGAGTTGCAGAAAAATACTTTCTTACACAAAGTTACTTTTTCTATAGGCTTATAAAAATTATTATTTTGCAGATCATTCCTCTGGCAACCATTTGGCTTCGACAGTATGTTAAAAGGCATTAAACAGGTATCCTAAATTTACAGATTATTCCAACTGCCAGGGCAGATACCCTTACAGGGCATACAAACAGCCTCTACTGGTACTACAGACACTTCTCTGACTATAAAATTGTTGTTTATATTTTCTACCCATGTGCTACAGTTGAAATAAGAGCAGTCAGGATATTTTCTTTTCATAAAGAGCAGAGTTTCTCTAATGGTGAGCCTGGGTCAGGCTTCTCCCAGATTTCATTTTCTGGCAAATTAAAAAGTCATAAAATTAGTGTTTGAACTTTTTTTTGTCCCCTGATTTTTAGTCATTTTTATCAGTGAAACAACCAACATACTTAAAATACCATCCTAGGGAATTAATATTATTCAAGTTAGTCTTATAATGGGACTTCTCTACAGAAATAACACATTTTAGATGATGAATGAAATAAAAAATACACAAAAGAGACACTTGCAATTGCATTATTTTTATAATACAAACTATTGAAATTTGACAATGTAAAAATTATCGAGGAATCCTATTTCTTCCTAAAGTGTGCTTAATTTATTATTTGTAAGGACAATATTAACAACCTTAAAACACATGTAGAATTTGAATTCTGCTCTCTGCAAACTCATCTAAAAAAGGACAAACCTACACTGTTTTCTGCCTACCCCAAAAGGACTGTAACAGTAATGTGATTATTTTGGTAATTTATATATGAAATAAACTTTTAGAAGAGTTGTAATTACATATGTTATGGGAACCTGAATATATTCCTCATCTGGAAGGGCTCTCTGCTGCATTGTAACAAAGAGGAATTAGATCCACTCATGACATCAACTTCCCTTCCTTTTGAGTATCACATCTAAAATGACCTGAGGAAATAAAACCCTAAACAAAATCAGTGGGAGCTGTGTGTGGGTTACAGGCTGAGGACAAAAAATGCCTCCCTCTGTAGAGATGTTCTGGTTAATTTATAAAGTTTCCAGGGCTCTAATTGGAAATGCAGAACCAGGATAGCTCACAGACCTCCAGCTCTTCTGGCCATGGAAGAGTCTCCCACAGCCTGGAGCCCAGGGGAGCACCCCATGCATGAGCTCTTATTGAAGCTCTCCAGCTCTGTTGTTGCTCGAGAAAAACTCCAAAAAAATTAATGTAAACTATTCCAGTCCAGATAAGAAATAAAATCAAACTCACATTTAAAAACCATTGACTGCTAAAGCTGATTCATGAGCTTATTATCAGCAGTGTTTGTATGATGCAACCTGTGGATACTTCCCCAGTCACTTCTCCTGCCACAGCTTCCACCCAACAAGGGAGAGGGAGTTCCTAAATGGGAACCAGGGAAATCACAGAGAACCCTTTGGGAATCCACATACCTGAGGAGGAGAGCAGTTCATGATGGCCCCTCCAAAGAAGAGATTTTTGTGCCACATGATCAAATCACATCAATAGGAGAGTCTCCCACAGGAAGAGGTTTCTGCAAGGTCTTGCCAGGCAAAAAGTGCGACGTGAATTATTCCTGTGAACTAAAAAAAAAAAAAGGATCTTAACAAAAAATGTCTTTAACAAACAAAATTCAGTGCAAGCAAACACCAGAAAACTCAGTGGTGATGCTTTGCATGGGCTTGGCCCTGCTTGCAGAGGTTAAAAAGTGAAGGCAGGAGGAGATGAAGGAAGGAAGGACAGTAGCACTATTCCTATTAAAAAAAAAATCAAATCCCCAGAAATTCTCAGCTATCAGAGTTTAGTTTAGTTTGGAAAAGGGCATATTTAGAGTGTTAAAAGAAAAGCATGTGACAAATTAATTAAGTAATTTTAACTATTGGCAACTGATTCACACCCTCTAAATGTCTCCCAAGAATTAAGGATATTATAAAGGTGTTGTGTGTGAGGGTTAATGACAATTTTGTGTTGTAACCTACCCATATCCAACCCCTAGAAAAACAACTTATTATAGCATAGAAATTAATTCAAGAAGGAAAAGGTAACCGCTGCATATTGATTCTTTACCTGCTCTGAAACCAGGCTGCAATTTCCTATAATGTCTTCAATACCAAAAACTGTTCAATTAATTCCCTCAACACTGCAAACAAAGTGTGAATTATTTTCTTCAAATACTCACTGCTGAAGGAGTATTGATTAGTGCACATTAGCTGGATAAGTAAATAGCAGAGTTTCTGGTCTCCATCAGGCTGATACTTAAGGACCCTTGGCTCAAGCACTTGTTTATGAATCCAAAACTGTGGATCATGAACACTCCAGCATACAACTTTGGCATTTGCTTTGCACAAACATACATCATGCTCCCAGTCACTTTGATTTTCAAAATGGCATGATTTTTTTGGACCTCTGGCAAGAATCAAAGTCAGTGCACAGAGCTTGCAACATTTGACATTTTACCTCCAGGAATCAAAATGATAAAACTTTGCTTTACAAAGTTTTTTTCCTCCCATTTTGAGGTGGAACTTCAGAGCCGCTCCAAACCTCTGTGAGATTTAGAGCCTCGGGAAAAAGCAGAAAGTAGCCCCATGCTTCATTTTAATCCTCACCTTTTAGTCATTTTTACAGCCCCAGCATTGCAGCCATCCCAGAGGTGGGATGTCTGCAAGCAACCCCAGTGCTTGGGGAGCGTGGGGCTCTGAGCAGCCAGTGTCACTCGGTAAAAAGAGCCTGAAAAATTAAATTTGTTTCATAACCCCATATTTTTCTTTTATTGCCCACAACCATAATCTTTTACTTCACTGAAATGGTATGCAGGAAAAAAAGAGCAGGGGGAAGACACAGATATTAATGAGGTAATGGAAGAAATTACTTAAAAATGATTCTAGGGAAATTGATTTTCAGAAGTTATAGTTCTGGCTCCTCACTTTGCTGGGGTTTAAAGTTTTAGTAGCCACATTTTCAAGCTCAATTTAAGCACAACCTATGGAGTAGCACTTAAACCACCTCCACTCAACCAAAAAGAAAATGCAACACCCTGAAATAGATTATCAAATAAATAACACAGTTCCAAAGCCTAGAGGACTGCCAGTCTTCAAATCTGATATCTGCAAAGCAGATCAATTTAAGTCCTGAAAGGGATTTCAGCAATAGATTATGTGACAATAATATTTACCAAGAAGCAGTGTGGGAAATACAAGATGACAGAGCAAATTTTGTTTTCATCATGCTTTAGTTTCCAACACAAAACATGCCAGAACAATCCAGCAGTTAAAAGCACTGCTGTTAAGGAAACTACACCTACATAACTGATTCAAAAATCTACTGCCTTCATCATCTTGGCAAGTGGTTAATTATTCCTTGTTATTTTGAGATTTGGAGAACCCCAAAATAACTTTAGAGACATCAATATAAAAAACACTTTTTATCAAAAGAACTCTAAACCAAGACAGACTTTTTTATTTTTTTTCCCCCAGACACAAGGTATTCTCTGAGTTCCTGCCAGGTGAGTACAAGGAGGTGGCATGCCAACAGGGAACCAAAACCCCAACATATTAATTCCCTATGCCAACACTTCAGACGCTGTTTGAGAAATAACGTGCTGAGAACAAAACCTTAAACAACAGACAGGTGAATGCCAGTTGTTTCCCAACAGCAACAGGTGCGAGAAAATCTTGAGGAAAGCGTTCATTGTAAGCGAGGCTCAAATAAACTGCTTAAAAATTGTAGCTTAATTTAGGTCATTTATCATCCTCCTCAAATGCTCTTTTGTACAATTGAATTTTGAAGTGCTGTGTTTGCTCTTAGATCATCACAGCTGCTCTGGTGTCACTCCAAGCAGATGTTTCATAGACAGTTCATTTCCAGGAGTAACTCCAATTGTGCTCCTGGGTGTGGATTTCTGCTGGTGCCACTCTGCCAGGGGTCTGCACAAATAAAGAGCCAGTGGTGGCAGACCTCAAAATTATTCCATTCTGGAGAGATCCACACCCTGATTTCTTAACTGTCATTTTCTTTTTGTAACAGGTGGATAATAAATCAGCTCAGGCAATTTTTGATCTATCTCTAATAAATCAGCTCAGGTGATCATTGATCTATCTCAGCTCTCTGCTGTAAAAATAAGAGGGAAATCAGAGGGATCCATTGACTTTGCACTGCTAGGATTATTCCCCACATGGTGCTCATGTCACAAGCTAACAAATAATTCCTGTGAGACAGCAGCAGGGCTCACCTGGATGTGGCTGAGAATGCACAGCCTGAGAGCAGGGGTGTGGTGCTGAGGGGATGCAGAAAACTCACCAGAGTTACTTCACTCTTCCAAAGAAAACTTCCAGGAATGTTCCTCCTCTGCACAAGGCACTGAAAATTCTTTGGCTGAAGAACCCGTCTGAGAAGGATGTGTCTGTAATTTTGTGTTGGGGGCCACGGTGGGTTTGGCTAAAAGATGTGGAAAGGTGATGGGAGAAATGCATCCCTAAAATGAGCAAATACTGTGCAGGTCAAACAGCTCTTGTAAAATGGCTCATTAATGGCAATCCTAGACTAGGAGGCACCTGAAAATTA
Organism: Pycnonotus jocosus; assembly: GCA_013400435.1. NCBI lineage: Eukaryota > Metazoa > Chordata > Aves > Passeriformes > Pycnonotidae > Pycnonotus > Pycnonotus jocosus. The sequence continues at coordinate 13,299 of VWYP01015196.1, read as the reverse complement.
GTAAAGTGCAGAATTAGCTCAAAGCTGGCAGAGCAGCTCCATCTCACACGACATCTCTTTAGTTCCAATCAGCATGAGGGCAGAGACATTTAACAGATATTACAGTTCTCTATTTAGAGAGAGGTAGGATGACATAATCACATCCTTTGAAGGCAATGAGGTCCATTTCCAGTCCATTAGCAAGGGAGAACAGTGTCATTAGACAATATCCATTAGAGAATTAGTCATTAAAAAAAAGTTTAACTCCAGCAGTGATGATAACTTTTGCTCATGGCTCAAGAAGTTTAGAAGAGATCTCTGGCTCACTATTACTTCTAAAAAATTGCAAAACCAGGTATATTTTTGTTAAGGCTCACAAGAAAATACGTATAATGGTAAGGGAGGCAAATCAATCTAAGAAAAAAATAATGAAAAATTTAGTAGGGGTTCAAAAGCCATGTTTTAAGGAATCTAATCCTGTGAAAGACAAGTGGCGCCCAATAATCACATTGTCTTCTGTAATAAGGCAACAAGTTTAGACAATAAGAGTAACCTATATGTTAAATTTAGACTTTTGTGAGACTTTTAACCTTGTTCTACAAAGCATATATTGTAGGGATTCAGACTTCTCTGCTTCTCAAATATGAAACAGAAGGTCAGCAGCTAGTCAATTGTGAAAACTTGTTTAATTAGGAATTTTTCGGGATCATTTCTAGGCAACTATCTATTCAACTTCAATTTAAATCTGACCATGGTTGATAACATCATTGCAGTTGATCTGGACTCTTGATAAAGTCCTTTGAAGGATAATAAAGGGTTTAAAATATGTTGAAATCTTAGGATAAAAATTGAGATCTACAAAATTGCTTGAGAGCAGTTGGCCACTCATACAGAAAGATACCAATAGATGTCAGCTTGCTCATCTCTCTCTCAAAAGGAAACTTAAAAGGACTTGGGTAAAGAAACTTACTATTAAGGATTATTAAAACCAATTAACCAAGGCTCAATTGAACCAATTTCACTCAAAACAAATAACAGCTTGATTAACTTTTTCAAAAGTACATCACATAAACAAGTAGAACACACCCCTGAGGCACATGGTTTATACCCTCCTGGAAATGGAGTGTTATGCCAACACAAGTTTCTAGACTCAACACACTGTTAACTGTGTGAAGTGTAACAGCCTGTGGAAAACAGGAGTTCCATCAAATTGATGTAACAGTCCCTTTTGGATTAAAACCCTGGGAATTCAAAGCTGGGCCTGAGAAATGTTGGGAAGAAAAGAACGCCCTCTCCAAGTACTTAAAATAAACCCACCTAACAGCCTCACCACCGCTGCACACTGTAATCTGCCACTTGAAATTATTAACATCTCTGGAGTCCAGTTTGTTAAATAAGGGGGAAGAAATGCTGGCTCTGTGCCTAGAAAACCTCAGCTCTCCACAACATCTCAGGCAACAATGCTTTTAGTTTCCATAGACTGTAACCACAGCTCGTCCTTTAACCCCACTTTCCAGAGTTAAGTAGGGATGACGTTGATATCCAGCAGAAAATTTGAATTTCCTGTCGGCATGGGCTCTTGCACTAGCTGTCAGTTGTGGGTGAGGCAAAGAATTTATCTCCATCCTTATGAAGTCCTAAAACAATCATGAAAATCATTTCCTCTGCTTTCCAAACCCTCAAGGAAAGGGTTTTTTTCGAAAAGCACTTCCATATGGTGGTAGGTACAGGAGAGGACTCATTTGGCCAGAGATTCCCTCTCTCTCAGACAGCAGAAAGGTCCAAGAGGGTTATTGTTGGGTCCTGATGATTAAGCTATTCCAAGGTACTGCTTTTTCTTCTCTCTGCCTAGATACTCCCACTTCAGGAAGTTCCTCCATATAGAAAAATATCAGTGATTCATTAAGATTGAAGCTTTTCAATTCTCTTTCACTGATCGCTCATTAAAAAGTAAAAAACTGATATTAAATAAAGGAAATGTTCATTCTTCAGAAACATGTTCTCATTCCCATTTGTCTGCAGCAGGAGAGGAAGAATGTAACAGTACCTCAGTTACCTCAGTGCTGTGAGGTGGAGATAGAGGTTTTGACCTGCCCAGTGCAGGCAGGAGTTACTGGTCACGCTATAAAGTTGTATTTTCATTTGCTCAGCATGGAGAATAAGTTCATTAATATAAGAAGACCCAAAGACATCCTGTTCATCACATTTTTAAGCTCTATACAATCTAAGAATGAAATTCGTTTAGATCACACCACAGAGAAATCAGAATTTTATAAAATCAAAATCATAGTAACATTTGGATTTTTTTTTTTTCCTAGATAAAGAGATGTGGCCTAGTTTGCAAAAGACTGCTAATTTCACGTTGAAAAATAAAAGCTTCTGAGCACTTGCCTCAGTGTGATAATTTCAAACTGGAAATTGGTGAAATGCCATTTTGTTCAAAGCCTTACATGTGGTGTGAATCCAGTTAGGAGCGCTGGAGAAAATGATGAGATTTCCCTTTCTCATTTACCCGATGTCCAAATTCTATTCATTTCCAAGCAGGGGTAAAACCCCAGACCTGCATCATTTATTTGGCATCCTGGCATCAATCTTGCTGGGGTCAGCATGCTGTTCAGCACTTCAGGGGCTGTTTTGGAGCACCAAAACTGAATTTGGATAGACAGGAGGGGGGGGAAAAGGGATTTTCTAACTGGAAAATGTGTGACTGACTCAGCTGGACTTCAGCACAGCAACAGCACCAGGCACAGGGGCAGCTCTGGAAGGCTCAGCATGGCCTGCTGGGGTTCATCTCATTTTAGGTGGCCCCAAACAGAGCAAAGAGCCTCAAAAAGGGCATTGGGACTTGCTTCAAACAAGTACAGCATTATTTATTATTCTCAAACTCTCTCCTCTTGGTTGGCTGGGAAAATGGAAAAGGAAAAAAGAGGAAAAATATTTAAAAAACAACAAAATGCCAGGATCAGCTTGTGCATCCTACAGTAGCAAGGAAAGGAGACAAGGGTGTGGATCTAGAAGAATTACTGGAAGAAAGCCCCATAAAGCACATCTTTTACCTTAAAGAAATGGGTTTCTAGCATTTGGTGGGTCTGTCACGGAGCTAAATCGGAAAAGGGACTGAAAGTATCCATCTTTCCTCTGTAACTTGAATTATGAATAATGCTAAAGAATAAAGTACAGAGTGATCATGTCATTAAGGCGAAAAAAGCTTTGTATATACAGCACAAACAAACCGTATAAGATTCATAGGATGTTTGAACAGTTCTGCATTTTTAAGTACAGCATTGTGGCTGTTTTAAACTTTACCTTCAGTGAGTACAAAATTATTTGTTTCTTCTGTCCCTGCTAACTAGGAGTGCAATATCACAGAATCACAGAATCCCTGGGGTTGGAAGGGATCTCTGGAGGCCACCCAAGGCAGGGTCACCTGCAGCAGGTGACACAGCAGCACATAGAGGTGAGGTTTGAATATCTCCAGAGAGGGAGGCTCCATGACCTCCCTGGGCAGCTGTTCCAGTGCTCTGCCATCCCCAGAGTGAAGAAGTTCTTCCTCACTTTGTGGTGGAGCTTCTTTTGTTTTAATTGATGGCCCTTGCTCCTCATCCTGCACCACTGATCACCGTCCTCTTGCCACTGCCTTTGAGATATTTAAATGCAACAATGAGATCCCCTCTCAGTCTTCCCTTCTCTGGCCTAAGTAGGCCCAGCTTCCTCAGTCTGTCCTCAAAAGAGAGATGCTCCCTCATCATCTTTGTGGCTGTCTGCTGGACCCTCTCCTGTGGCTCATTGTCTTTCTGTTTTGATATTTTGGTTGAGAATTTCCAAAGCAGAACTGTTACACAGACCTTGTGTCAAGTTATACACAGACAGAAAAGGCAGAAATGGCACAGGCTATGACAAGATGCCCTGAGACTGGGGATTCTGAATATTGTGTGGGAAAAAAAATCAAAATAAATGGGTACAGGCTCCATTTAATGTCTTTACTACTTGCAAGACAGGAGAATGGATTCTTCCCTCAGTATATCTAAGCTGATTGCAGTTTACTGTATAATTTTTGACTGGAATTAATTAAAGTTAGCAACTTTGATTGATTTCCTTTGTAAAGCAAGATGCATTTAAATGGACTCACCGGGGAGAGGTAGGAAGAAGATCACAACAGGCTGACAATTTTTGCCTGAAAGGTTCTTCCAGCAAGTTGCACGAACCCCATCAGCAGGGGGTGGCTCACACAATTTGGCTGGTGGAGTCAGGAATAAAATCACAGCCACATCTGGCTGATCTTTAAATGTCAGCAGTGCCTGCAGTGTAGCTGTGGCCCCAGAGAACCGAAAACAAATGAGCTCGTGCAGCACCAAGGGTTTGATGTTCGTGTGCTGCTTGGAAAGAGCGAGGGGAAGAATTAAACCTGTGGTCTCAGAGAATTGCTGTGCTGCATTCTGCCTCAGCTCTGCCATTATATCAACAATTATCTACTGCAAATTGGGTTTGGCTGGAACAGGAGCAGCAGAATACATTTTATATTCAAGGGAGCAGGCGCTGCAGCTGTCTAACCCCTTTTTTCCCCCCGTTAATGCCCACGTTCCTTTATAATCCATGAATTAGAGTGGAACATCCATCTAATCTTTGGAACAGGCAGTAAACTTGTATATTTAATGTGATAAAAGTACATCAAGAGCTTAATTTTCTCAATCCTGATAAGTCTGGAGAGTTTATTTCTGATGGTTAACAACTACCTTGCTGAAGCTAAGTTAATAATCAATTACTTGTCTAACATTTAAGGACTATCAATTTATATTTGGACAAAGCTAATCTTTATCTTGGGTTCATATAAACCAAGTTCAGCAACATCTATTTACTGATACCAGCTGCTGTCTTTCCTCCTTTTGCTGTTTAACTCTGGAAGAATAAACTCTGCTGTGGTCATGAGAACAGGGAGGTCCAGGGAAACCATTTACAGAATTATCCTCCACCTTTCAGTTACTTCCATTAAATTTGGTCAGTGGAGTCACTTGAGGTTTTTTGGGTGCAAAAAATACATCTCTTTTGAAATAATAATAGCTTCCCCCAGCATCTATACCTAGGTGAAACAGATATACTAATAAAGAGATAGTACAACATATTATGAAGTTCCAGAACACAAAACACTTAAAATTCTATGTGTTTCAACTATCATTCTTAGCACTCTGGACGTTTGAAATTATAAACTGGGTCAGACAGATGGTTTAAAAACTCTAAAACTTACTAAGTGTTCATTCTAAATACTAAATTTAATAATCAATGTTTTACATCTTTTTGTGGGTTTTTTCCCACAGTGCTAACAAGCATATCTGCCATGACAGCAGCTTTATCTTAGGTTCAGTTGCACATTTAGTTTGTGATTAAAAATAGGACATTTAAAAACTGATTTGTTTAGTAGGGTAAATAAGAAGCACAAAGCCTAAAAACTCTAATAGAACTACACAAATCTCTGTGAAGAAACCTATAAAAATGAAATTAAAACCACAAAAGAATCACAAGCTCTCCTCATTCTGGAGCACTAAATAAGGAGGCAACAAGACAGAAGTACTCTTATCTTCAGTGATTTTGTGCTTTCAGAACTACTCACAGGGCACATTTTTGTTCATGTTTTCACAATAAACTTGAGGCTCACACGTGTGGAAAAATTAATATCATACAGTTTTCCTGCTCTGTTATCCTCACACATCTCCAGTCAGCATTTCCTATGGAACCATGCAAGATATTTTGGGATTGCTCTCTGGGGTCACTCTAATTTTGGCCAAAAGGATACTTCCCTGATAATAGCTTGTCCATACTGAAAAACTTCCATTAGAAGCAAGAGCTATAAAATGATCCTGTCAAAACACTCTCAAGCAGCCTTATCCCTGAATCATGTTTATTTTCCCCTTGGTACACCCTTGTATCACGAGTTCTGGTGTTTTCCCACTTCTTCATTCTGCAGCAGTCAAAGTTCCCACATTTTTTGTCAGCCCCCCTGCTGCTTACATGACTGTAGGTGATGGAATCTTACTGCCCACAGGTTTTTCTGCTGTCTCCTGGTGATGACTCTCAGCACGGCTCCTCCACCACTTTTTTCCCCTCTTTCCAACATCTTTGAAAAGGGCCAAGCTTTTCCACTGTGCTGCCTCTGCTGCTGCTGTCTCAAAACACACAGTATTGGAGAGTTCTCCTCTCAGATTCATCCAGTTCCCAGTTATTAATAAAAGAGCCAAATATCCCCTTTCAGTGCAGACAACAAAATCTTTCATTCTTGTTTTAATTTTCTCACCTTAACAAATTATCTTCCTTTCTGCAATGCTCATGTTGTCCCAATACACCCTCCAAAATCGGGGGATACAGCACTTAATGTCTTCAAATTTGGAGTTTATATTGATTTATTTTTTTTTTAATTAATAGCCCTGAAACTTTTGCTTGAAAAGACACACTGATTTTTCCCTGTACTCCATTGCCTACTTTTTAGGAATTAGGACACATTGTTGTCAGGGCCATCAAGTGCTGTATAATTTGAAAAGCATTTCCCTTGCAAAAAGAAAGAAAGCTGTTGAAATATCACAAAGAAAGATTGATTCATCTCTCAAGAAAAAGTTGCTGCTGTCTCATGGGTAGTTTTGGCAAAATCATCTACTTGGATTAATATCAACTGCTTACTTCCTCCTTTCCTTCCTCCTTCCCCAATTGACTACTTAGTCCTAGAGAGTCAGGCATATGAAAATCCATGTTTTCTTGAGGGCTTCTCTGTTTCTGAAATTATATCCTGCCATTGGAGACCAATAAAACTGCAAAAACTTTGTGTAAATTGCTCTTGGGTCGGAAAATTACTGATTTTGCAAGCAAAGGATGTGATTTTATATGGTAAACAAGCATCATTCATTCTGGCCTAATCAAAAATAATACAAGGCTTCAGAGACAAAATGGAAACGAGAAAAAAGAAAAAAAAAAAAAAAGAGAGAGAGAGAAGAAACAGGAAAAGAAATCCAGGTGTCCAAGAACAGTTACTAAAAATCCTAAAAGTCAACTAAATGTTATATTAAATAATTTGGTGTCAATTACCTTTGCTGAGGCCATGTAGGACCCACAGGCAATGATTTGGGGACAGAGGCCGAGCCATGAGTAGCTACACACACACTTTGGCACTAATTTTATATTTAATCTTCTTATTTCTGTCTTAGTTTTGAGGAAGAAGAATAATTTGTGCTGCATTCACATACATTCAAATGTTCTCCTGTTTATTGTGCTGCTGATTATTTTGTTTATAAAATAATGAACTTTTCTGAGTCATTTTTTTTCTCACGTACCAACGGCAGTGCTGTAGTTTATATGATTTAGGATCAGCTATGTTTTGGGCTATGAATTATACAGAGCTCAGAGTAATAGGCAAAGCCATTCTTTATCTTTCTCAGTAAGAATAAAATTTCTTGTCTTCTTTCCAAAGTGTTAATTTTTGAAAATGAACAGAGTCAGCAATGAAAGCGTCCTTTGCTTGCCAAAGAAATAAATTTTCATGTATCACATGGAGTTTGCAGTTTTTAACTGAGTTGCAAAGAAGAAATCACATTTGTCAAGCCGTCTAAATTACTGCAGATTTATAACTCAACCAGTAAATAAAGACTTTTGTTGCTAGAAAATCTTACAGCTCTAATACATCTTTTATCTTTCTGTGAGTGACTCTTTAAGGGATGCTTCAATTTTCTGTTGGAAGAGACTTTGCTCAGACATGAATTCCCAGGGATGAGCTAAGTGTTGTGAGAAAAGAGAACATATCCCTTCATGGCTATCAGCTGTGTTGTCAAATTCACCCCTGGACAACATATCCAGATTGTCCTGCTGAGTGGAATAATCGATTTCTTCTCCAGAAATTCTTTGGTTTACAGTCTCAGCAGCTGCTCTGGTTTCTGTGTTTGCCTCCTTGTCACTTGGCACAAAATCTGTCACCATTTTAAGTTCAAAATGTAGAGGTTTTTTTTCTCCACATGTTCAACAATTTCACCATTTTCACCTCTCATCCCTCCATCCCTGTTGTTTCCCTCCACTTTGGAATTAAGAAATCTAAAATCCACTGTCACCCAATTAAAAGTCAACAATGTGTTTATGCACCACACACCAAGCAGTCTGTCCTGAGCAAGTTATTGCTGTAAAACAAATATACAAGCACCATAAAGGTTTTATCAGGTGAGTAACTGATCAGATGGGATGCAGAAATAAGAATAAACAGAGTACTTTCACTACAGAAATGCAACACAAGAACTAGAAATATCCTCTCCTCACAAACTTGCCATCCATTTTCTTCACTTCCCCAACACAATATTCATATTGGTGAGCACACTCTTCTCACATAGAGGTTGAAGAAAAAAAAATCTTCAACTGAGGAAGAAGAAATGGGAGAAAAAAAAAGCCTCAGGGCACATGGCAAGCTGTCAACCCATGGAATAAACAGGGGTGCAAGGCAGACTGGTGGCCCATGCTCCTCCCAGCACAGATTCTGCATTAAGAAGGCAGCCTTGGGATGGTTCTTCATGCCAGGAAGGCCAAAGGAGAGAAATGGAACAAAGCCCCCCTGATAAAGAGCACCCATGCTGCTCAGATATCAGTTTGCACCTGCTGCTTTCAGCCTCTGCTGCTCAGCTGCTGGCAGAGATTTCATGGAAACAGGAAAAAATTCAAAATTTTCTCCTTGCTAAACCTCTGTTTCAGGTATTTTCTCCCACTGTCAGCCTGCAATCCCATGAACAGGGAAGTCTTTTGCATTTATTGAACACAAAAAATATTCTAACCATGTCCTCAAATCTTTTACACAGAGCCATAAGTTTTTCCTACTGTGAATCAGAAAACAATCCTCATTTTACAGACTGAAAGAACAGTCACAGCATCCTGAATGTGGCCTCAAGTTTTGACTTCTGTGTCCTGTTAGCTGGGCTTGCAGCAAGTACAAATTCTAACATTTCCCAAAACATACAGGGAGCTTCCAATATCTGTTAGTTATCAAAATATTAATGTTAAAAACAAATAAAGAGGTAAGGTAGTAGTGAGACCCTTTGAGAAGTCTGGTAAGGATGCTAAGAAGGTCAATCAGAAAGCACAGCTATCATTTTTGGGAATTTAGGACATGACCACCCTTTGCCATCTCCATGATTTTCAGCAGTGCCTGTGAGCTGCAATGAATCATATCATGCTTTCCTTCATTTTTTTGCTCAGGAAGATTTATCCTATGATCGTAAATCACCAAAGGGAAACTTCCTTTGTTCAATTGTCTCTGCTGAGCTGACAAAGTGAGCATCAGGAAAAGCCACCCCTGCTCAGAACCCATCTGAATGGGAAATAGTGCCACATGTAGAAATAATTTTAAAAAATAAATTTAAAACCACTTTAACGCCCAAGACAAAGTTGTCATAGCAGTCAGTCAAGGAAATGGTAAATCATTAAAATGATCAAATAAAATGAGCTGGGAGTATTTGGCTGAGATTCCTACTGCCTAATGTTTTTCCCCACTCCTGGGCAAAAGGGTTCCTGACAGAGCATTTTCCGGAATTTTATCTAACTTATTCTGAAATGTCATAATCAGCAAGAGTGACAGAGAACAGCCCAGTGTTCCCAGCAGCAATAATGGCAAATAACACCCTGTGGGCATCACCATTCTTACTTTTTCTGCAAACCTGAACTAAATCTGTGGCAGCTTCTCCATGCCAGGACCACTGATGTGGCTCACTGTACTGCTCAGGACACTTTCATTATTTCACAACGTATGAAATATTCTGTATTTCATTTTGTAATTAATTTTCATTATTTCATAGCAAATATTTCAGCCTTTGCACAGGGCCCAACACAAGCAACCACCACGACACTTTGCAATCCACAGGTGGAGGAAAAACATTTTCAGTTTTCCTTTCTCAAGCAATAGATTTCTTTCCCTCTTCCACAAATATATTTCTACCATTCTGTGGAAATATCCCCTGGAATGTTACCTCTTAGACTTCTCAGATATTGGAGCATTTTTGTAGGTGCTTGAGACAAAAGTCACAAAGATTTGCTTTTGCAGAACTGCCTTCTGTAACTGTTTCATAAACTGAAGAAATAAATTTGTGGAGTGTTGAGATTCCACTTTCTCCTGGGGCCAAAGCACTGCCTGACCACACACCTCAGTGTTGTGGGTGACAACAAGCTCACATGATGCACACAGTAACACTGACTAAGAAAAAAGGCTCTATACAACCTCCAAAGCCCTGACATATCAGCCCAAAACAGTCATCCAGATCTGGTTGTGGTTTAGCTTGCAAATAAAGATCCCTGATTGGGGTTGTCTCTTTTTAAATTTTTTTTTCATTTGTTTCACTGTAAATGTTACCATTATTTATAAATTTCTAGTGATTTATTTTTGCCCCTTGATGAATCCAGTGACACAGCTCCCTTCCATCCAACACAACCACATTTGTAAAGTCTAAGGAAATTGAAGATCATCTGAGCTGCTTCACTTGAGGTCTCTGGAGAAAAAAAATTTAGCATTCAAAAATTGAAAGGATGTTTTTTCTTGGTACTGGATGTGTGAAATCCTCAAAACAAACTGGTCTGTGCTGGCCAGAGCTGGGTCAGACACCAGAGGTCCCTCAGTGCTGGCAGGGTTCACAGCTCGGGATAAAATTCAGTGAGACATCTGTGCACAGCCATGGAAGGCACACCCTGAGCTGAGCTCTCTCTCTGCTCTTCCACTCCATCTTTCCCTTCCCTCTTGGAACCCTGGGCATTGAGAATTCCAGGATTTCTGTGCTGACAGGCACTTACCCTCAGACAAACACTGCATTGACCTGAGGCCGTGGAAAAGGCTTCCAAAATTGAGTGATGTCACTGGCACAATGGGTGTTTGAATAAAAGTGTGTGATATCACAGGGTGCAAAACTTAGAGTTTAAGGGTTTAGGATATAGTAATATATACAGCAAGATGAAGATTTTAGGGTGTAGACCAGTCCTTCTTTATCACCTTCTTCTTCATGGGTCTGGGTGTTATTTTGTAATTGGATAGAAAAATCCACATTGCAGGCCAGGGGTGGTTGGTTATTGGGTTAAAAGTAAAAATAATTTAGGTGTCATCTCATAACTGGACAGTTTATCCTTAAAAGGCCTTGTAGAGAGAGAGATATGGCTCCATTTTTAGTTTGTTAGCTACAAGTGCTGTAGAACTCACTGCTTGTAAGACTATAATATAGATAAAAATTAATAAATATCTAAGTCAGAACAAGAAATACTATCTCAAGAGTTTAATACTAACTCTGGCAAAAAGAAGATTAAATGCAACATTTCCCCATTTTCCCCATGAAAAGATGGGAGAGCACAAAGAGGAGCCCAGACTGCCTAATGGTTCCAGCAGAGAGGGGAAAAAAGAGCCCAGTGCCAGACTCCAGACTCAGCAGAGGGAACTGCTGCTTTAATTTCCAGAGGGCTTCTCCCCCAGATGCCAAAAATCTCCCATATTACATCATGGCCCTGCAGACCTGATGTTGGAGAGTGAGAGAAGACAGGTTGATTATCTGAAAGGACTTGGATACCTGGGCCTCAGCCCAGACTTCTGCAAGCACTCAATGAGTTACTCTGGGTTCATTATGTCTTAGAGGAAGCTGGTTAAAAATCGAAAGAATTTTCATTTTAAACCTCTCTAGCAGTCAAATCTGATGTTTCTAAACAAAGATGGGACTTGCTCCTGCTTTATGTCTTTGAAGGAATGTATTTCAGATAATAGCTTTTGATATATATTCCTAATATACTCCTGAAAAATCATAAATTTGGTCAAATAAAGCAGGTCATAAGTGCTCACTTAAAAATAAAATCTCATTTGGAATTAGTCTCAGACATGAAATAGATACTTATATATATTTTCATACATTGAACTAAGAGAGTCTTGCACATCTCTGCTGAAGGGAGTCAAAACTGCTGCAGAAAAAAAACTTGAAGGAAAAATACATTTGAAATAATAAACTGCAATGAAACCATGTTCAGGCAGATAAGCCATTTCTTAAAAAAACCAATGTAACCAAGCCACAGAATGAAACACACAAAGAACTGGAACTGGATCTTTCTGCAGTTAAAATTTTGACTTAAATTTCAATAGTTTAACACAGCTTGCTAATTATTGGAAATACTCAAAGAATTAATTGGAATACTCAAACAGTTAATTTATACAACCTGTGTTTTCACTTACTTCTTACAGCAAAGAATTTTTACTTCACTTACTTCTTACAGAAAAGAATTTTTGTCAAGCAGTCACTAAAGAGAATCATTGAATATTTTGTGGGATTTTTTTATCATTACTGATGGCATGGGTGGGACCCCAGATATATGAGGTCCTTAAAGGACTCTCAGCCTTAAACTGAGGCACAAATACTTGATAAAAGGCAGCCTGCACCTTCCTCTAAACCAAAAAGTCTTCACAGGCTGCTCCAGTCTCACCAAGACTGTGGGAATGTGTCTCTGCTTTGCATGGAAGATGTCCATGAATGCCATAACCAGGAAAGCATGGAGGCAGTGCCAGTGCAGCTGTAATTGTAACAGGAATTCTGGAATTCTGCTGCTTAGCAGTAAAAAGCAAACCTTTCCAAATGGGATATGGGCAGACAGCTCCTCTTTCTCTGCAGGATTTAGCCCATAGCTGTGATCAGCCCTTTCACTGGATGGGTTGATAGTTTTGGCTATGGCACACACACCACCAGGTGTGTTTTAGGATCTGTTGGGAGTTTTATTTAATCAAATACCTTTTCCTGATAAATTGGGGAAGCTTTGCCATTCTAGGCACAACCCTACACATCTGCATTCTGCTCTGTCAAATACAGATCCACATCTGGAGCTGGGGAATTGCTGTATGTTCCTTTTGCCACTTAAATCCTTAAAGAAATCCAAGAGGTGTCCTCAGACTCACCTTGACAATGACACAGGTGGGGAGCCCATTCCTGAGGACACTGGAGAAGAGGGGATTCAAGGGCAATCTGCTCTCCTGTGGCCCCAGGAATTCATCACTGGTGGTATCAGATATGTTACAGCTCCAGGGAAGGCAGAGATGTCCTTTCTGAAGGACGTTATCAACTGTTGTTCTTAATTTAACACACGCTGACTGAAGGACAGAGATGTCATCACAATATTTGGCTGTAGTTTCCCTGACTGTGGGTCTATGCCTGTTTTCAATTCTCTGCCTCATGCTTTTCACCTGCATGGCTCCAAAATCTAGGGAATTACAAATCCAGTTCCTCAAACGGTCTCTTTTTCTGACTGCTATTTAATATAACTCAACATTTGTAATGTGGGTTGTTGTTTGGTTGTTTTTTT
>VWYP01015195.1:125649-161255 GCA_013400435.1 Pycnonotus jocosus | reverse complement strand
AAACATCTGGATATTTTTCCTCTTAGTTCTCCATTTAAATATTCCTTTTTTTTTTTTTTCTGAAGTTTGGAATAGTTTCCAATTATTGGAATTTTTTTTTCTGATTCTCTTATTCTTTCATATTTTCTCCTGCTGCTGGGGATTCAGTCTCGTCTGGAGGAAGCAGGCATTGAGGTCAAGTTACAGCTTAAAAAATGTTCAACCTCTATGTAAGGGACAAACAGAAAAAAGACCAAATAATCCAAACAAAAGCAGAAACTCATAAACAATGAGTTATTAGTAAAATAAATCCCTCCTACTCAGGAATGAGACATGAATAATGGCAGGAAGAATATGCTTCTTCTTTAAAGGCAATTTATATTTCCTTAAAGTTGAGATGGTAGACAACTTTAACCATTTTCTTTGTATGTAGTGGAATTTGGATTGAAATTAAACTCAAAATGCTATCCAGCTGTAAGAATCTCAGAGAATACATCCTTTTTTATTCTGTATTCTTAGCTTGCATTTTTTGTGCTTGTCAGTGAATTTTTCCAGACATGTTTTCTGTATTTAGTGAATAAATTGTAAATTTTAAAAGCTTTTTTCCTAATTTATAGAAGCAGTTTATTTTCAAATTAATAGATACAGCAGAACATTTTGAGTTTAAGAAAATTAACTGTACTATATAATGAATGATTTTTCAAGAGTTAAGACAACATAATTTAAAATAGTCAGCTTAAGATTCAGAAATATAATTTTGCTTTTGTTGCCATTGAAAAATGAAGGTTTCTTTTATATACTGTATATCCCAGGATGATTTCAAAGCACTTTCACTTAGAAAAGCTAGCTGCTATTACATATGAATTTTCAAAGCTTGCCAAGGCTTTGGAAGGAATGATGAAAATTACTATTGCACGACCTTCAGGTTTTCTTTGTTTCATAAAAGGCTAAGATAGCATTTTTGTCATTTTTCTTTCAGCTCAGGTCTTTCATCATAAATATCAAAGCATGCAATTATGCCTGCTCATATCCTACCGTATTCTGCCTGTTTTCTATCCATAGTGATGGTGTTCTCTTTAAGGATACCTTTTTCTTTTGTTTTTCACAAATCTGAAAGAAGTCCCATGGTTTTGTCGAGTGCCATAAATTGTTCATGAAACGCATGTTGCATTGATTAAAAAGAAGAAGAGTTGATTAAAATAGCTTTTATTCTTTTGTTCTAAGCAAAATCCTAAAGTAATGTTTAGGTGTCAATCTTACCAGGATCATAGAAGACTGATTTGGCCTACAGGTGGAATTTTTAAATAGTGCTCGTTGTAAAAAATGGGACAATCTTCTATTAAAATCTCTAGCTTTATGCTAAATTATTCCTATTGTTCCTTTTCATTTTTCAGATATAACTTGTTGTTTTGTCTGGTTTTGTGATTTCATGTGGCCAGATCCTCAAAGGCATAGAATGCCCATAGCCTAAATTAAGTCATAGTTGCAATTTATACATCAAAATTAGAATACTTCTATGTTTTAAGTACTTCAAATGAGCATCTGTTTACTTTATTTGCATATTTACTGATCTATTCCAATTTATAAAGCATATTGGCATAACACAGGTGTTATATCTGGCTGAAATATCCATGTCTCATTTCCTTCCAAAATTTTTTTTTTTACTTTGCTTTGGGTTTTTCCAGCTACTACCTTAAACATTAATAATGAACTATACAGTAAAAATAATAAATTCCATTAACTGACTGAAGAAAAAGATTTCTTTCTTGAAAAACAAAACAGCAAACCTTTGCTAGTGCTTGCAGGAACACACCTCCCCATTTTTGTTTATTATGCTCAGATTCTTATCAAATTTACAATGACATAGGGAATACATTGTTTTCATCAATTTGAACTATGCTGTCACATGAATGTGAACTTACTGGCTATGTCTTAAGTTAAATGTCAAGGGATATACATTTTCCACATAGAATAAAATTGATTTTGAGTTTTCTTTAATGGTGGTGGAGCAAAAAAAAGACACTGTATTTTTAAAACAAGTAGAAATGACCCAGTGTGTGTTAATAAAAATGTGTGTGCCTGAATAGTAAAAGTGTTGCTCATAGTACCTAACAAGAAATATTTCTAACAATAATAATTTAAATTAACAAAACCTTACTGCTTAATAAGATTTGCTGATGTAAAGTGATAATAAAGTTATTAACATCGTTTTCAAAAAAGCTTAATTTCACTAAAAGAACATTTAGGTATATTGCAGTCCTCTTTAAAAAATGGGAAGAAACAAAAGGGAGAGGCTTTCTGAAGGTTTTTCTTTGCATGTAGCTTTTGAAAAGTTCCTTGTCAGCATATAAATACTCCAAACAAAACCTCATCATAGTGGCTATATGTATCATTACTGCAAAAGAAAGAAAGATGACATTCACCATGAGAGAGTTCATTAATTCTTAAGACTTCTAAAATATTAATAGGATTTTCAAACAACATTGCTCATTTATGTACTGTCCATTCAATTTGTTGTGAGGTCGAGATGATAGGTGGAAATTCTTACATTACTGTATGTATCCTTCTTCCTAAATCAGAACCTGTACTTCTTTATTTTCTCACATTGAATTATGAGTACTCTCAGAAATTATTTACATTAAAAAAGCCAGTAACATGGTAAAGTGTCAGAGAATCATAAGCAAAGTAGCTGCTTGAGAAACTTTTTAATGTTTGTAGCAACTGATGGAGGATTTTGGCCTCTGCCTATCTGAAAACCATCTGAAGCAACTTGGTCTTTACAGTGTATCAGCCAAAACCTGCATTTCAAATGTTAAACATCAGTAGGAAAGGGATCTTATACTGAGTAACACATTAAAATTCCTCTTGTTCTTGATCCATAATACTTGCATCCCAAGTCTTACCACAAAGCAGTTGCTAAATACTAAATTTCTTTTTTAATTGAAGAAACTCCTTAATCCACTTCAGCATTCCTTATGGTTACTATAGAATAATAATGGCACAGTTAGTTTTTTCAGATTATAAATTTATGTCCCTATGAGCATATCATAATACCTATTGAAATTATAGTTTCAGCTAATAAAACTTTGGGTTTGCCTTTGTTATGAAAACCATAAAAATGAATTAAAAAGTGTGCAAAGTATTAGGAAGATATTCTAAAGTATTCCCTTTTGCCAAAGGCAGATACTACTAGATGCTGATGCAGGTGTGATATTTATGATCAAGACTGAAGAGGCCAGAGCTTTGTTAATACCATTAAGGCAGTATTACCAATTACACATATGTAAAGTGTGGGTTCCAACCCAGAACCAGGCAAAATGCTTCAAAATTAGGTGTGAAAACTTTACTTATTCCTTTCAGTACGGGCAGAAAATTATGAGTTGAAATATGGTGCAATGGAAAACAAAGAATCAAGCAACACAGGATAACATATATAATATCCATTATGAATTAGAATGATTGCTGGAACAACACGGCACCAAAAGAACAAATTACGCTGTGTAATTGACAGAAATCAGAAAAAGGAGAGAGTCTTCTTCCCATAAAATATATGTCAAGGAAAAGTGTGAGGGAAGAGGGTTCTGATGATGAAAATCTGTATATTTAAAGGTTAGTTCATACTAACCCGAGTATATGTAAGTTGTATTGCATTACTGACTTTAGAATTAGGAAAAAAATACTGAATGCTTAGCAAAAAAGAAGATCAAAGATGTTACTAATTTGCTCTTACTGTTAATCACAATTTCTGATAATTAAATAGTAATAGTCTGATTCTCTTAAACCAGTCCAGTGCTTTAACAAACCACATTTAAAGAAGTGTGTCCTTTAAACCATTTCTTTCTAAGATTGTGAGTCCTAAAAGCATGCAGGAGAACTAAATTGGAAGTGATAATATACAGGAATTGCTTGAAAACATTGGGACCACTAAACAAAAGTGATTGCAATAGAAATTATTTCAAAATTGCAGGAATAAGACTCAAACAAAAAAACCAAGTACTGTGACATCAAATTGCAGAAAGTATTTCTCATTGGGTTTTATTGTTTCTTTTAATAGTATAACTAGCTAAAGTGACCCTAATATCAATAATAGGGAAAATTAAATTTTTACTCAGGATAGACACATGTTGACTGTGTTGTAATAGACTTACAGAGAGCATAACTAACTACAACAGAAAATGTAAGACAAAAGTCAGTATCTGTAAATGGCAAAATCTGCAAGATTGCTTGAGTCAAGCTGCTAAATCCTATCTTTCCATGTAGAAAGAATCATAAATTCCATTAGACAAACATTTAAAATAGAATAAGAGAATAAGAACACCCAAGAAAAAAAGAAAACAAAAAAAACCCAAAAACAACAACAACAAAAAAAAACCCAAANTCTCACCGTCTGTGCACCTGACCGAGCCGTACCCCAAGACTGTTGCCGGTGTGCCTGAAGCTAGTCGGGGCTGCAGGGAGAGCGCACCGCGGCAAAGTATGAAGGAAACAGGAGGTATGTGTAGAAATGTGTGGGTCTTCAGGCCTCCCAGAGGCTTATGGGACAGACTGTGAATGATAAGGACAGAGTGATAAAACGGTTTATTTATTCCTGACAGCATTCATCTTAGGTCACACAATATCTTCAAGAGGAGATCTTTTCTCAGTGTTAATCCTACTGTACCATTATTTTCAGATGTCTCAGTTTATGGGTGACACCAATCTATTTGATATGCTTAAGGCAGAATGCCATCAAGAGGTACCTTGGCAGCCTTCAGAAGTGGGCCCAGGTGAACCTCATGAAGTTCAGCAAAGCCAAGTGCAAAGTCTTTCACCTGGATTCAGACAATCTGAATTATCAGGAAAAACTGAGGGATGAATGACATGAGTGCAGCCCTGCAGAGAAGGCTTTGGGAATAATGGTAGATGAAAAAAATGGCATGAGCCAGCAGTGTGCACCTGCAGCCCAGAAAGTCAACCATTTTCTCAGCTGCAAAAAGAGAAGAGTGGCCAGCAGGTTGAAGGAGGTGACTCCTCCTCACTCTAATGAGATCCCACCTGAAACATTGCATCCAGGTCTGGGCATCCTAGTGCAAGCAAAGACATGGGTTTCACAGAGCAATCCAGAGGAGGGCCACAAAAAAGATCAGACTGCTGGAACACCACTCCTATGAAGAAAGGCTGAGTTGAGGCTGTTTAGCCTGCAGAAGAGAGGGCTGTGGGGAGACCTTATTGTGGTTTTCTTACTAAAAACAATTAAACAAACTGGGATCATTTTCCAGAAAATAAGAAGAAAGCTAAGCTAGGAGTTTGAGAGCGGAGAAGGAAGGGATACACATTAGTTAGAGCCAGGTGCAAAAGCTGTAAAGGTCATTTTTGCTTCATTTACAGTTTTTACTCAGTTAAGATTATTTGGATCTTTCTGTATTGAAACCCACAAACCCTTCCTAAATGTATTTAGCTGTTCTTGGGCTAATCCCTTGACAACTCTTTTGTAACCATCCATTAAATTAGCACAGCAGCTTTTACCCTTAAAATTCCACAGCTTACTACCTTAGAAAAACTACAGCTTTAGGAACTGTTAATTAGGAGTTACAGGACTTAATTAAGCAGGATGAAGAAGAAAGTTCTTGAACATCATCTTGTGTTGTTACAAGTGTTTCTATGCAAAATAGCAGTTAGTTTGTTAGAAATGGCAGAATATTTGGTTTTGGTTTGAGAATCTGTATAGCAACATGAAGAAAAATATTGAAGTTGTCTTGCATGGGCTTTTTGAAGTATGAAGCAGAAAAAATTTTACATATGTCTTGTAATTCAGGTAGCAGTCCATAAAAGCAAACAATTTCCAAGACTTTCTGACTGGGCTATTTAGCATGCAGAAACTTCAGTCTCTAAACGTTTTCAGAGCACAGGTATTAAAAATATTCCTAAATATTAGGGTATCTTCCATCTGTTAGTGAGAATCCACTAAGGAAGAAGACTGAATAATGCCGTATTTTGATAGGAAGAAACATTTTCAAAACATTATTTCTTGAATAAAGTCCTTGTAAAGAAAAACATGGCCAGTTTTTGACCTGTATCAATGGATGAAGTATTATTACATTTGGATAGATAGATTGATAGATAGAGAGATATTCCAGGTGACTTTGGTATGTTCTCTCACTTCAGGAGAAAAATATCTGTCTGATGAATCAATATAGATATATGTAGACATATCAGGTAAATATTTTCTCACTCAAGTAACTTGATCAGAACAAAAGTTTGTGTGTGCTAAGAAATCTTGTCTGTTAAGATAAAGTTATCTACTGCTTTTATGAATATACTGTTTGCAATTTTATCCTCCAAATCAATTTTCATTTTTAAAGCGAAAAACGTTATCGAAGTCAGAAAAATATCTTCTGATAAGTTAAATGGAAAAATCTACATAAAAATCACTTAAACATCTGACAAACTACCTAAAACTAAATTCATAGATGTTAAAGGTGTGATAGAGTAGCCTTTCATATTATGATCATGACTATGGAACAGATGTGGGCTTTTTTCATCTTTATTGCAACTTCAAGGTTGCACCTCATTCATAGGAAACATACAGTGGCAGTGAGATCCAGTCTGCAGATATAGCCATAACATGCAAAGATTAAGTTTTCCTGTAAGGGGATCGAAAAGAAAAATTGGTGTCCCTTCACTGTCTTGGAAACTGAAAGAGATAGGCTTAACACCATTATGCTGCTTCAGAACAGCGAGTAGATTCTACCTCTGATTAACTTCCTTAGATAGGGGTCCAGATTCATAGAAGTTAATGACACTTTACTCTTTCTACTTTGCTTGAGCTAATTAGAGAGAATTAGAATTGAGAGTCCTGGTTGCCTGTTTTCCTAAATAAGGGAAATGTGATAGAAAGGAAGATAATAAGGTGAGGTTGATAGCCAAGTAGTGCTAAAGGTCAGCTGTAGATTAATAAATACCCAGAAACCAAGGAATTGCAGAAAAGGAATTATTTTCAAGAATTATTCCTTCCTTATGTCACTACTGATGTGGGTGCAGCACTCAAATAGTGCAAGTACAGCATAACCGCAATCTCTGTGCTACATATTTTTCCCTTAAATTTTAGATCACAAAGTGCAATGGCATCAGTAAAGCATGATTACAAACAGCTCTTTGATGTATTACTGTACATTGGTTATATTAAACCATTTCTTATTTCAATCAGAAGCAGAAGAGACCACTCTGTGCTGGATACAAACACAGTAGAGACAAAGAGATGGTAGAAATAGAGTGATCCTTTTAAGTTTTTATTTAATATATTTATGACCTAAATTTCTTTGGGCTTCAAAGAGATTCAAAGGGTAAAAAAATTTATAATTATACAAAAAATCTGAAATTACAATAATATCAGCATCTGTATAAAAGAGAACTTATGTAAACTGTGGTTTTTATTTAGCATCTTTTCTTCAGCTTCCTAAGTTACAAAAGATGTAGACGCCTTCTTATATCTATCCTTTAAGGTGATACAGTATATTGATTTGACACATCTTGAGACCTAATAATCAAGTACATGTTTTTATGATTGGCTGATGTTGCCTTGTGTCTGGCTGCCTAAAGAATGTTAAGTTGACTGAGGTCATCTATAGCCTATAGATAATCTACACGACTAATAAAAATGCTAAATAGACTGTCAATCTGTTTTCCAATCATATCAAACTCCCTAATCCAATTTGTAATTTACAAGATGAAACTAATCTAAAAAGAAAAATAAAATATATGTGCTTACTAGAATGGAGTGATATATTACCCGTACGCATCTAGCTGCATTTTAACATTTGAGCTTTCTATTGAAAGGCTATGATAATGAATATCATAGCCTGGTAAATTTTTAACAGATTTTTATGGACAGAACATTGTACTGGTGATCATTATCTGGGAAAAAAAAAAAAAAAGAAAAAAAAGAAAAAAAAAGCTATATCTGAGCCTCAGATATGTGGAATGCATTACTTTATAACCTTAAAAATCCATTTTGTGCTTTCTCATAAGATATTTCCAGCTGCAGATTCAGATCTGAGGATGGTATCTGGCTGAAAATATACATTATAAAAATAATAGCAATATTTTGTACTGCATACAGTCAACTTCAAATGTTTTCTTTTGCTGATGTGGTAAAATGTATATTTCAGTCTAGTGGACTCAGAAATATAAAACATAGGAACTGTGACTGTAGAATACTGCATTTCAGTTCCATGAAAAAACAAATTTAGCAGAAATCCAAGATCACCCTTCTCCAAAACAGTAGGTGTTAGCAAAGAATCTATGGTCCAAAAGTTCACATTGTTGAAGAGTATTATATTTTCTTTCCAAGATGTGCATCTAAAGAAACACAAATTTTAACAAAAATTATGAATTTCATAATTAGTCAGATAATTTCCTAATTTCAGCTGTTTGGTTTAATGTCACATATTGCAGTAAATTGTAGGGCCATTGATAATTTGTCAGTTTTGTTCAGTGAATCTGTGAATACAAATTTTTGCAGCATAAACCATTCTGCAAAAAGTTATCATGACTTTCTGCTGTAAGCCTTTTAAATCAGATAAGCTCCCAGGCAGATGTGGCCATTTCCCAATTTATAATTCATCAATACATGTTACATTTATTTTCAGTTTGCCTCTTAGAAATCAAATTCCTGAAATAATGGAAATGTTTTTAGTTTAGAACATGAAATATTGACTCTGCATGCTTTTAATTGTATCATTAATATGACAAAACAAACATTTTCACATGTGAGAACCCTATTATTTCGCCTCTGTTTCCAGTTGTAAGGTTGGATATTACAAAAACGGAATAAATATTTTAAAATTATAAGGCTGAAAATTTTCCTTGGCTTCTAGTGACCTGTTGTTCAGACTGGGTAACTCATGGTCTTTTCCATACAGCCTAGTCTCCCTGTTTTCTTTTACACAAACACCAGAGAGATGGGAAAGTTTGCAGTGTTGGGTTCCCACACCTCATCCTGTAACAGGAGGTAAGAGGTGCTTCCACGCCCCAGCCATACTCTGCTGGTAAAGTCTAATGAAAAGAAATGGAGTCTAACTAGAGGAAATAATAAATATTTATTCATTTAATAAATAAATAAATATTATTTTGCTTACTAGAAGAATGATGTTACACATGCACTGTTCTATGAGAGGAATTCACACTACTGAACAAGGTGCTCAACTCCCATATACAATGAATGCAAAGAGCTTTGTACTTCATGATAAAATGTCAAGTGTGCATGAGCAAGGATTCAACATGAGGCAGAAGAAAAAAGTAAATTAACAGTAAGAATTTTTGACATTATTTTTATTTGTCAAGTCTTTCTTCAAACAGCAAACCTCTAAATAAGTGAAGCTGTACACTCTTTTAAAGTTAATTTTCAGTCCTTTGGTAAGATAGGCACAACTTATTGTCCTAAATGCCTATATGTCTATTATCATATAATCCATTAAGATATTATGCCTGACTTCTACCATTGCTTCATAATGGAATAGAACTGCAAAATTTTGCTATATTTTGCAGTCACATATGAGGGTCACAGCTTATTTTCTATAGCTTGATTTATTAGTTACATTTTGGTGGATCCTTTAGAAGTAATGTACACATTTCCAGGGCCTTTCTGATAGCTGAATGGGAACACTCTGCTTTCAGGTAAATTTTGATGTTATTCGCAGACATCTTGGCACAGTTATTGTTTCTTTAAAAAAAAAAAAATGGAGGGCATTTTTCAGGAATAATAACCTTGATTACAGCTTTGGTTACTTTCAAGGTAGGGGAATTTAAAAATCTCTCCAAATATAAAACAAAAGGGATTTTAAAAATCTATCACTGAAATACTGGGAAGGGGCAGAATTAACCTCGATTCTCAGTGATGGATTTTAATGCAAGTAAATGCTGCATTATACTTATTTACAAAATACAGTTACTGAAACCCCCTTATGTAACAAAAAACTATTATTTTTCTTAATTTCTGCTAGATACTGTAGAATCCATGTTTTTTCCAGGCCTTTCAACTTTAGGAATTATCAATCCTATGACCATTTTAGCTTTAGTTGAATCATTGCACACATAATCCTCTGAACTAAGGATCATTTCAAGTGATTATTTCTTAGGTGAGATAGTTTAATTTGCAATAAAAAAAATTAAACTGCAGCTCAGGAAAAATTAAAAAATGCTATAAAATTTTACTTGGAAATGTCTTAGTTACAGCTAAAGTCTCCCTACTCCCTACTGTGCAGAAGAAGAGAAGAAAAAAAAAAAAAAAAAAAAAAGCACAATCTTTTATTCCTATTTGGCCAGCTAGAAATATCTGATTGTGATTTCAGCCACACAGAAAGATAAAGGCAATGCCTTCAGCCTTTCAGTAGTAGAATAATGGCAAAAAAGAACCTGGTAGGTCTTAGGAGAACATAAATTCTTTCTTATTTCGGACAGCCAATCAGAAATGTTGAAATACTTCCTGAAAAAGAAAGAGTAAACTCATTTTATCTAAATGGGAAGAATTTCACCTTACGGTCAGTGACACTTAATGTTGTGATCAGCTCCCAGAGGCTGTGTCTGAGGTGATTTTTAGTAATTTCATTTAATTTTATTTGGTTCTCAGTAGATAAGAATAAAAATATCTTATTTTTTTCTCTTCCTGTTCCTCTGATTGGCAGAATTTCAACCCAAGCCTTTAGATCTCTGGCTTTCATTTTTTCATGTGTATGCCAGGAGTAGTTTTTGGCATCTGGCACTTTAATAATAATATTTCCAGTGACCAGAC
This sequence comes from Pycnonotus jocosus, assembly GCA_013400435.1. NCBI lineage: Eukaryota > Metazoa > Chordata > Aves > Passeriformes > Pycnonotidae > Pycnonotus > Pycnonotus jocosus. The sequence goes on along the minus strand of VWYP01015195.1, from coordinate 150,508 downwards.
ATTGGATAGAATCAAAAAATTGGCACTGCATTTTGTAATTTTCGCAGAAGCATTTGATTTGATTGACTCTAGAATGCTGATTAGAGGAGATAATGCTATGATGTTCTTGAGGATAAGTCACTTAGCTCAGATTCATGACTGTTTAACAAGAAGAGCACACAGATTTGTTGTACAGGGCAAGGAATCTGGCTTGGCTGAAATGGACTGTGATGTCCGCCAAGACTCAGTCTTCAGACCATGTTTATTGAATTTATTTGTCAATGATTTATTCTTGATTGTATTAAATCTATTTTACAGCTATATAGATGATGCAATGTTACAATATGGTTCTAATTCATTGGCCATGGTAGAGAAGGATTCACATAATTTATGGAGTAAACTTTAAAAGGAAAGCATTTTCTAATGAACAAGAGAACTGCTAGCTATTAATATTTCCAAACAAACCCCAAACACTTTGCAGTCCTTACTCAGTAGAAAAAAAGAGAAAGCCCCACACTGAAATACATACTTAAGTCATGACTTAAGGTTTGGATCAACACTGCCTAGTTACTCTTGAGCAATTTTGTGTTGAAATGCTGTTAATTGGAAGCAGGTATCACTCTAAAAGGTAAGAAGTCCACAGAATATATTGTACTTAAGCAATAGATGAAGCAAGACACAAAAAATCTCCAATGTGCCATCAGAATAATGTTGTTTAAATTTAGAAGTAAGACAAACAGACTGTGATATTGATAAAAAGCTATGCAAATTTGTTTTATATTAATGCTATGGATAGATAAAATCCAATCCTGCTTTAGGCAACTTTTCAGATTGTAGCTTGACAGAGTATAAGAACACATCACTGCAGCTTTTATGTGAATAAGTCAACTTACTTCCTCCTCAGCGAATCTGGAACTATGCAAATTTATTTTATGTTTGGAGAGGCCCCTGGTTATATGAAAACAATGTTGTTGTTTTTTCTTTTAGATTTTAATTTAATATTCTGAGCCTTGGAGGGAGAAATCATCATAGACTCATTTACCCTACAGTCAATGTGGCAATATGGGAGGATACATTTAATGCCTTAGCAGTAAGCATTTTGAACAGGCATCCAAATGTGATAAGAACTGAAATAATCTTTGGAAATATTCACCTTCATCTTAATTGAATATTTAAAATCTTTCTCAACATATAACTGAGAATAAATTATGTAATGATGTGGTAGTAATGATTTGATTTTCTACTTCCTTCTGCTTAATATTACCACATATCCTTGGATAGGAGTAGGGCAAGTTTCTTGCTGTGAAAGTCATTTGAGATGCAATACAAAGCATTGTAGATTAATGAGATTTTATGATCTCCTGCACTGATATTTTTATGAATGAAAATTTAAAGGTATTTATATATTTCTTTAAAGCAGGTGCTGGTTGAGACCTTCATTTCATATTGGCATCTTCTGCTGTATATAAAAATTTTAATGCTTTATAATTTCATATGGGTATTTTAAAAATCAAAGAGTTTTTATATGCAGTGAATAGATCATATATGAGGGTATGTGATACAACACGTTCCTTCTTCAAGGCAGAACTATTTAGATGTGTCTCTTGTCTCTTGGTTTAATGTTTCAAGTTTGGGTTTGAGGGATTTTTGCAATTTTTGACCTATGGAGAGATCCCACTGGAAAAATATCTATGCCACAAAAATCTGGTTATGCTTTGCTTGATATTTTAAAAAGTAAACAGAATTTCCTAAGTCTTGGATGCACGCATTACTGACATCTAAGCCCTCTGTAAGTACTCCAAATGTTGGAATATTCTAATACTAAAAAGGATTCAAAACGCATTTATTTGGAAAAAAAGTGCTCATTCCATTTATCTGTAGACACAATTATCTCATCAAACTTCAGCCTCAGCAAGAACAAACAAAAGAGTTTTAGCTCCAAATTTCAGTGACACTTTGATACGTGCCATCAAGTAATAAAATTATAAATGAAAATATGTTTCCATGTACTCATAAAGCTAAGAAATGCATAATTTCTTCATAACTCCAAGTGTGTTGAAGGCAAGGCTTAGCTCAGAGGTCTCTCTCATGGATGTTTTTCAGGGTTATTGTTTGCTCTGCCTTCCATCCTCTCTTCACTTACTTTTAAATATATTGTCTTCTTCTTCTGCCATAATTGAGGAAAATTGAAAAAATATTAATTCTGCTCACTGGATTACCTTCCTCAAAACAAGGAGCTTCCATAATAGAAGAACACTCCTGCCACTGTATGCTAAAAGAGATTAATCCCATCTTGGGAGAATGTTGCTGGCACTGCTCTTTGCATGTAACTGTATTCATATGTGCATAAAAAGGTGCTTTTTCTTAAAAGTATCAGGAGCGGGGGAAGAGTCTAGGCTGGTTTCAAAGTCAAGGCTCTGAGAAAAGTGAGTTCTTGCAATGTTGATATTGACTAGTGAAGAAGGGAAATCCTGGTGGTCAAGAAAGTTCCTGAATTTAAGATTTAGCTTCATGGAGCTGACTATCCATGTTGGCCTCAGGGGCAGAGATAGAGGTGCCCTTCATTATCTTTTGCCTGACAGCTTAGTTGCCTTAGTCAAGCTACAAATATGCAGACTGAACATGACAAAGATCACTTTGAACTGAGTTTCTCCCTTCTAATTGCCAGCAGTATTGAAAATTCCTTTGGAGCTCAAAATTAGGGATTCTGAGAAATATAGGTTGGCAATACTCTGCTCTTAATTATATTTCTAGATTTTCAGATTTTATCAAAGACTAATGACATTATGAAGTTTCTAATTTGCAACCAATAGCACCAAATACAAGTGTTCAAATTTGTTTTGATAATATTATATTCTGTGATACCTTACCCTCCTATAGCATGATGAAAAAGGAATCAGCCATGTGTTTGCTACTTTTTAAAACTTTCTTTTTATCTATAGATGATATGATTTCCTTCAAATTCTTTAAATACTTGTTGACACACTTGTTATCTTTGCCAGTTACTTTGAAGATCTTTTGAAAAGATTGGTCTTTAAGCGATAATGAAGATGAAGGTACAGAGTGTTTAACAACTGCATGATTTGGAAACTATCACTACTGAAGGTAAGCACCAAAAGAAAATCTCCCTCTTAAAAAGCAGATTTTTTTTTTCATTATGAATTCACTTGTTGAAGACCTCTTGCACATGCTGAATTTCTGTTTACTGTGAGCTAGGTTTTTGCATCTGCAGGAGATCAGTTTATTGAAACTGGGGTTTTGAGAGGTTTTTTTACCAAAGTGAAAATGCTGTGAGCAAGTCAGTTACAGATCTATTTCAACACCTCTCAGGGAAACTATTTTTTCTGTTCAGTTTATACCTTAATTTACATTTTGTGCAATGAATCACTGGGATAACCCTAACATTTGCATGCCATGACTTTTGAATGTTTAAAATAGAAGCCTTCATGTTGAATTGACAAATGGTTTGTATTAATATAAAATTAGATTTAGGAAAATCATTTAATCTATAAATGACATCTGGTATTTACAGCTTTAGAGTCTGATGAAGATAGATGCACTAACTTACATGTTTATAATATTTTGTAAATTTGCAAATGCATATTTAAATTGATTGTATCCCTCTCCAATCCTTCAAATGTCACTGGCCCTCTAAGGACCTAGTTTAAAGCTCACTTTCATTAATGGAAAGACTTACAGTCTAAATGTATACTCTGAAATTAAAAAGAGACTAGGAATATTCTCTGTCTCTGGAATACCACTCTTTCTACTGTTCATGTATTAGTGTGTTCCTCAGCCTGACCTGGGCCTGTGCCAGCTAGTTTTTAGGTGCCATATTCCTGGTAGATAGGAGTTAGCATGAGCGAGTGAAAATCTTGAACAGACGCTTTGAGTGCAGCCACCTTGTTCTGGAGGGTAAGAGAGTTTAGTAGTAAAAGTGTGGGACTGTGTCAACTGGCCTTTGTATCTCTTTCTGAGTACTCACAATGTCTAAACGAGCAAATTTGGGGTGCTGGGTTTTCCTGTGTTCTCACAGCCTTGCACTGTATTGGCTTCCTTGCATAAGGCTGTGTTTGAAAAGGACGAGCCAGAGGCTTGTTTTGATCATAAGAAATCTTCATCACAATCTCCCTTCCAGTCCAAATTAGTGTAGAATTCCTCGTTTAAAAAGTACACAGTTCCACTAACTGATCCAAGAACAATTACTGGAGAGGGAAGAGTAAGTCCCTGACTTAAAAGAATCAACAGCTGGGGAAGCAGTAGCCTCCTGCCCACTGGAGTCATCTTTTGCGACCTAACACGGTGGTATTTGAGATCTCAGTGTGAGGCTAAGGACAGTGCCAATGTGCCGTGGTACTCTAAGATCCAGGGTGGAATGGGATCAGACCTTTTAAATTCAAAGTGGTGCTTCTGAATATCCAGAAAGGGTCCATATGCCTTTGGCTTAGAAAAACAATATATCTGAAGATAAATATTAAAAATCCCTAAAAACTCTGATCTTAACTCCACTTCTTTGTATTGCATTTCATTTTCTGATTCAACTAGCATCATAAATGGTTTTGATTTTAGCTTATTCAGAAACTTGTCTTGAATTTTAAAGAACTTGTTAAGCAATAGGAAAGGTAAGGGTCATATAGAAGCTTTCTCTATGCATGTGTGTGATTGTGTATAAAAACTCCAGTTAAGATAATTGTACATTCTGCAATAAAGTACTTTTATTAATTCTTTCTAGTGTATCAGTATTTACACTACCAGTATTTACATTTCTCTCGATGTTAAATATATCTATTTGGAGAAGCAAGGGACTATTCATGAGGTTCTTTACAATAGGTTCATACAATTTACTTTAATGGCAGGATTTCATCTCTGCAAGTTTAGACAGAATTTGGGCCTTTAACATTGTCTGACACAAATGTAGATTGCAATTATTTACCATCTTTTCCTTCCTGTGCATATTTTGCTCAGGTACATACAAAGCCTGTACAGTCTTAAACCTATGTTGATCTACAACAGACTTGACTTCTATCATACATATTTTCTAAAAAAGTAGTGAAAAATGTGTGTGCTGCAAGTTCTGAATAAACTATAGTCATAGTTACAACTGAAAGCAGATACTCCTGAGGTACTTGTTTGTGCGCCTCTAACACAATGTGGAGTCTGACACAGCAATAAGAATTCTGTTTGGCTATATTGTGGCAAAAAACCCCTGTTCCATGTTTAATGGGACCTTGCCAGAGTGAGAAATAGTCTAAATGAATAAGTCAGAAGAGTCCTTGAGACATCCTTGCTGGAATGGGAAAGGACGCATCATTCCTTCAGTTGTGCTCATGATTCCAGTGGCTAGCATGCTTCCACAAGTATTCTTCAAGTGCCGGGAATTGTCTTCCATGCTCCAAAAGGACAGTGTCTGGGTGAACGAGTTCCTTGCTAGTCTGCAAAGCCAGAAAAGAGGGTGCATGAGGGAAAGGAAATGTGTTTTATCTTGCCAATAATGCTGTTGCTCTGTGCAGTTCCCCAGTGCTTTTGTAAGGTTTATGGACAGTTTTGGCCTCTGAAAACATGATGTCTCCAGACACTGCTGCTTCTCAGCTCCTTTGCCAAGACAAAATAAATCAAAAGAATATTAATGCTAAGACTGGGAATATTCTTGGAACTTCTTCAGGTTGGTCAATCTATTTTCCCAGTAGCCTAAAGTCTACTTCTTTTATCCCTATTGAGGAAACCAAGAGAAAATAAGTTTTCTAACTTGAGCAAAATCTGGGTTTTAACAGCCATAATGAAAAGAAGGACAAGTTTTGGTCATGCAAGTAAATAATCTCTGTAAGACATACAGGAAATGCTATAGGCATTACATTTTCCCCTTTCTTCATCTTGGTTCCAGTATTTGTGTCTTTATTCAATGGCTCTATTCAGTTTCTGGCTTTGTTTCTTGTCTCACTTTTCTCCATATTTTATTTAAAAATTTATTTTCTCTTCTTCTTATCTTGTCTTGCCCTCTTAGGAATCTGCAGCCCATCCTGGCTCTGCTGGACTTTCACTCACAGAGCTTTGAAACTGGTTGAAAATGGACTAAAAGCGTCATCTGTTCCTGGCTAAATTGTGATTGTTAATTCCATATGCATGAAATGGATACTGTTTACGTCTGTTTATACCTGGACATTGCACGACATGACCTTTTGGTTTTACTTTACTGCTGCCTCTGACCTTGCCTTTACAAAACCTGCTTCACAATATCATTTGATATGAGCAAAAATGAAGTTCCTTGTGTAGCAGAATACCAGTTTCATGCAGCATGGATGAAAACGCTGCTGTCTCATTTAAATAATACCTCTTACTAAGATGTTCGCTGAGGAAGCAAGGGGAAAATAGTTTTGTAATATATTGGCCAAAGACTGTTTACTGTGTGATATATAGAAACTGTAAGGAAATGCAATCTATTTGGAGGACTTAAGTCGAGGTAAACAGATCTTAAGTTTTCTATACAATTTTCAAATATTTCTGTAACAACCTAGAGATGCAAAATGTTTTCATATCATTACTGATAAAAGGAGTCTTTAAAAGGAAAAGAGTTCTCAACAAACTGAAAAGAGACCTGAAATCATTGTTGTAAATATCGCTAACAATTAATGATATCTGAAATAAATGTGCATAAAGGAAAGCAATACAGAAATGAAATAAAATACAGCTAATACACCCAAAATTGTAAAATTGTTTTAAGAAGAGCCTTTCTCATTACAGCTGAATGTGATTTTCCAGATAAAGGCATTGTAATATGACCCTGTGTGCTGTTCTGTGTGTACAATAAAGCAAGCAAAATTAATCCCTTCCCCTGATGACCTCTAGAAATGAAAACCCATTATAGTAATAATATTTGTACTTAGGCCTTGATGTTTTTGTGCTGAATCTGAATGCCATGAAATGATTGTATACAGTGGCTGATGAGGACACATGTACAGATAAATACATAAATAATCCTCTTTTATAGGTGCAAGGTGACTTTTTAGATCTGGTATGGAAACTAGTTGAGGCCTAATAAAACTGGTAATCATTTTCTTTACTGCTTAGGCCTGAATCTTATTATGTTGAAAGGTCTATTAGGAATGTTTTCCTTTTTAACATGGAATGTATGTAACTGGATATTGTGCACAATTTTCCTGTTTGTAAAACTTGAATTAAGCATTGAAATTTCTGCCTAAGTTACCGGGTTTGGCATTTGCCAAAGTATATATGGTATCAAATACTATAATACATCTTTGTTACCAGTCTGTGGTTCAGTTAGAAAACCCCACTTAAAGGGTAAAAGATCTTTTAAAAAACAACATTATTTAGCTTGGAACGGGAATCAATACTCCATATGATATGGTAATGAAACACAGACTTTGCAACATATTGATGGACAGTGAGAAAGTGTGTGTGGTGAGAGGAGTGGGTGTATTTGTGTGCATGTTGGAGGGACCACAATAGTATTAATAGCCTGTAAAGGAGGTTTCTGACATTTGGTAAACACATGAGCACGACACAGAGCACAATAGGAGCTACAGTTCAGACACAATGATACGTACATTACTCTGGAACGCCATTAAGTACGTGTAAGCTTTCTTCTGTCAGCATTTCTATTTTCACAGGATGCAGTAGCAAAGCATTGGCTTTGTGGAAAAGGAGGTCTAAAAAGACATTCACATATTGTTTTACTATTTTGCTTTACTTTTAATGTTTATGTATCTTTCTGATGTGGGCTGTACATTCAAGGCAGTTCAGTTTTGCACAGTCTGGCTTTCTATTTGTCTAAGTGGTAATAAATTCGCATTGATCAGAGCTTAGTGGAAATTAGAACACCCTCCATGTGCCTCAGTCGGGGAGGCTGCTCCCAGCAGACTCTCACTCACATTAAAAGCCCACTGGAATGTTTCAGGATGGTTGGTGTTGCTGCAGATTACTTCACAATGTCAATACCAGAAGGTCTATTGATTTGGATAGCTTTCTTTAAATAAAAGAAATTCTTTAGTATTTGAAAATAGTTATGGCCACCAGAGAAAAAATAACACTACTTTATCAGAAGGCTGTAGATCAGCTTGGGAAAGCCTTGAATTTTTGTACACTGTATTTATTTTTCAAAACCATATACTATGTGTTGTGATTTCACTATATTAATTGTAAAGATTTACAATTATAGACTTTATCTAAAAAATTTATTTTAACCATATTTAAAGAGGGTGACCTAAGAAACATACAGATGCATGCAAGACTTATCACTCTTTCAGAGTTGTACTACTCAGTGTTGGTCAAGCAGCAGTGGCAGAGAAGACATGGAGATGCCTCTTTCTAATGCTGAGTTCCATATGAATGTAAGCAGACTGCTAAAAAGTGAGAGAGAGAGGAGATACAAAAGCAAAAAAAGACGGATATGAGTTGGAAGGCAATATATGTATGCTATGCTAATATCTGCACATATGAAACTCTTCACGATTATTAAATACCTAATTCAGTTGCTTAAATCCATATTACCAGGAACTAGAAGTCAAGATTCATCTGTATGACATAAGGATTGCCAATACAGAGTGTGCAATTTGGCTTCAGAGGTGCTTTATTTTTTTCTAAAGAGGTTAGGAAGGCTGCAACTCAGATATATATCTAAGTGTGCCATATGTCAGGACGAATATGTCTTCTCTACAACAGTAGTTTATAATCTAATAGTATTTCCAGTATTTTTACTCAGATTGTTTCCCACCCCTTCTCCTGTGTGCGTTTTCCTTTGCCTGATCCTTCAGGATCCTTCCTGTTATTTCTTCATCCCTGCACCTATGACTTACCATCAGTGGTTGATGAAGCCTATTCAAGGGGTAAAGCTCTTTGGGATGGGTGAGAATATGTGACTGCTTTTGCCTGGGCATTCCTCTTCAGCATCTTTCTGGAGCTCTATTAGACTGTTTTCAAATCCTAGTACCACTCTGAAAACAATGCAACTTTCTCTTCCAGCTCCAAATGTGGGGTTTTGGGTTTTTTTAAGAACAGCATCAGTCATGCACAGCCAGTTAAATGAACACTTGTATTCAAATAACTTACTGATTATGCAAAACAACTCTGCCTGTTATGATACACATTCAGTGTAGAAAATTGCTCTGTTATTTGGACTGCTTTTCCCGTCACAATGAAACATACATCTGCTAACAGCTAAAAGTCCAAGGGCCTGATTTACTAAAAATTAGTGATCCATCAGATTGATGGGCAATCTGCACTCTTGGTGCCTTGAAATTTCTTGCATCAGTCACCAGATCATGATTTACTAATAGGGTTTCAGGGCTTGCAAAATAGCACAACTCTAACCACATATTAATATTTAATCTGGCATTTTAAGTGCACCTAACAAAAGACCCCAGAGCTGCTGACAGGACCCTAAATTGTGAATTTCTTTAAAAGGAATTGAGCATTTCCATAGTGGTTTCACATGGAAATCTGAAACAAGAAGAAATACATGACTTAAGCCCTGCTCCTGAACTTACAAGCTTCTGAATATAATTTCTTGAAAAACTGTTTATAGTCTGGGGTTTTTTTTTTGTAATCCAGCTTCATTAACATATGACAGAACTTCCTTTGGCCATTTAACTGTCCATAGCTCATGATTGTATAGAAATTTCAAAACTAATTTCTATACCGTGTGCAATTAAACAGTTTGTTCTTTTAATGCTTAAGCCACTTGGCAACTCTAGAAAGGTACTAAATGAGGGTAAAAATGTATAAGTCACAAAGACTTCTTTATAGCCATGAAATTTAGCAATTGAATCTGCACAAACTTAGTAAATTGGGCCCTCTGTATTTTGTATAGCATTTTTAAGTAGCCAAAATAGGCAAGAAGCTGAATTACATATTGACAATGTTTCTACCATTTCATAGTTTAAATAGAGCAATAGAATGATTTAATAAGCAACTTCTGCTGCTGCTGTCAGATGAATATTCTAATTTTACAAAATGTATATAGTGCATATCTAGAAAAGGGTTATTGTTTTCTTCCATTTTCATATGCCATAATTTATGAAAGATGTTCCCAACACCACCTGTAATAACAGAATGTTTATTAGTGTGCAAATGAGGGTTATAAATGATGCTGCTTATCTATGGAACAAAACACAAAAGACAACTTATTAGCCAAAGACAAATTGCTCAGCAAATTTCAATGAGCTGCTATGTTTGTCATGAAAAAAACCTTTTATTTGCACAGATCAATGTTTTTATAATCCATTTAAAATAATATACTTGCCACTAGGTGGCTATTTCTGATCAGATCATTTTACCATTTTAATTACATTTTTAATATCCTGGCTGCATAAACAAAGATAAATTACAAGCCTTGCACAATCTGGCTGCTAGCTCAGGCACAATCTGTAATAATATCAGCTTTTGTTTGTGCCTGCCCTAATTAGATTCTGAAATCTAGGCTTTATCAATCAATAATTTTAATTTCAGAATTGCCTTTTGATCTTACATTTCATGTTTGTTTGCAGAAAATGATCAGTAGGACAAAGCTGATAATTTATGCAGAAACAATCTCTCAGCAGAGTTACAAGCGCATTCCTAGCCATCAACACAACCCGGCAGACTAAGCTTGACACAGGTCTAATTAGCATGCAGATATGTGTCGCCTCATTGGCAATTCAAATTGCTTTTTTATAATGTACCTCAAATTGTGCTACTCAAACATTGTATTTGATTTCCAAAGCCCCCTGGGCATCCCATAATGTCTCCCTTCATCGTGGGTACGAAGCATTTATTGAACAATCTGCTTCGACTCTGGCTATCTTTTCAAAAGCACCCAAACATCATAACCATGGGACCAGGTTTTCCTCCTCTTCCGAGAGCAACTTGTTCTTCCGCAGAGCGGCGGGTGCCACATCCGTAGGTTCGGCGATGATATGTTACCTTGTGAGCTCCTGCTCCCACGGTGGCTGCTCTATAGAGGGCTTCATTCCTGTGCCACTCATCTAAAAAGGGGGAGGATGTCTACAGAGCACACATTAATATGCGGCACATAACCACGTCTCTGAATGCCAGCCTTCCATTCTTCATTAAACAAAATGGCTGGATTGCAGTGATTGTTTTCCCCTCCACGCGCGCGCGCGCGCACAGGCACACACACCATGCACGCAGGCACATACCCACACACCCCCCACATGCACCCTGGCTCTCTCCCCTTTTCTCCTTCATGCACACTCACTCACTTTCATACACACACACACACACACACATGTAATATGTTGTTGTCGGTGCAGCGAATTACGTGTGAAAAGTTATCTGCGGCATGCGTGACACGCGAGGAGATTCCTGCCAACGTCAGGGCCCTTTTTTGCCATGCAGCAACAAGTGGCAGAATCAATGGTGTACAGTTATTCAGCAATGTAATTCATTTCACTGGCTTTGGCTCCCAGCCAGATCCGCCATCTGTCTCTTGCTCTCCCTCTCTCTCTCTCGCCTGAATTTGTCCTACATTTCGTAATGTTACGTGCTTGCCATCCTTATTCTATGTCAGAGGTACAGCACGAGCCTCACCCCCGTTCCGACGTGGAGTTCTGTGAGTTCGGTGGCACTTTGGATATTCCACTCCAGTGCCATAGGAAGAAAAGGGTAAGGAAAGAACAGAGGGATAGCTGCAAAGAGAATGGTGTTCTTCTATCTGAAAGCCAGTGCCTCCGCTTTTTATTTAAAGCATTGATATGGATCTGTCTCACATGGGAACTTTTCCTGCTTCGTTAGAGTATCTTCGTTTTCTTTATTGGATGCTGGCACTGTACGCCACTGCACAGCTCCGTGGAATGCCTGCTGTTGGATACTTGCAGATCCCTGCCACCAAGCAACCTCCTGCATTGGAAACCGGGTGACTACTCCAGGATCTTATGCGTGCTTGCTGTTTGAAGCTGCAGAAAAGTGAATAATCAATTAAGTATTGATTTCTTGTAAGATTTGGTAAATTTCAAAGGCAAGACAAAGAGGATGGCTTAAGGAAAGCACTGCAGGGACTTGGCGTAAATTAGACAACTAACAGCAGTGCAGAATAAAATAACACCTCAACTGAATATTTCCTTGGAAGAATTAGCACTAGCTATTGGAAGACGATGGTGGATTTAATCAAGACGGCAGGCACGCTTGAGTTTTAACCGTGAACCTGAAAGAGGAGCTAATTATAACCACCTTTTTATATGGAGCTAATTTGACTGAATGGATGCAAATGTGCTTTATTTATGGATGAAGAAGCAAGCCTTACAGCATTGACTTTGGGATCATCGCATATGCTAAGCTTTACAGCTTCTCTAAAAGTCAAGCCTACAGTACATTTTTATTTACTGAGAAGGTATTTATATGTAAGCATAAGCTAGCCGTACAAAAGATTCATCAGAACAATGTACTGTGTGGCACTGAGGATCTAATTATGATTTTGCAGCATTTAATGTTTTCTCTAATTTGGTACTTTTCAACCCTTGCTTGTGATGGGCTATAAATGGGACAATAAATGTATGCTTTAAACTATTGTGATTTTCATTGTATAGTTTATTAATCGTACTGTAGTTTTCTTAACGTGTTTCTGAATTATTCAGCAGTAATTTATAATGAAAGAAGCAGAAATGGTGGGGTGGTTTTAAATTCATTTATAATCTTCTCACAGATCTAAATGTACAGGTTCTACCAGCCGATGAGCTCTATAATTATGAAAGAATGTTAAAATTTTCAGATAAATGGGGCACTGACTTTACAATGGGCACAATATTGTATAATCAGTAAAAGGAGGATTGTTATGTTTTGACTCTGTGGAGAATGGTCTTGGTTAGTTAACTCCTTCTATGCTGATAATGGTAAGCAAATGTACCTTATATAAGAAAACAGGGAGAGAATGTAATGCACTGGTTTGATGTTTTGCTAGTCTGAAACCTTAGCATATTTTTTTTCCATTTATTTCCATTTCTGTTACTTTTCTTTTCCCTATTTGCTTCTCTGGGTTTTGTCGAGGCTTTTTTTTTCTCCTGTCTTGCAATCTACATTCCCTGAGCAACCACAGGAACCAAGTTACATTAAGCTTCAACACAAAGACGATGTAAGAATAATGAATCCTCATTTGCATCGACATTTGTATTCAGATTTGCCAGGCTATAAACTTGGCAGATCAAGCGGAATATTAAGTAGAGGCTTCCATGGTAAATTGCGACTCTTGCAATTGCTGAGCTGTTTTTCCTATTTTTTGCATGCGTGCGTGTATGTGTGCGTGAGTGTGTGTGTGTGTGTGTGCATGTGTGTACATGTGTGTGCATGTGCATATCTGGAGTGGCAGGTAAAACCTCATGACTACTTGGTTTCTGAGAAGCACATTGGCCCTCTTTCTCTTTTGGTATATGATGTCAGTTTATGCAAAATGGAGCAGGAATACACAAGCAGTAAGCATTTTAGCTGAAGACACAGTGTGATATATGAATTAAGTATTAATTTGCTTTTCTAGAGACTGTGTGAAAGAATTCCTTAGACAAATAAATAAACGCTATTGCAAAATCACACAGTCCTTTTGCATCAGCTGGAGGTTTGATTTCACTTCATGCAGAGTTCAAAGCAAAAACTCTGAGGTACTGTTGAACCTACCTGCTGCATTGCACTGGGCTTTTTTGTGGTGATGCTGCATGTGTGCATGTATGTTTCCATGAAAACTTTGGCCTTGATGGACCTACCACTGCTCTTCAATTTCGTTTGGTTGAACTGTCTCCAGCTTTACAGCAGTATGTGCAAGAGATAAGTTGGCCCTTCTCTTCCAGAGTTGGACATTGAACCTTTTCCTTCATTGATATTTGCTGAAGAAAAGGTGGTCCTACCTGATCTGTTTCATCCAGAAATCCTTTCTTCTCTCTTTGGATGAACCTCTTTCGGAATTAATAACTGCAAAAATGGAGCATTTACCTTATCATTCTCCTGTTTAACTTTGTGTTATTGAAAGCAATTTATCCATGAACTTTTGAAACCTTAAGTTGTCAATAACATGTGCTATATTATTTCAGAAGCAGTGAAAAAATTCTCAGTCAACAAGTGCTAAAAATGCTCCAAGACTCACTTTTGCTACCCATAGATTTTCAAGTATTTGTCTCAGGACTTCAGCAAAGTCGTCTGGAGAGAACTTAAGAGTGTCACTGGATTAGGCAATGCAGGAAATGATCAGGCATATAGGAAATACTTCCAGTCTCTTCTTTTTTGTATGAATTCCCTTCCTACCATATCCATAACCACAGATCTAGCAAGAATGTTAGTACAGTCCACAGTGTGTGTTCTCACAATTTATAGTTGGCTTCTATTTTAAAGAGGTACTGTTATAGAGAAAAAAATCTGGAACTTGTTGCAGTCCTTTCTAAACTAAAGGAGTGACTTTAAAAACTTAATCTATCGATGATAACTTATCTAATACATTGAAAAGCAAGTGCAGTGCAATGGAAGAACCTGTTGTAAACAATATTATACTGCATAAGTATTGGCTACAATTTCAGCTGAGAAAGCTGTATCAGCTTTGTTTTCTATAAAAATACACAAAACCCTAATACTGTTTGGATTTACTTTAATTTTGTTTTTACACTATAATGAGATAATTGATCATGCAGGAAATGGTCTGTTGTAATGCAACATTCACTAAGGGAGGAAGATGATACTCTTTTCATATAGAACAGCAACCTGTGGCAAGCAAAGGCAACCATGCATCATTACTTGTTCGTTATTTTTTGAGAAGTTTTATAACTATATTCTTTTATTATGGGTGAAATGGAATATGGTGTTTCCTTCCTCTGAAAGAGTATTCTGAGCTACATTTTCAAAATGGTGATTAAGGCAGAAGGGAAAGGTAGAACTTACAAGGTACGTTTCCATACTTTGATTCCTTATGCACATCATCTTGATGACATTATATTAAGCTTTGTTTTTTGGGTTAATAGATGCACCTCTCATTAACTGCTTTGAAAATTTACCCTAAAACAGCTAAAAAAGTGTCTTTTTCTGAGAAAGGAAAAACAAAACAATATCTCAGTAGCTTTCATTTAAAAAAAAAATTGAAAAGATATTTAAGTTCCAAATTTATAAAGAATAATTGATTAATAGACTGCAATGTTTTCTGTTAGACAGGCATTTGCAATAGTCATTCACAAAGTGAATCCTTAGAAAAGCTAATTCTTTTGGGGATTTCTTTGTCCCCATAAAAATTCCCCAATTTCTTGCTCCCTTTAGAACCCAAAGAAAGAGATGAATGAAAAGCACTTTAATCTCCAAAAAACTTATCATATTCACTGACAAAAAGATAAAAACACCTGGAGGAAAAAAGGAAGGTGTGAAGCTAGTATTTCCTGGGAGAAAGTCCAATCTGTTGTCTGGCCTTTTATGTGAACAGTGTTGTTGAGTAAAATACTGGAGCGCTATGTATTAAAAAAATGTAGTGTGTGATGTGTATTCACCACCACTGCCTAGTGTGATGGCAGGCAGTCAGTCCAGGCATAGCATGTGGATGTTTTAGAGGGAAAGCTCAAGGCCTGTTACTGTATTTCAATCTAGCTCATTGTGTTGCTAAAGAATTTCAGATTCCAGCAATACAGAGCTCACTATACACAGTAAGGATCAGATCTGCTGGCCCATAGGATTTAAAGGGAAGCTATAATTTTTTAGCATTAGTCTTCTGATCAAAGATCCTTTTGTGTAACCTACTGTTGTGATGAGTATCATCTTACTGGCAGTTTGGTTGTTTGTTTCTCTCATTGGTGTGGACTTTATCTTGGGACTGAACTGCAAGTTTTCTGCATTTGCAGGAATGTAGTTTCTTAAATAGCATTTTTCAGATTACTTTGTGCATGCAACAGCATTTTGAACTTGGAGAATTTAACTGTTTCTCTTACATAGCCAGTAAACCATTTCCACTTCAAGTTTCTGCTTTTTGCTTTCCTAGACAGAAAGAAGACAGAAATTATTTTTTAAATAAGCAAATAGGTATATATGCAAACCAGAGAGTAGAAGAGATTAAAGACTGAGACTTAGAAGTGGCTTTTGCACTATCTTTTTATAAAGGATAAGAATCAAAACTTTCTTTCCAAGTTGAAACACCTGTTCTCCTGCTTTACGATTCCTTCAGTGCTATGTCTTTTGAGACACCAAATCTGTAATCTCTGTGCACATTGCAGTAATTTATAACTAACAAATGAATGTTTCGTGCAAGATTTTCTAGTTTTACTAAAGACTTTGATGCAAAAGTGTAATCCACTGAAATGTGCTATATGCCCTACTTTGGCATCCACTAAAAAGTTCATGTTTTCCCCAATAAAATAAATATGCTTTCAGTACCAACAGCTTTCACATGGCAAAGCTTTCAATTTAACTGCCAGAACTGAGTTAGCTATTTTCAGCTTCAAGCTGTCCTTCAATTACTAGAGACAAAATTTTAAAGAGTGTAAATATTTTTAGACAATGAATAAACTGGATATGCACAAAATTCCCTCAGACCTGAGACCATTTTTTTGTGGTTTGTTACGTATAGAATCTTATATCAAACCACACTCCAATGCTGTAATTTGTGTTTATACAGGATCTAGCATAATAAGATTCCAGTTCTGATCAGTATCATAACATAAATAATCCTAGAAATGCATTGTTTTATACAATAGACCAGCTTTCCAGGGTGGCTGTTTATTTACATAATCAACACTGTCTCATTTGGTTTAGTGGTTACTGCTTTTGGCAAAATTCCGTGGTTGTTAATTGTGCTTTGAATTTCATTGGGAATTTTGCTTAATGAGAGCAGATTTTGATGCAAGGTCAGCTCTCTGAAAACCATACCAACCCACACTTCATTATGGTCACAGTGAGTCACAGAACAAGCAACATGGAAATTACTTTACTCTGCACTGAACTTGGCCAGCTCTAGGGTTGAATTCAACACTTTGGTAACAAAACTCACCAAACATGCACAGGGGAAGCATGGGGAAAGGAGAATCTAATTTTCGAAAATCAGGTTAGTATAGTGCAGAGGTTAGAGACAGGAGAAAGTTTCTGTGCATTGGAGGAACAATACTGGATGCTGATAAAACAAGTGCAAAGAGATGGGAATTTAAACAGTATTTTTACTGTTAACCTGCAGTCCATAGGTAAAAGAAAGAACAAGGAGCAGACTGGACGAAATCCAGTCGTTGCAACTTGCAAAGTATAGCTACCAGTTTCTCCTGGATTCATAATTTATGTTGGAACCTGCAATGAATCATGGCACATAGAAGTGGTCCTAGGCTGCAGAAGATAAATCTAATGACACATCAGTTATTACTAATTTAGGGCTGCCTGCTTCTGCTCTCAGTAATGTAAGTGAGAGTTTTTCTGTGAACAACACTGAGATCTGTATTTGGGCTTACTCACAATACACTGAAGTTACTTCTGCTGTACTATGCCACAGTCATAAACACTGAATAGGGCATTTTAAATATCTGAAATATTCTAGAGCCATATTCAATTAATTTTTTTCTATTTTGACCAAAACATTTTCTCATTAATAGTTAGCATAGAAGTTGATCCCTGCAGTTTAGAAAATTATTTGATTTTTCTTTTTAAAAAATTGAAGTTTTTGTATATGAATTGTCTACATAAAAAATATAATTTCATCTAAAGCACTCACAAAATATAAATAAAATGCTGCAAAATAGAGGTTAAAAAAGATCTAACTCTGAAATCTGTCTTCTTCATCTTACATTTTTCAAATTCAAATTAGATTTTCCTTGCATCTGTGTCCCAGCAAGCCAGTAAATTCTCCCCTGAAAATCTTTGCAGCCACAATGATCCTAGTGAATGTTCAAGCCACAGTAAAAACATGGGGATGAGCTGATATTCCACTGATGCCTTTCAGACTCTCCTTGATAATTAACACCCTCAGTACACCAAAAGATAGAGGGGTAGGATATGTTAAAGCTGTTGGTCAGAAATCTGAGTCTGGGGGGCAAAAGAGAAAAGTGAAGCAGAGCAGATCCCATTTCTGTGTGTTGCTGCATCACAGAAAAATGAAGCGGGGAGTCCTAGCAAAAGAGACTTTCCCCATAGGTCCACTGAGATATCACAGGTAGAAGGAAACAGCAGTCTTTTAGGAAAGTATTACAAAAATGCAAGACAATACAGAGCTTTACGGTACAGGAAAATATTATTTACATTGTTAAGCAGTGCAACTATTTTAGAAAGAAAAAAATACTGAGTACTTCCTGGAATCAAGAACTGAGTTTTTTACTCTGCTTAGACAGCTTCACAAATTTTCTCAGTACTACTTTGTATTGCACTTTCAGCAATATTCTGTATGATTTTTAAGCTCCTACCATCAAAATTGTTTTCTATTTCTTATACATACTACTCGCAGAGCTCCTCTTCTTATACATAATGACTAGTACTGTCTGGACAACCCGCTGAAAGTGTTTCAGAGTTTCTCAGCAGGATGAAAGTTAAAAACAGAAAGAAGTTGTAATCTTCTTGATTATTTGCAGAGAGATCAGAAATTGAGGGAGAAGGTTATCTTGTTCTCAATAAAAATGAAGGACTGTGGGAAAAAAAAGTGCTTAGCATCCTGTGGGGGGTTTTAACAAGTCACCCACTAGTTTTATCTCAGTTATGGATTCCAATCTTTTCTTCAGTTATTTTGTTCCAAATGAGTCTAAGTTCTGGTGTTCCTTATTACTTGAATTTTCTTTCCAATTTAGGTTTTAATCTATTTCTACAGCAGGACACTTCCAGATGTTTAGTTTTGTGAAGTGTTAAGCATCTTAAGCATATGCAGATCCTCTGACCTGAGCACCACATAGGCTTTGTTTAGAATACCTTAGTAGTTTTTGAAGACTCATGTTCCATATAATTAAAAACAGAGTACAATGATGGTTATTACCGAGTCTTGCTTTTATTGGCATTTTTCATTAAAGCAAAAATAAACCCCTAAATGAGCTAAATCCAAGATTTTGAGTCTGGCCAGATATTTGGGAATTTTTTTTCAGACTGGAAGTGCCCATTTAAAAGTCATGACTGACAGCACTTTCAAAAATCAGGCCTCTGTCCCAGCTGTGGAAAATGGCAGTCTCCAAACTTTAACTTGCCTTTTGAAAATATCAACTTCAGTCAATGCTGCATTTTAAACTTCATGTCTTATTTCTTTAAAAAACAAACCATCACTCATGCTGAATTTATTTAACACTCAAAAAACCCCCAAACTTTAAACTGGTTGTAGTGTCCATTTTGCAGTAACCGTATACTGATATGCAACTGCAGTGAAGATTTCTACTACTCAGGCTGTTAATATTGCAGGAAATGCAATGCAGAGAAATGTAGAAGAGACAATTCTTATTTCTACCCCTGAAAGGGCAATGCTAGAGAGAGCTGGCTTCAGCAGTATTATAGCCAACACAAAAAGGGAGGAGTTTCTTCAATTCAAAAGAAGAAAAAATATTATCTTTTTATCATCAAATCATTTAGAAAAGAAACCACAGGTGGGAATCCTGAAAGCTTACATGAGTCAGAAAGGTCAAAAACCAATTTCTGACTTGTTGAAGACACCCTCCTGGTTCTTTGAAGTGTGATTTTTTTTTTCCTAGTGGTATTCTTGGCCAGCCAGGCAACTTATTAGACAGTCAGACTGCTTCATGTGACTATTCTAAAGACTATGTTGGCTTCTTATTTGCACCACTATTTAGTTTAAGGTTTGATCTGTGAAGGCTGCTTGGTTTGTATTTGGTGATATTGGTCAGCCCTAAGATTTGCAACTTACAAGCATGCTTACCTCTGTAGATCTTCAAAACGTGGTAGAAAATCCTATTTTATTTTTTTTTAAATGAAGGTGCTGACAGAAAAAAAAACCTCAATAACATTTTAGAGTGGGGATCTTTTTAATGTATAACTGCATAATGTGACATAGCTTTAATAGTACACTTGGTAAAACTGTCAATAATTGCTAAGTCAAAAACTGTTAATAACTGCTAAGTCAAACAAATATTTTTAAATATTGCATCTAGTCAAAGCATTAATTTTCATATTGCATCTTCAAGAATTTGTCTCCCAATTTATGTAGCATATCTTACATTGTAAGTAAAGCAAATTGAAAGAGAAGATTGAGAATATATAAAGAGGGAAATTATGTGATTACTTGATAGCAGTCACACTTCCTATGTCAAATGAGATAGATTTTTATTCAGAAAAATTACTGTTTGGAAGGAATGTGGGGGGAGGGGCAGAATAAAAGGTGTTTATTGATGGATACAGTCCTGATACTTCACCTAAATGCCTTACCAAAAAATGGGGGGAAAATTAAAAATAGTAAAATATATCACAAAGGTAAAATCTCCTGGAATTTTTTATATACATTAATGATTTTAGCAACAACTCTCTGTAGTTTCTGTAGGAATCTGTAGCATCTAACTGTAAACAGGATTGGGGGAACATTCAGTGCTAGATGAAAGTGAGTTCTGAAAGACATTTTGCATTTTTGATTTAGAAACAACCTTCCTTTTATCTGGACCTAACTGAATCAAGCTATTTTTCCTACTTGAATATCTTTTTCTGAGATCCACTTTTATCTTGAAGCAGAATTACACCGTTTGTGAAGGGGTGAAATATCTGACTACATCTTCTAGTTTCAATTTTCTTTATAAGAAGCATTCAGAGATATGTTCTTATTTATAATTCTTATTTCACTAAAAATTTACCTTGAAGATAAAGTTTTAGTACACTTACTGTAGACATACTAAGGACAAGTTTAGTATGAGCTAATATGTTGTTTTCTTAGAAAACGATGTATCGCATGTTGACCAGAAGTTGCTGGGATATCAATTGCAAATGACCTAGTGAAATTTGGAGGAAAAATACACACAATCAGCATCCCCCAAAAGGAGGGGGGGGGGAAGAAAAAAGGAAAGAAAACCTACTGGATTTCAGCTGAAGGTCTGCAAATCATTGTGTGAAATACTAACCTTTCATCGCACTCAACAGATCCTAGTATGTGACAGTATGAATCTTCTAATCAAGCTGCTTAAAACCCTCAGGCCATGGCTTGACAATACAGTAAATCTTGCTTCAGAGCTGCTGCTCTAGGACTGGAAATGCCAGGGCCACATGATGCAAAGCACTCATTTGGTACATGATCATTACCATGTTTTTACCACCAACCTTTTGCTGGATCAGGTGTTGTTTTTCCTCCTACAGGTGACTTGAAACCCCTATAAGAGAAGTAAGATGAAATAAATGTTATACTGTATCCTTTGACCAGTTCAGCAGTAATGCAATGGCATATTGATATCTGAACAAAATCAAGTTAGTATCTGATAGTGCAAAAATCTAGTATAAGTGGAGTATAAGTGGAGAAAAAAATTAATTTCCTGTGCAAGACTATCCCAAAATATATGAAATTGCTAGAAGCACTGAAAAGTTGTATGTTGAAGACCCATCCTTAAATTTGTTCTTTGTTCTACCTAATGGAGCCTCCTAAAATTTTGAGTCTACAAATTCTACTACACAGGCATCAGTACTAGTAATATGAGTAAGACTATGCAGTGTGAGATCCTAAAAATCCTATCCTTTGCCACATGTAGTGTGAAAGTGCGGGAGTTAATTTTTTGGGGGTTATTTTTTTCTGTTGCTACCGGATATTGACCAGAAAGTTGGAAGGGTTGACATCCTCCCACAGTAAGTTCTCACTGGTTTTCACTGCCAAAGTTTTCACGATAATTATCAAAATTTATACCAACAATTGTCCCTGACTGCACTTAATAGTAAAACAAGACGGAAAGAACATTTTCAAGAACAAATTGTTCATTTGTATGCAAACTACTTGTCCTGAATTTGTCAAAAACATCTTGCTTTTGCCTTACACCCACGCCAGAGCAGTTCCAAAATATTAAGTTTCAGCACACTTAATTCTTATTGTTCCTGGCATGGCTTGCCGAAGAAAGGGATTCTGAGGAGATTTCAAAGCTTCGTGTGGCAGTGTAACAGTTGTTTACAACCTTACCGAACTGTATCAGTTAGCATCCTGCCTCATAAGAACATGCTTGGTACTGCTATATTTTAAAAACAGTTTTACTCACTTTTGTAAAATAAGAAAGAATTAACAGATGACCTAACAGTTATTAGTAGTTCAAATAATAAGGCTACTTCTTATTTCATTGCATTTCTTAAGTGCTAATACATTATGATGCCAAATAAGTTTATACTTGAAATTCAGGAGTTTAAAGCAATTGCTGGCCTAGATAACTGTTCAAAGATTTTTGAATGTGAAAGTATCAATCAAAATTGGAAGACAGTCAAAGGCAAATTAAATGCATAAAGCTACAATTTTGAAAACAAGTTAGGTAAAGGATATTAAAAGGAGAAGCTGAAGAAGCAATAAAATATGATTGAAATATACAGATAAAATAAGAATGTTGAAACAGTTTTGTGATATTCTTAGGGAAAATTTGAGTTATGCTTGCATTTGGTTTTACTGATGATGATGGTAGGAAGAAAAGGAGTGCAAGTTATTAAGGCATTATTGTAGTACTTTAAGTAACTTGTATAATTTCCTGACAACTTTAAGCCTTAGGAAAAAACCAGCTGTAAATACCTGTTTTCCAGCCATCATCTGAGACATCATATTTTTTAATAACAGAGTCTTGAAAGAGCCATAATTTTTCAAAACCTGTTCTATAAGCAAAGCTGGATTTATTTACTTGGAAAAGAGAACTAAAAGGTTGGGGTGTTTTTGGCATTGGTTTTATATTTGGAATTTCAATACCTCTGGGTTTCACCCAATGTGGCACTCAAGACTTATCTTACCAGTGTTTGAATGTCCTTGACTTTATGGAAGTGAGCTGGAAGTCCATCCCTCTGACTGTTGCAGAGAAGCTATGGCTACACTTTCCTGGCTATTATGAATGTGCACTGAACAGAACCTTTTCTTCCATCTGATGTGTGTAAGGTGATGAAGAACCCCAGCCTTTCCATTTTGAAGAGTGCAAGATGCCTATGAGGTTGACCCTTCTCTCCAACACCCACACAAGTGCTTGGAAATAAAATGGTTGAAGTCACCCCGTAGCTGGAGTTGCCAAGCTTTTGTCTACCCTCTTTCTTGGTGAAAAGCCAAAACAGTGGCTGGTATTTTTCAGCTTTTTTGTCACCACATGATGTGCAGTTCCTGACTTCAGAGGTAAGTGCCATGTAACGGCGCTTCCAGTAATGGCAGATAATTCTGTATAAGTACAGTTTTAGCTATCAACTGGAATAATCTAATAAATAGATATGATCATTGTCTTTATTCTGGCTTTCTTTAACAATGCTAATCTTAACTTTGCATTGTTATGCAGCAGCATAATAAAATTTTAGTCATATTTTTCTCAGTTTGACTGGTTAAAGAAAGTGGGTGTGCATATCTTCCTGTCTGTGTCTGTGTATATGTATATCAAAACAGATTTTCAAAGTGGTAATATGAAAGATGCAAGTAAAGAGTTCAGACATTGGCCGTAGACCTAATCATATGTGTTATATTGAAAGAGAATTATTTGGCTGAATTTGTCTCAAAGACATTTTGGCAGCTTTTCATTTATGTATTTTGCCAGTAACAGACATCAAAATAAGTGCAAAGATCTCTTTTCCCCAAAACTGCCAAATTAAAACATTTGCTGTCAGTTCCTTCCAGTTCACTGCTCTTTCATAGCATCATAAAGTAACCAACTATGTGAACAACAAAAAAAAACCCCAGTCTTATAAATATTTGTGTTGGGCTTTTTTCAATCAGAACTTCATGAAGATGTGTTGGAAGAAACCTTAAGAGGTCATCTAATCTACACCCTTGCTCTGTATGGGATCAGTTACACAGAGTGCTATTGGCAGATATTTGTCTAATGTTAAAAAAATAGCCATTACAGGGGCTTCCTCAATCTCACTGAGTAACCTGTTCAAATACTATTCTTCTAATAAGGAAGTTTTTCCCATTATTTAAATTAGATATTTTTGCATGCAAATACACTGCTTCTTTCCTTAAAAGAAGTGAAATATGAAGAACTGTTGATTACTCTTATAACAGTAATTTACTTATTTGATTTTTTTAACATTACTATTCTGTCTCAACTGTTTAATTCCATTGATTGCCTCAGTAGTTGTATATATAACAATGGTCTCGTTGGTATAGAGTTTCACTCTCTCATCTTTAATGAATACAGAACTTTGCTGGTGAATCTGATATTACATTACGTGATACCACATTATATGCATATATCTATATCTATCTATCTATAGAGATATATAGATATAGATACAGATATAGATAT
The DNA here is from genome assembly GCA_013400435.1 of Pycnonotus jocosus. Taxonomy (NCBI): domain Eukaryota; kingdom Metazoa; phylum Chordata; class Aves; order Passeriformes; family Pycnonotidae; genus Pycnonotus; species Pycnonotus jocosus. The sequence continues at coordinate 126,233 of VWYP01015195.1, read as the reverse complement.
CTAAAAGAGAAAGATAGAGACATTAATGTTCTAAGGGAGCAGTCTGTAATAAGTGTAACTATTTAGGAAATATATTTCAAAATTTTGGAAATCATGAAGTACATACATTATATATTTGCATAGCTGATTTTTTTTTACTTTGCACCAGCTGTGTATGTATATATATATGCATACACATAAAAAACTGCACTATGGGCAAGAATAGTGCAAAATTATGAATAAACTAAAACCACAAAAATTCATTTTATATCCAGAAAGAGCTTCCATGTCTTTGGGATAGACACATTCTAGTGACCATGGCATAGAAATGTGGCTCGGCTTCAAGCTAATTATATCATAGTTAAATATTGTCTTTATGTGTAAGGCGCAGAAGTATATGAAGACACACATATAGACACAAAAAATCACACATCACTTGTGCTTCTGAGCTTCTAAAACAGAGAAATGCCATGAAAAATATGTGCTTCAGTTTTGTTCAGATTTTTTATCCAATGATCTTTGCGCAGGTTCACATTTTTTCCCAAACAATCCACCCAACCATCATCAAAATGAGTAGTAATGAAAAGAACTGCAATATCAAAAAA
>VWYP01015195.1:104996-125598 GCA_013400435.1 Pycnonotus jocosus | reverse complement strand
AAAAAAAAAAAAAGGCTTTGAAAGACCTTAAAGATCTGAAACATTTGATCCAACACACGTTGTCCACAGGCCTTCTTAAAGAGATTTCCAAAAGGGGGGAGATATATCCTTCTAGTTCCAAATACAAATTTGGAAAAAAGGTCAGAAGGGGAGCAAGCACCCTCATAAAAACTAGAACATTTGGGTCATTTTCCCCCAATATGATGTATTTTCAAAGTCTACCACTCATTTTCTGGCTTCTAGTTTTTATATTCTTTGGTATTTCATAACATTTTATCTTTCATGTCACATGTAAAAAATAGTGTTCCATGTCTTAACGAATGAAAGAGTTGTAAGATTTCATAGTTGGTACTGCTCCATACTCATCATTTGTGTAGGATTAGCACGGTCAGAACACAGAGATACTGAGATACAGCTTCATCCTCCATAAAAGAGAGCACATTTTTATTCGGGGAAAAAGTAGTATCAAAGTACTTTCTAGTTCTTTGCATGCACTTGTTTAAAGAAACTTTTTCTCTCTTTCCTTTTCTCTATATGCCTCCTCTGCTCACCAACCTAAGAGAAAGTGTTGCTTTGATTAACTTGTGTCTGTAATGCTGTAAGTCTGTTCTCTAAAAGATCTGTTTGGACTCAAACTTGTAAAAATTTTTTAGAACGTTGTCCAATGATCCAATCAGTCCAAAATAATAATGTCACAGGCAATTCTTTTGGGGTTTTTTGTGTTTAATGCCATGGCCTGAATTTACAAATCCAGTCTTACTCTATATGTATCTGTAGAGAATGAAAAGAACTTTGATAGTTAAAAATGACTGCCTTGTTAAAAACCTTACTGTCTCCTCGTTTGATAGTCACCTTTGAAAGCACTGTAAAATGTGACAAAGGTGAAAAAAATATCTCAGAGAGAGGCAAGCTGTAGGCAGCGTTTGAATACCTGGGGATCTGCCATATTTCTCTACTAACACACTGGCTTAATGAATAAATGAATAAATTCCTATTTACTGATTTTTTTTCACTATTTATAAATTGAAGGGAGAGTCTGAGATCATGTCATTACAAGAGGATCATAAATTAAACCCATCCACAAGTTCTTACTAAAGATGCATCCACATTTTCATTTCAGTTCACTTTTTTCTGGACTGTAGCTACTAAACACTCTTTATCATGAAAATGCCTGAACTGCAGTTTTTGCCCATTTCAATAGGTATGTCCATGTTTCCTACTGCTTTCCCTAATATAAGGTGGTTAACAAAGGAATAAGAGAAAAGTAAAAAAACATTAGTGCTCTAGAAAGCAGACTGTGGAGGACATAACTGAGATGTGACTCTTGGTGTAGTGTGTCAGTTAATGATGACAAAGGGCCATTGTTTTAGAACAAAGCCTTTCACCCTGGAGGGAGCTCTGTTGAGTACAGTATGGTCTGGATGAGTGAATGGAAGTCGATAACTGAGCCCTGCTACTGCCTCTTCAAAACATGGCTACAAGGCAGAGAGACACCAGTGCCTGTCTTCCTTCTCCTGCACACAGAGTACTCAGAAGAAAGGGCAATGGTGAAGGTCTCAGGGCTGAGATGGCTCTGAAACCTGCACACTTTGGATCATATCCTGACAGCCACACAAACTGATGGGCAAAAATAAACTTACCTGGAAGCAGTCGAGTTACAACTTGTTGGAAGAAAAGAAAAATTGGTTGATTGAATATGCTTCCTAGAGAAAAGAACCGTAGAGCCATTAGAGCCACATTTTTGAGGTTGTTTCACTGGCATGATTGAAACAAGAAAAATTACTTTGGAAGCTGTACTTGCAAACTAGAAAGGAGTATATCCATGTAAATATACTGGCTGACAGCAATTATAAAGGATCTTAAGCAGGTATGTGCAAATACTTATAACGTCAGATTCTGCTTACTAGAGAGCTTCTATGTTAATTTTATTAAGCTTTATACCCAGTTACAGTCATGGTTTGACACTGGCCAAATGCCAGGCACCCACAAAAACCTCTCACTCACCCTCCCCTGCTACAGCTGGGCAAAGAAGAGAAAAATTTAGACAAAGGCTCCATGAGTTAAGGGCCAGGAGGAAACACTCCAAGGGCAAAACAGGCTCAACTTAGAGGTAGAAAATTAATTTATTACTAACAAAATCAGAGGAAGATAATGAGAAGTAAAATAAGCCCTTAAAAAACACCTTTTCTTCCCCTAACCCCTTCTTCCTTCCCACCAACAGCACAGGGGGACCGGGATTGGAGTTTTGGTCAGTTCATTACCTGAGGTTTTCTTCTGCTGCTCAGGGAGAGGAGTCCTTCCCCTGTGACACCGTGGGGTCCATTCCATGGGAGAGACAGTTCTCTGGAGACTTCTCCAATGTGGTTCCAATCTCATGAGCAGCAGTCTACCCAAAACTGCTGCAATGAGAATTGCCCCCTCGGGCACACAGCCCTCCCAAAACTGCTGCAACATGAGTTTCTCTTCCCATGGGGTGCAGTCCCCAAGGACAGGCTGCTTCATCCTGGGGCAGGGCCCCTCTCTCCACTGGGTCCCCCACTGGATCACAGCCTCCTCCAGGCATCCACCTGCTCTGGCATGAACACCTCTCCTATGGGCTATGGGTGGATCTCTACATCCATGTGGATCCCCATGGGCTGTGGGTGGATCTCTGCATCCCCTTTGGATCCCTACAGGCTGTGGATGGATCTCTGCATCCCCTGTGGGGATGCAGGGGCACAGCTGGGCCATGGCTGCAGGGGCACAGCTTTTTTAGCATGATCCACCATGGCCTGCAGAGGAATCCCAGCTCTGCTGCCTGGAGCAGCTTCTGCCCCTCTTTCTCCACTGACCTTGGTGTCTCCATGCTGTTTCCCTCACATGTTCCCACCTCCTCCTCTTCTCTAGCAAGAATTCAAACTGCCCAACCACCTTTGTTTTGACTTCTTCTTATATATGTTATCACAGAGGTGTTACCATTATCTCCAACTGGCCCAGCTTTGGCCAGCATCATGTCCATCTTCAGAGCCGTCACAGATGGGCTGTGCCAGACATGGTGGAAGCTTCCAGCAGCTTCTCACACCAGGCCACGCAAAACCAACACAATTAGTAAGACTGAAGAAATCCTAATGCATAATCTTTAATGCAACTAGACAAAATGTGGCAATGACTTGCTAGGCTTTACTCATAGCTTAAACAGTAGAATGAGCAAAAAATAAAATCAAAGGAAAAAAAAAAAGACACCATCAAAAATAATCTATTTCATGTTGTAAAATTAAAATCCAGAATTTAAGGGACATAAACTGCTTTGATTTGGTGCTATCATATTCTAAAGTACTTATAATACCTATAGACAAAAAAAAAAAAGATGTATTTAGAATTGCACATCAGTCTTCACTTAGAAGTGTTTTATTTTGTCTAAGTCACACCCTAACATAATTGTAACATAGCATTTGAAGTTAATTATACTGTATCTAGGAAACACCCTGGATTTTATTGCAAGGCTGAATATGCCAAAGGTTTGGGTGCTTCCACTGCCAACAGCTAGTAACACAGTAAGAAAGTCCAGCTTCCTGTAAAACAGGATAAAACAAGAATTTTTATAGACGCAGTGAAAATATACATATATTCTTGATTTGGTGGAATGAGTCACAAAAACTGTGTTTTCACTTGAGAGGAAGCAACTTTAACCCACCTTACTGAGTTTTAGTTGGGTCAGTCATACTTTTTTGTAGTAACTAGTTTTATGATACTCTTTTCCTGCTTCTCTTTTACGTATCTTGGGAATAAAGATGGCACGTTCTCAGGGTTCCTTTAGATCTGGAAAATTCACATCTGAGACAGAAAAGTGATTAGATGACCTCTTTCAGCTCAAAGAAAAATATATATTTTTTTAGGAGGAGGAACAAAATAGTATAAAATAGAAAAATTGTTGTTACAGAACAAACATAAAAATAGAAGTTATAGTTTTGTTAGTTAGAAACGATCTGATGCCTACCTTTGCCAGCTGCTTCTTAAGATACCCACCAGTGTGACACTTTTCAGTGGATAGGGAATAAAGTGACTTAAATTGTAATATGCCCTGAAAATTTAGGACTGGTATTTCCGATTTCAAAAAGAATTCTAGTGCACTCAAAAGCCTTAATGTGATCCTGTAAAGAAAGCTCTGTAAGGATCTGATTCTTGTCTACTGTCTACCTTTGGCAGTGAACAAGACTAATAGAAAAGTAACTGGATCCATGAATATAACCAGCGATTATATGAATCACAAGAGTAGAAATACATTCCTTAGGAAATCTGCACCTTACATGAAATAACCCAATTTGATGAAAAGAAAATCAAAACCAAAAGGAAATGCAAACACTACAATTAAATTATTTACACTTAGTAGTCTTGCACTGATTTCCCTCACCTTTTTGCATATACATACAAACTGTGTACAATAATCCTTGCTGGAATATGCTTAGCATGGATTTGGTGAATATCAACCACAGGAGTTTTATTACTTAGGTGCATAAGTAATTGTTGCAGTGAAAATTCTTGATTTTTCAAAAACAAATGGTGCATAAAAATGCATAAAACTCAGTTGATATGTCTGAACTTGCTCAAGAACATGGCCCAGCTCAACCAATTGAACTAGTTTTTTATTCAGCAGAGACCTCTTAAATTCATTGTCTCACTACACAGTAAATCTGCTCTTTTAGCAGGTTTTTCTTTTAGCAGATAGTCAATTAAGGGGGGACAGGTGTCCTCATGATATATATCTTTGCAATGAAGTGTATGTTCTCACAACATTTCAGTTATCTTTAAATTTCATCACATATTATTTAAAGAGTGGTGTCCTAATTAAGTTTATGATTTCCTAAGGTAACATGATTATATTTTTAAGCATATAGATGGTGAAGGAAGAATACTTTTATTAGCAACTCTTGTTCTTTTCCCACTCTCAATGCTATATATTTTAACCAGAGAAGAAATATAACCACTCATTGTAATTCTCACCCTTTACTCATCCATTAACTCATATATGCACTTCAGTGTGGATAAATAAAGAAACACCATAAAGTTATCATTTAGAAATTTAGGGTAAGTGGCAAATAGAACATTTAAAATGTACAAGCATTACATTCCTGATTTTCAATGTTAGGGGAATTCCATGGCCTAAATAGCAAAAATGACATAGATGCATTTTGGGTGACAGAACAAAAACAGACCTGTAACCTTTATTTGATTAATTTTTAACTTCTGAGCCTTAGTATGATGATGCTCACTGCTGTAAAGAAATAGAAAAATGACACCACTTTATTTCATCAAGTATATGCCATAGAAGCCTAATTTTTAATTAAATTGCCTACAATTTGGGGTTCATAGTAACCAAATAATTGAAATATTAGATGATTCTGAAACGTAAACCTTATTTCTAATGTAGGCATTAAAATGCTGTTATAAACAACCATTCTATTCTTAATTGAATTTGTAAAAATCTCCATTATTTAAAAAATAATACATGTACTAATGGGATTTGATAAGATTACTGTAACTGAACACTGCTATAAGTTCCAAATCCTAGGAACAGTGTATATATTGCAGATGAATTAGCTGTTCTTAAATTAAGGAATATTACAGTCAGTAATGGTATGACATTCTTTTTTTATGGCTGTGGCTTGGGTTATAATGTGACAGAAAAAAAATGTAATGTTTCCAAAATGACAGTTTTTAGATTTGTGTTGCCTGAGGTAGTTCAGCTGAACAATAAACTATAATTTGATTGATGGAAAATTGAAGTGGTTCATCTAACTTGCCAGTCTGTCTTACCCAAGGCTTTGGTTTTGCATGTATGATGATGTATCACAGTTTTAGAGATAATGTTGTTTGTATTATACATGAGATTTTTTTTTACACATAAAAATGAAGACTTCATTACCCAGTAAAGATCAAAATATTCTGTGGATTAGCAAGGAATCAGATTTGTTTGAGAATGGATTTGTACATCAAAATGTGCTCTCTTTGTGAGACCAAATGATAAATAACATATAGGATCAGAGTGTCTTTATTTTCATGGGCAAATCAGCCATATCACTGGTTATGAAATTATTAACTTAAAGGAAAGGTGACATATGCACCCAAGAGAAACAATCAGAGAGTGGTAGCTTTCCCTTCATCCAGAATTAATCCTGTGAAATAACAGACCAGTCAGCAGAAATATTTTCAAAAGAGCAATAACATTATTATAGATAAATAAATATATACTTTTGGAAGAAAAAAAAACAGATTAAGAGAAAATAACAGAGATACTATTAAATACATATTGGTAACCTTTATATAGGGTTTGGCTTTTTTTTTTTTTTAATTATTGATGCAGTGTGCACCCAGCAGCACCTTCAGAAAAATTATTCTATAGGTTTTATTAGCATCTGTGAGGACAATTTTAAATTGCTGAAACCAGTCAGTCACCAGCCATTTGTTTTCCTAAAGTATTTTGAATCAAGAAGTATGTTTGTCCTCTGCTCTTCTATCACCAGACTAGTAACACCAGAGATCCCTAAAAAGCTAAAAATAAGGTATTTTATCTAGTTTCAGCTGCTAAAGGAAGCAAGGTTTGAGGAAAGGATCATATAGCAGAGAGTATGATTATAATGTCTTGTTTTGATTCCTTTTTTCCTCTTCATTTTCATTCAAAAGGAAAGGCCAGCTGTTGAGCCATTTTGAACAAGGGTCTTCCTTATGCTTTTTCTTCCTCCCTAAGAACATGAAACAGCTAATATTGGCTTTCCAAGTGAAACTGTAACACTCGAACTTGAAGAAACAGGCGTATTACATCTCTCTCTGCTATTTATTACCCTGCAAAACACTAAACAAGGCTATGATCAAACAAAACTGTGGTAATCCAGTCTTCTGGGAGATTTAATTGGCATACTGCACTCTTTATTTTTTCTACACAATGTCCTGAATTACAGATGTTCAAGAGTTGGGCCTTAAGCAGCAGATAGAGCTTCTTATCATTACACAGAAATGCAGGGAAATTGTATTTGAAACTATCCTTGAAGTAACAGAAGATCTGTCTGTAATGAGATTTCCAAAATTACTGTAGGGAATTCTCTATAGTGGAAGTGCTTTCTTCTTGGGTCATTACATTGCCATAAGTCTTAATTTTCCAGGCATTTTATTCCTTCTCCCTCTGTGTCACGCTTTTTATCAGGGTTCAAATCTGGAAATGCCATTGTCTTTTCAAAACTGCTGCTAAAACTGAACCATAAATTTAAGGAGTTGAACAGAGATGATGCATTAACAGTAGAATTGGCATTTCTCTGTTAGAAAAACAAAACAAACCAACTAAAACAAACAAAAACATGAAGAAAAGTCAACAGAGAGCTTATCTGTCTTTTTCAAAGTAAATCAAAGACTCAAGGAGAAATAAAACTCCTTTATATATGGAATATGGAGAGAAATCTAATCATGGAAAGAAAATAAGAATCAACTAAAAGAGAAGACATTTTGAGTCTTCTATTCAAATTACAGACAACACACCATATAATGCCTTTTAAAGTTATTAACTCTATCTGAAAGCTAGGGTTTGGCTTACTACTACTACGATTACTACTACTACTAAAACTTACTACTATGATTTTTTACCAGAGTCTCACTGCTTGGTAGAGCAGTGAGTTAGGAACATCCTTCCAGTTTCCAGAAAAATATAGTAACTGAAAATGTATTTCCAGTTCCTCAGCTGGGACTAATCAACATAATATTTCATCTGAACTAGTTTTTCTCTCATCCTACTATTACTAATGGTTTATTGATAGGCATGTTTATTTTGGTTAATCATCTGAGGGAAACAGCTCAAGAGGGGTTGATAGGACGAGTATTGGTTGGTGATCATGAGATCAGCACTGTTTTGGACAAAAGAAAAGCCAAAATTTATAAAGTGAGAGGTCAAAGCCAGAAATAGGGAACTATTCATAATAGTTCACCTTGATAATGGCTACACTTCCTTTTGCCATCATTCAAGGATTCAGTGAAACTAAAAGTGTACTAAAGGAAACAAAAACAGAAGAAAAACAGTTGGGATTATTTGCTTTTCCTGAGAACGTCAGAAAGGTGGAAGAGAGAGTTAAACCAAAAGTAAATATTGTTCCTAGTAATAGTAGTGTGAAATTGGTCCTGAATGTCTTCAAGTTGGTGGGGGGCAGGGGGGAAGGAAGCTTTGGATTGCTTGGTCACAGGAAATCTTGAATAGTCTTCTGGTTGAAGCAGTGGGATGAAAGCCAACCTGCTTTTAAGACACTTCAGGCACTTTACATCTCCTAGCAAACTCCATCTCAGCTTGACTTTAAAACATTACCTTCTTTGTTGTTGTACTTTGTTCCCATTATATATATATATACTTCTGCTTATACATGTTCTGAGAGTGTTATGCACATATAAATCCTCTTTTTGTAAGATCTCTTCTGTTTATCCATGACACATTTTACTGTTAAGTTTAACACTTTTGACTTGGAAAAGCTTCAGACCTCAAGTTCTTAAGCTCAAGTTGACTATATTTAAGGTTTTTTAACAAAACTTGCTTTACTACTAATTCCCGTACCAAAATAGATCTTTCTGAAATCCCAAACCTTACTGACTGTCCTACTTTTGCATATTTTCCTTTTAATTTAAATTGAACTTACTTTTTAATTAACTCCATGTTAATTACTTAAAGTTACTTTCACCAAAAGTACTTCTGGGGAATAGTTGATTAAGAAACATGTCAGCTAAACACGTCAAGGAATACAAAGTTCCTTTGGCTATTAGTTGCATTTGTTCTCCAACATATACCTTGAGAATTAAAATTTCTGAGTGTCATAACTATTGAGAATAGTGTTTCTTTCCATTAATTTTACAGATAACTCTCTCTATAGATGCAGTCCTATCTGATTACCTGAGGACAGAGGAGATTCTATCTTTAATTATCCCAGGTAAATTTCTCCAGCTTTCCAAAAAGTGACCGTGGCCCTTTTAATGCATGTTTATTCCTTCTTCTTTTTTTTTTTTTTTTTTCCTCCATTATATATGGTCACATGCTGTGTTTTTCTGCCATTTTTCCCTTTTTGTCAGTATTTCTGGGTAAGTCCAGATGTGTATTTCATACCTCTCTTCTTCTCCAGGGGACTTATTAATTCTTTTGTCTCCAAATGTCTGTTTCCTGTTCTGTGTCACTAGTTCAGGATTCTCTAATTTGCTGTACAGGTTTCTGGAAATAAAGACTTCTTCAAAAAACATTAAAATAATCTGCAAAATTAGCTAAAAAATTAAATTGAGCCTACGGTAGTAATTCAATTGTCATGGTACCTCAGTGTCTCGCTAATATGCAGAAAATTTTCGATTGGAAGATTATAGTACCCAAGCTTGGCAGATGCAGATAACCAATTCAGACAGACTAAATGTTTATCCAAGGTCAAACTGGAAGTTCTTATAGAAGGGTAAAAATATTTATTGCAGTTTTTGTGTATCTCCAGTCCCTTGCCTTAATCAGAATACTTACACACCCTCCATCAGCCTGCAAGACAAGAGTATAGAAATACTGTGGGACTGACTATTCAAAGAGCAGTAGGGAAAGACTCTCAATATGTAATGGCCTGTCAAACTTTGTGACAGTTCACCCTTCACTTTTTCCTGGTAGTTATTGTCACAGCCATCTGTATGCTGATTTGTTTAAAACACAGTTTGTAGAATATGCAACCATGCATCTGATCCTTAATGTACACATCTAAATTCCTTGAGCTCTTTGAACATTAGAGAAAAGCAACCATTTGTGACTTTTTAATTGGTGTCAGTTGGCTGTATCATTGTTACTACATGATATATGTTACAAGGACTTTTCCTGCTGAAGGTAGGTGCATAGAATGTCACTTTACATTTTTTGCAAGTAGCCAGTATCTCATCAGCTTTGCATAGCACATCATTAGTAACATCACACAGTGTGACAGTATATTGTACCCAAATATAAAATGTTGATTCCTTAGCTGAAAATATATTCTTAGGCTGGAAAGCAGTTTCTATATCATAACGCAGGTTCCTGAACCAAAATAATCATGTGGTTTGTCACAAAATTGCAAGCTGACAGATTCTACAGAGGAATCTTTTACATTTATTCACATCACCAATACATTGCAAACAGTTCTTTCTCATTTGTTTTGACCTAAGGTCCTCTTAATCCTGTATGAATGCTAGCAGGCTATTTCCAAGAAACTAATAGAGAACAGATTTTTGATTTAAAGATTTCTTTTTTTTTGAATACCAAATATCCATGTCCTCTTTCTGGTTGGTAGAAGAACATAACAAGTTATGTTGGTTCCTATTTATATTTTAAAATTTTATAAATTTTTAAAAGAGGCACAGCTACAATTCATATTATTTGTACTTTGCTATGCCCTCAGAAAATGAGAATGTGCTTTCCCACTCCTTTTAATTTGAAGAATAAGAATAGATTGTTTGATTTTATGATCAGGTGAGTCTATTTATCCTCAGGGAAGACATGATGTGGAATCTTGGATTCACTGAAAGCACTAGCAGTAACTTTTACAGAGCTGGAATCTCTCCCATTGTTCTATACATAGAATTCTATCTTAAATATGCAGGAGATTCCTGACAATATCTCAGGCTTTAAATTCAACTATCTTTTTCTACACCACAGCTCATTTTCTTGTACTGGATAATTTTGAACCAAGACACATGCTTGCAACCACTGGTAAAGTCTTTCTGAAGTACAATAAATATTCAGACTGAAAACTCTACTAACTCAACAAACTGAACAGACTGAAAATCTTATATATAATAACAACTGCTATCATTTGTTTATAACACAAGAGAACGTGCAGACATATGGACATAAAATTCCTAGCCATTAAAACCTTATGAACCAAAATCAATTTATATAAACTTAATTATAAGCATATCTATGAATTTACAGGATTATAATTGCAAATACTACATTTAAAAAAAAGCAGCATCAAGGTAACATACCTCTCTCTCTGCATTTAAAAACACAGGTATATAAAACAAAATATACAGGAACAGGGAAATGCTGGGGGATATATGAACTGATTTCCTGTAAGACTGAAAAATATCTTTATTTTTTTAATTACCAGAAGTTGATATCCAGATAGGGTTTGTAGGAGCAGGATTGAGCCTCATGATATCTCACAGCTGTAAGAAAGATTCTATAAGGTGGTTTTCTCTGGATATAAATGGTGAAACTGACCTTACACTTACCAGAATACCAAAGATCAGATAACCTTTCTGAATGATCTGTTAGTTAAACCAAATTGCATTAAACCAAATCCAGATCATGAATGTGACAATTTGTGACCAAGTACCAGTTTCCTGTTTGGAGAGATCAAAAATTCTAAGGGTTTTCCTAAAGAGCAGCATCCTTTATTGTTTCTGAGTGTAAAGATGTTAGTATGAAACACAAAGATATCTCAAAGGAACATGAGATGACTTTCAAAATGACCTCATAAACAGCACTGCAAGACCCTCTGCCCCACTGGAAAGTTGAAAAACAAGGGACAATATTTCTATGAATCTCTTTGTCTGAGGCCAAAGCACATTCTGAAAGTGCAGTCAGAAAACCTGGGAAAGTTCAGTACAATTTATGGAGAAGCCAAAGCTGTAAAACATTAGGCTTGGAATGCTTCAAATTGTATTGAAATTGAATGCACAGGATGTCTTCTTCAAGATACACTCTAGGGGCAGGTTTCACACACACAAAAAAATAATATTAAAAAGTACTTTCCTGATGCTTAGAGGTAGCTTCAAAAAAGAATACAAAGGGGTCTACATATACACATCTGCCCTACAAATAGAAGATAAAAAAAATAATTTAAAAACCCAAAAAACCAAAAACAAAAGCAAACAAACCCCAAGGCTGCATTACAAAAGAAAACAAAACCAAAAACAAACAAAACCCCAAAACCAAACCAACAAACAAGCAGAAAGCCCCACACCAAGGAAAAGTTCTGGAATCCTTGATTTTCTTTTGATATCTGTGTGTCTCCTCAGACTTGGTTTCTTGTCAGGTTTCTTGCTGCCCAGTCTGCTACTGCTGAGGTGGTTATCCCAGGACAGTCCCCTGTAGATGTTATAACTGCCTAAGTAGATGCCCTGGACTGGAGAAGAAGCAAGCTTGCCAAGCTTTCCTGAGGTCTGGAGGGGTTTGGGCCCCCATCTGCCTGAACAAAGCATGTAATGAGGAGCCTGACACATGCTGAAATCTCTTTAGAAGTTGAATTCAAGATCACACTTTTCAGCAAAAGTATATCTCTCAAGATGACAGCTTTGCTTCCTTGCCACATCTCTAGTAGGGCCGTTCTCCCTCCTCTCACACCTTTATCCACAGCCTCTCATGCTCTGCCCACTTCTTGTTGCAGGTCAGCTCTTCCTTAGCCTGTCAGAAACCATTATAGGGCCAGACAACCAAACAAGATAGATCACAATCTATATACTACTTTGGGTTGTTGGCTTGTGCAGCACCTGTAAAGAATTTAGGATTAAATGAACTCTTCTAGCCTATGGACATTGACAGAACAGAAAATCAAAATGAGTCACAGAGCATTCATATTTTGCCTGGGCAAAACCAAAAACAAACAAAACCTGCAAGTGTGGTATGTGAATCAAACACTCATTTATGTTGGAAAATACCTCTAAGATCATTGTTAACCTAAAACTGCCAAGTCTACCACTAAACCATGCCCCTAAGTGCCACATCGACAAGTCTATTAAATACCTCTAGAGATGGTGATCTAACCACTTCTCTGGGCAGCCTTTTCCAATTTTTGGCAACTCTTCTTGTGAACAAATTTTTCCTAATATCCTATCTAAACATCCCCTGGCACAACTTAAGTTGTCTTCCTCTCATTCTATCACTTTTTACTTGGTAGATAAGACTGATAGCCATGTCACTACAAGCCAACAGCTATATCACTACAATAGGAGTCTGTGAGGAATGAAAATGCTAAAGTGAGACAATGAGTAAGATCCAACCTGAGAAATGTTCCCTGCCTATGCCTCTTCCATCACTACCAGTGCACCCTGAGAACAATTGACCTGTCAGCCTCACCTCTGTGCCTGGGAAGGTCATGGGACAGATCTTCCCAGAAGTTGTGCTAAGACACAGGGAGGACAGGGAGGTGATTTGAGACAGCCAGTATAGCTCCACCTATGGCAAGTCCTGCCTCACCAAATTATTGGCCTTCTATGGTGGTGTGACTATATCAGTGGGCAAATGATACAGATTCCATTTATCTGGACTTCTATAAACTCTGACACAGTCCCCCATAACAATACTGCTGGAATCAATGCAGGCTGTTGGATGAATAGATTGAGAACAGCTCTGCCAAGGATGACTTGGGGCTGCCGGTGGATGAGAGGCTGGGTGTGACCTGCACTCCCAGCCCAGAAAGCCAAATGTTTCCTGGCTGCATCCAAAGCAGTGTGGCCAGCAGGGTGAAGGAGGGGATTGTGTCTCTCTGCTCTGGCGAGACTCCACCTACAGTGCTGCATCCAGCTCTGGGACATGCTGGATAGGAAGGACACGGACTTTGGAGAGGCCAAAGTAGGGGCACCAAGTCAATTAGAGAGATAAAGCAACTCTCCTATGAGGAAAGGTTAAGAGAATTGGGCTTGTTCAGCCTGGAAACAAGAAGGCTTCTAAATGACCTAATTGCAGTCTTCCAGTATCTGAAGGGAGCCTACAAAGATGGAGAGGATTTTTATAAGAGCATGTAGTGACATGACAAGGGGTAATGGTTTCAAACTGACACTAGGTTTAGATTAGATGTTTGAATAAAGTTATTTAATTTGAGGGTGGTGAAGCACTGGAACAGGATACCCATAGAAGTCCTAACTGGCCCATCTCTGGAAGTATTTAAAGCCAGGCTGGATGGGTTTCTGAGCAACCAGGTAAAGTGAAGATTGCCCCTGCCCAAAGCAAGAGGATTAGAACTAGATGATCTTTAAGGCCACTTCCAACACAAACATTCCACGATTCTATGATCTTAGTGGTCTTTTGCAACCTAAATGATTCTATGATTCCCTGTTCTCCCTGTTCTTTCTTTGAAGTGACAACCTCTGCAGGAAGGGAGAGCCCCAGTGGCTGTGCACTCTTCTTCTGAGAAGGTATGCTAACGTCAGGGGTGTGTAGTCACCAAACGTGGTTCAAGCTATGGGCATACTTTATTTTACCAGAACTGCACACTGCCATCACAAAGGCTTCAGAGGTAGTTTTCTTCTCTGCTTCTGAGTTGTTTAGCTTTACAACTCAAGAGAGTGTGACCCTCAATTTTTGCCTATTTCCATCTCTCTTAATTCCAGCTGAGGTCACACTGTCATTCCCAATCACTGTGGTTGCTGCAGACTGACTAAGCAGACTGACACATGTGAAGATAAGTCAATAAGAATGAAAAGAACTCACTAGAAAAGCAGAGTTTGTTGTTCTGATGTGCTGGGACTGTTAGTATTAATTATGCATTTTTTTCTTTTGGTGGTCTCACAAGGAAAATTGGAAAAGTCTAGAGATATTATAAATAACAATCTTGTAATGGTTATCCAACATTTAAAAGGTCTGAGAGAGCTGTTTGATTGTTTTCTTTTGTAAAATTATTTTTATCTTTGATGGATCATTTTCATTCTTTCTGACCTTGATATAAAAACTAAGATTAAATTTTCTGAGTCCCTATTCTGAACAACCTTGCTGCAGCAAAGCAAACAGCTCTGAATGCCATCACAGAACACCCATGAGAATTAAAAACAGTTCAGACATTAGGTCCAGCCCACGAGATGTAGTCACACAGTGCTTCTCTTTCACACGAAAACTGTTACACCTCTGTAATTGTACCTCTAAAGAGTCAAGCCTCACCCAAAGCTCTACTGCTGAGCTCTGCCCCAGCTTGTCTGGAGCACATCAGTGGCAGAATTTGGCTGTTGTCTGACAGAATCACTGTCCTCTGAACTCCCTTCATGGATACAGATTTAAGTGGGAAATCGCTCCACCACAATATTGTTTTTGCCTTTCCTCTTGAATTTATTATAAACTTCACCTCCATTTCACACTGGGTCTACATTTAACAAAGATTCCTGTCTATGCTAGAACTAGCTAGTCCTAAAACTGTAGAGTATGTGCTTCTGCTATCTGTCTGGAAGCTCTATGATACAGATAATATTGTTGACCTGCCTAATGCTGTTAAATAGTACCTCCTAGTCTGTTTACAGTTTTCTTGCCAGTCTGGGATCAGAACTTTGACCTTTTGCCCCAATTCATATGTCTAAGCCTTAACTTGTCAATCATACCAGATTTTCTGCTTTTGACGTGTTTCAGCAAGGTTATTATGGTGTGCTAAGGCCATAAACCCACTTCCACTACTGTGGAATTTCAGCACATGTGGTACTACTGACTCTTCTGATGATTCCAGCATGATTTTCTGTTTGTCCCTCACAAGATCAAGGAGCTCTCTCACTCGTCTGCAAACAGGAGCATGTAAGGCATAAACCCCATGGTCTCTTTTGAGACCCCTTGACATGCAAGCAGATATTTCTATAGTTATTTATCTTTTTATCCCTACTTTTGGCTTTCTAAGTCTCAACATGGCTTTGGCTGTTCAAGTTGGCACTCACAAACTGGTCCCAAATCTCTTGTCTTCACACTGCTGGTAATGATATAGGAGGATCTAGAAATTTCAGTCCCAAAATCACTTTCAGAGTGCTTTGAGGGTACTTAAAATAGACTTGTGTTTTGTTTGCACACTTGTTGATGAATTTTATTCTCTAACCCATCTCAGAGGACCATCCCAAACAGATGACCATGTAATTCAGATTGTACTCAAGAAGGTATAAAAATATTTTATTTTTAGATGCAGAAGAAATTATTCAACGAAACTGCACCTAATATTATCTATGACCAATAACAGATTAAATGGGAAGCTGAAGAGCATACAAGTTGGTAAAGAGGCATTCTGATACACTGTGATGCATAATTATTAAATTTTACTCATGTGAAGTTTCTTTACAGCCCCCTTCATAGTATTTTTGAAGCAAGAATTTCTCCAATTTTTTTAATAATTTTTTTTCTTTTTATTTCTTTAATTTGATCTCAAATGAAAAATTGGTCTAGTCCATAGCCTTCAAAGACTACTTTTAGATTGAAGATTAATTTAAAGTTAATAAGGTAATGGAGAAATGTTAAGGCAGGGAAATTGTCTCCAAAAGTCCACATAACCTTGGATATTGGAGTTATTTCTTTTTTGTTGATTTTGGTCATCTTCCACATGGTATTTAAAAACATATAGTACACATTGTATTAATATCTTGGGGAAAATAAGTATTGGAAAGATCCCATAAAATAAGAATACTTCTGTCATATGTCATATGTATTTTTCACACTTCTGTACAAACATAACATCGTACTCATTTTGTCTTTTATGGACTTGTGAGAGTTCCAGCTCTAAATGACAGTTATATTTAACTTTTTATGTGTTTTTTCTTTCCTATAAAATGCATTTTGTTTATATTAAGAGTCATTTAAGTCACTGTTTTGTACAGGTGGGTAGGAAGAGTCTGACTAGACTTTTAATCTTCTAATTATGTAACCTAATTTCACATCTGAAAGTTTTATCATGCAATAATTAAAAGACATTTTTAATCTGAAGAGAAAGGGAGATCTTATTCAGTGTGAAATCAGACTGACATGGTAACATTTGGATTAATGAATTTTTTGTTAATTTCAGAAGACTTATTTCCAAAGTAATTTACCATTTCTGTATTTGTTGATATTGCTTTTTAATGTGACAACTGTGACATGCATTTCCACAACAGATGATTAATGTCATTTTTTTAAAAAATTACTTCACCTAGACAGGTGTTTCCTCTATGTGTTTGACATGAAATTAGACATTGCTCCAAATGTTCTGTTTGTAAGAAAAACAGTTAATTTTACTAGAACATTTAATCACAGATCAACAGTATAATAGAAATGCAGTCTATGTGAACTAGATGTTTAACAAAACTTCCTAATGTGGAAGAATCTGTAAAGAGGAGTGAGGTACATGATTTTGTACCTGCATCCCACAAATGCACTCATGTGGCATGTAGCATTTTCTGAATTCAGACCTGAAGTCATGTTATTTGCTTACCTAAAAGAATTTTGATACAAGATAGGTATTTTTGACTGGAGGGTATTGATAGCTTTTACTTTTTCTGATATATTATCTCCCTAACCTAAGGCTCAGTTTCAAAACAATGTGTTATGAATTATAAGAGACTCCATATCTTTGGTTGTGGGGAGTCCTGCACTGTTTAATGCTTGGTAACCCTTTGTTAATCTAGAGTTGCATACATGCACAGGTAATTGCCCTGCTTGTAATGCATGAACTAAGATCTTTTATGCCAGACTTAAATATCATTACATGCCTAGCTATTCTTCCATTAAGTTTAGCTCTGGTTTTCCCATTAATTATTACACCAGATTTATTCATCATTAATAAATTAGATCTCTGTGCTCTGCCAGGGACTTCTTGGGACTCATGAAATAGGTGAAGAAAAAGCTTTCATGCAGCCCTGGTGATTCCAGGGTAAATGCAGAAATATTCTTTTTTTTTTTTTTTTTACTTTGACATACTAGTTTATGTATATGGACTAATAACAACTTAAACCCCTGTGATGATTGATGTTTTTTGTTGGCCCGTCATCTCATTGTATAGAAGTTTGTTTTAATGAGTTTCTCTAATGAATATTTTATACTGATACTTGGATGAATGGCATATGGTAAATGCAAGGTAAATTACAGCTCTTTAAATAAATATTTTTCATAAATTATTTATTTTGTGATGCCTGTATTGGTTAGATGTCATGTCAGATGAAGACTGGAAATTATTTACTCTAATACTTATTTGAGAGTTGAAAAAGTAAAAGACTTTTAATTATTAACAACCTTCCAATATAGTAATGTAATTTATGGGAAACTACCATAAATTGTGTAAGATTACAATTTTGTGGGGACAGTTTTATTTGTATCATGCAAAATAGAATAATCTCTTGTGTCTTTACAAGAACTTTTATTTATTCATACAAAAAATATTGTGCTATTCCTGCTAAAACCTATTTTGATGAATTCTGGCTTCTAAAAGACTATGAGTTCTTCTCAACTATCATTATTTCCATTATTAGTCCATGATTATTTTTAATGGTGCCAGAAATTAAAGTTAAAAGTCAGCAAGGACATACAGATTGGATTGAGTATCTTTGTTTTGTATTGGAGTCCACAACTTTTACAAATGAAGCTGCAAAACATGGATATTTCCACATATAGTAATGGCTCAGTTCTAGATCCCCCACTGAATTATTCCCACTTTTGTAATTCTCAGTGAAATTAAAGAAAGCTGAAGGAATTTTAGCATCTTTCAGAACGGAACCATTTTTTCTTTCAGATATGCCAATGCCTACCATATAAAAATAAACCACAAAGGTGCAAGACAGCTGCTGGAACACTTAACATGAAACTTCAACAGTGCCTAGATATTGTAAACTTTAATTGTGCCATGTTAGAGATGAATATAAGCTATTTGTGGTCACCTGAAGATAGTTGGATTTTAACATAAGGCATAACCTACTATGGATACTCCTACTAACTAGGAGCTAATTTCAAGACTAATATATTCCACATGCTTTTTAGGATAAACAGAGCAAAAATTGTAAATAAATCATGTCTGTTTTCAGGAGATTTTAATATGGCTGTAATCTAAATTCCTAATTCATGGCGTAATTCTGATGCGGAACTTTTTCTCATATGTATACGTCAGGTGTCTGCCTTGCACGCTGCTCAGAATTGTGGCTAAACGCATGACCTAGTCTTTAGGAAATAAAATATTTTCAAAGTACTAAAAATCACTGTCTTTTTCATAAGTCTTTGGTAAATGTTTTATGAAAATGGTACATAGTGGATATTGATTATACAAACTAAGTGATAGTGTTAAGGATTCAGTGATCTTAAAAGTCTTTTCCAGCCTGGGCAATTCTATGATTCTGTGCCATGTGGTAGGTCTCTCATTGAGAGGAATGGCATGTGTTAAGTCCTATTCTAATGACCAGTTCAAAACTGAACTGCTTTATTATGCTTTGCAATTTTCTTCAAGGAGAGCTAGTGTTCATTTCTTAGGTAGACCTCTGTTGCAACCATTATTTTGAGTTGACTCAAGTAAATTCCTCAATAACTATATCTAATCTAGTTGAACACTTCTGTCACATTTGGACTCCTCACATAAGGGCCATATTGGACTATAAATCATGTAGAAAAGAAGAAAACCCCCCCTCATTTTAGGCATATTTTAAAAGTGTTTGTCTTCATTTTCTTCCAGTGTTTTGCCTATGGTCCTGTGTGTTTTAACAGGACTGATAAAACAAACGGATGACATTTTTCTTGTCTACTTCTGACCTAAGCTCCAATCCAGAAAATAGCAAATATTCAGAGCACTATAATCAGAATTCCTAGCTAAGCAGAAATAAGAGGTGTGGCATTAAGTGCATGTTACTCAATATTGTCTCATTTTGTATGTACACCAACTGTGCAAAATAATGGTTGCAGACAGTAGGCCATTCTTTCAGTCCCACATTAAAACTCTTATCTGAAACGGCAGTTCTACTTTTCAACGGATCAACACTAATCAGTGACCAAGACAAACAAAAAATTCTTCTAGTATTTTTGGAAGTTGCTTTCCTCAACCCTTAAAAACCAAACCAATAATGCGTACTATATCCTGTCAAAATGAATTTTGCTCATTGTTTAAATAAAATGAATTTTAAAGATCATCTCTAAAAGATATAGATGGATGCTGCAATGATATTGTTGTGAATATTTATGTGTGAATGGCCTTAGAAACTGGTACACTCCATACATTAAGGCTGTAGACAAACTGAGGCAGCCATTCATGGAAGTCACCTATAAGCTGTGTTTTCTGTTTTGTTTTGTTTAATTTTGTTTTTTTCACAACTATACCTCCTTTTCTGAAGATGCTGACCTATCTACACCCAATCCCTTTCAAAAATTACACCTCATATTGGAGAATTCTGCTTTAAATATTGACTCTAGTTTCCTGTTATTACAAGCTGATTCTTACAACCTGATTTCCAACTCTCTTTAGAAACTTCAGTTGTGTTAGTAGCCTTATCTTTTTGTAAATGTTTTCTATTTAAGGTTTTGATTTGTCTTCTGCTGGATTCTACTAAGAACCTCCTTCCAATGAGTACAAAAATCTCACGCATGAATGTGCATGTATAAACTAGTGACGAGTATGTGTTACAGGTTCCCCTCTGTGCTGGATCCACAGGAAATATATGTCTGTTATAGCCACAGCTACAGGGGATTGGTTTGTTTTCTCAAGCTATAGAAGCTCATGCTGTTAGCTCTGGAGGTGCCTGGTATAAACTACAGTGAGTTATCCAAGATGGTATCTCTTACACAAATGCACAGATGCCTACACAAACATGTTCATTGCTCTCGTATAGTTCTGCAGCACAGACTAGAAGTTGAAGTAGACTTTGGGTGAAAAAAGGAAAGACTATTCTATCTGTTATTCTCCTGGGTGGAATGGGTCTGCAG
>VWYP01015195.1:44996-99996 GCA_013400435.1 Pycnonotus jocosus | reverse complement strand
GCTCTCTCTCTTGGTGACTCTGAACAAGGTCACAACCTTGCCAGCTACTCCTGCCCATAATCCAGCCACATTCACAAATTCCATTTGCTTTAGATTTTTTCCCCACTATATGTTTTCAGATTAACCATTAAAATGTTAACTCTTGTCTTCCCCAGCCCCCTCCAAAACCAAAATCAAAACCACAAAACACACCCACAAACACCCAACATCAACAACAAAAAACAACCTTAGCCTTAGCATTTTGTTGTTTTTCTCAAAACCCAATGAACTCATTCTTGTCTGGCTTTTAAGCAAAGATGCTGGACAACAACAATATCAACCCCCTCTTCTATATCACAATTAAAAATTAGCTTTTATTGGTCTCAAAATTCTTTCTCTGAACTACCCTTTTCCTACCTGACTTCTATTCCATAGTGAGAGATTGACTTCTCTGTACCGTTTGCCCCTGGTAATTATTGCCTATTTGTTACATTTTCTGCTATCTACACTTCCACCTATTCCTGCTACCTGGAACATGCTTCCTCTAGCCATGAGTAAATGCCTTTAAAGTGCCTTTGAAAGTTGTTTTTTAAAATTTTCAGGAATACAAACAGAAATGTTGACAACAGGCTACAAGTATCCCAAAATCATAATCTGCTGACAAATTCTGTTCCCCATCCCTCCTTCTATTATCCTTATCTGCTATTTTTTGTTATAAAACCCTTGAGTGAAGGGGAGGGCATTGTTTTTCTATATGTTTATGTAGTATTCAGCCAAATAGTGTCCTGGTCTATGATCTGGGCTGCCAGGGACTGTGGTAATGCAAATAATATATATAAGTGAAGCACATGCTCCTTGGGCACAGACCACATGTGAGGTAAATAGGATTACATCCTGCAGGTTAAAACTAGCCTACTATGGTAATACAAAAATGTATACCGGCCACATGACCCAAGGGGATCTTCTTGACTGCCTCTTGATAACGCAGGCTGCAGAGCGCTTGTCTGACCAAAGGAGAACTAAGCCGCTCTTGAATTTCACACCTTAAAACATCAATGCTACTGAGGCAGGAGAAATTTCCCGTTAAATGATTCACAGACTTAATCCCTTTGATATTCGATTGGCTGACCACAACTTAGCACAGCATGCTGCTGGAGTACATCTTTAGCTCTGACTCACAGAAAGATCTCATTCCCACTGGAATTCTGATGCAGAGACTGGGATTAAAACCAGATCTCACAGGGATGGGGGGAAGGTACAAGACTGCAACTGGCAAGATCTGGTTTATTACCTCCCATCTCTGCCATATTTTAGAAATTTTTCTTCATCTTAGTCTTGGAAAAATTATTTAATTCCTTAACGTTTTAATTCTTCATCTATGAGCTCTCTCAATGAGTCTTTACTGTTTGTCAAGCTGTGAGCTATTCAAAAAGTAGGAGCTACAGAGCTCTTAATACTTTTCTGTGCAAATATCAAAATGTATATGTTAGGGATAGAAGCAGAGCTGAAAAAAAGGAATTTAATTCTTCTAAACACACAAAAATTTAAAGATCAGAAATGTTTCTTAGAAGAAAGAAAGGAAAGAAAGAAAGAAAGAAAGATAAAATAAAATAAACCAAAATAAAATAATAAAATAAAATGGCAGAACGAAAAATACCAAGAAACTGAAGAATAAAACCCAAAAGACAGAATTTAGTGTTTCCAGTGTACCTGTAGGCACTTTCAACATTGTCCAAAGTGAGAAAGACAAGTCTTCCTGATGTATTGATAAGGAATACAAAATTAATTCTACAAATCCAAATTCTACAAAAATCTTCATATGAAATACTCCAAATTTTCTTCCTTTTCTAACACATTCATTATTCCTGCTTCAGCTTCCAACAAAATCAATGTTATTTTACTGACTGCCATTAAGTTGCTACAGCAATGTAGATTATGGGCAAATCCAGATACTTAAAAACCACCTCTGAAAACATGGCTGAACTCCCCAAACTTTCCTGTGACCACAAACAAACCAACCTGACTGTCAACAAAGAAAGCCAAAGAAATCTACCACTAGATAAGAACAAGGAACTCTATCATGTTTCACACTGTCTACACTGTTAAATCCTTGTCAGGGCCCTTTCCTGGCACTGACATTTGTCAAACACAGAGTCCCAGACTTGGTGCCACTCAGCCCAGACCCTGGTGCTCCCAGGCACAAAGTGTACAGTGCAGACAAGGTGGTGAGGGAGCTTCTTCTAACTGCATTGCAACTGCAAAGATCTCTTCCCATCCTTGGGAAGCATGAGTTTACTGCAGCAAGCTGAGCCTGATGCAACCAGGAGGGAGGGAAAGAGTCCTTGCACAACCGGGCTCTGGTCTCACAAAGTAGCAATTAACTGCACGGCCTTCCAGACAAGGCAGAAACCCAAACACAAGTGCATGCCTTGGGAAGCAGCCAGCAGGTAGCTCACATGGGTGGTAGTGTTACTGCCTTGTCCCAGAGCACTCAGCTGGAATGTCATACTGTGAATAGCTCCTTCTCCGTAGAGACTAGGGTCCCATGACACTGCAAGGGAATAGGTGCTTGTCTTGGCACCACTAATTGCTAGCTATCAACTGAGAATTCTGCTGGCTTTTTGAATGTTTCAGGGCTTTTTTCGTCCTCCTGTCCAATTCTTCAGTGTGTTTCACTGACCCCAAGTACTCAGCTAAGGGGCACTGGTGCCTCCCACTGGACTGGTGGTCACTTGGTGTCTGACTAGGGGTAGCAAGTTCCAAATATGTGCAAGAGTCGATAGGAGTCAGTGCTTCCTGATTCTCAAATGCATGACACCTCACAGCCGAAACTGAGGCCAAGTTTATTTTCCAGGCTCAAAGGCAAAGTATCTTTTCCAAGTAATGCATTCAAAGTTCATATAGCTCCTGTTAACATAATGGATCAGTTTAAAAACACTGACTGAGTAAATATCCATGCCTGTATAATTAATCATTTTATCTGCAATGTGACAAGCAATGAACAGATTCACAATGGGCTTTCTTTAATACCATTTCTGTCAGAGATACCACAAATTTTGCCATCACTGTGGAATATTCCTGCAATCCTGTCACATTTCATCTTATAGCCTGTATTATTTTTAACATTAATATTGGGACAGTAGACCAGTTTTTGTCATTCTTCATCTAAAGGCACCAAAGATAATTATTAAAATATATCTATGTGTGAAGATAAAAATCTTATATTGCACAGCCCTGTGATGGGCTATATAAACTTCCCATAAATATTACACTCTTCCCCCTTTGTGTATAGATAAAGGTATTTTTCAAACCATATTGTTTTTAGATGGTTAAAGAAAGACAAAGAGACAGTATCACACAGGCAATGCAATGGAAATAGAAATCTACCTCTGTTTTACACTCATTTGAGTTGATATCAGCAGCTTTGATCATTACATTCCAAGGATAGCATACACACATTTTACATTTCTACTGGGTAAAGTGCCTCTGAATCATGCCTTTTGTGTTACTGCTGAGCAGAGAAGCAGCCAAGGGAGACAAGCACCTGAATCTGTGTCTCTTTTGCAGGTGGTAACTGAGCTTCTTCTGCTATTTTACCTCTCTAAAGATAAATGTACAAAAAACCTGCTACATTTTGTGATAAACTAAACACGTTCACAGAATCACAGAATTGGGAATTGGTAAAGTTAGAAGAGATCACAGTGGGTTGTCTGGTCCAACCTCCCTGCTCAAGCAGGGTCATCCTAGAGCACAGGGCACAGGATTGTGTCCAGATGATTCTTGGATATCTCCAGGGAGGGAGACTCCACAACCTCTGTGGGCAATCTCTTCCAATGCTCAGTCATCTGCACTGTAAAAGTTCTTCCTCACATTCAGGTGGAACTTCCTGTACATCACTTTCTGCCCATTGCCTCTTGTCCTATTGCTCGGCACCACCAAGAAATGCCTTCATACTTCTCATACTTCTTCATCCACTTCTCATACTCCATTCAGGTATTTATAGACATCAATGAGCTTAGCTTAACTTCCTTAGCTCAACTGACTCTCTCAGCTCTAACTTCCTCAGCCTGTCCTTGTAATGGAGGTGCTCCAGTCCCCCCGTCACTTTGGTCATTCTCCTCTGAACTCTCTCCAGGAGCCTCATGTCTCTCTTGTACTGAGGAGCCCAGAACATAACTTCCTTGGCCTTGTGACTTCTTCAGCCTTACTAAGCAAACTCACCCTGCCTCAATTCATGTATGTAAGCCACATACCATAATTTTGAATGTCTGAAGACATAGACACTGACCACTGTCATGCTATTAATTGTGGCTTGGGTTAGAATGATGCAAAATCACCAAATCAGCCAAACAAATTATATTAAATGAAGTGGTCTGGTTGAAAGGAAAAGAAATCAAAATACAGCAATAAAAAATAAGATAAGGGCAAGGACAAACAAAAAGTTTTAGAACTACTGTTATGGTCATTTATTTAGATGTCAAGAAGCGTCTGGAAAGGATGCCACTTGTGGTGATATACACTAGGATCACAAAAAACCCAGAGGACAGATGTGAATGCTCTGATAGACATTGTAATGAAAGAAAGCTCAAAAGCATGTACAGAGAAATTAAGTAATAAAGCTGGTGAAAAGATGAAGCTGTGGAAAGAGCTCTAATTTCAGCTCTCTTGCTACTGCCTAGGTGATAGAGGAAAATTGAAAACAAACAAAAACAACCTGAAAAAACAAGAATATTTAGGACTGAATAGCAGATGTCTCTGAATAAGTGAGGGACATCGAACAGTAGCACAACTGTAGTCTTTGTGTGTATTGTACAGACTTGACATCAAATGCACATTATTTAGAATGCACCAGCTGACAGAGTGTTCCTGCTTTCTTTTCCCCACATTTTCAAGTAGCTCAGTCTGAACGGCGTGATTAAAGTTTGATTAAAAACATATACTGATATATATAAATATATGCCTGTAGTCTGGTAGTTCTTGGTCACAAATATACAATGAATGGTTGGTTGCAGTACACCTATAGCTACTAGAAGTATAAGTTGAATTCTTGGAAAGGTGAACTCACTTATACTTCTGAACTTTCCAAGAAATATGTTCTTTATGAAGAGTCATTAATGTCCCCCATTGTTTTAGTAAACCAAGGTTTTCCTCCAGCCTATGGAAGATACTTCTCACTGTTAAGCTGTGAATGGTGAATGATGTGCTCTATCAATAGGTCTTAAAAGGGGAATACAGTATCTCTTTTCACTGAGCAAGGAAAGAAAAGATGTAGGTATTATGTATTTAAACTATGCATTCTGTGTCCCTATTCCAAATATGGACTTGCACAGCTATATCAGATAAATCAAAAAATCTGCATTTCATTCATATGATAAGACTTGGAAAATGTGTTGCTAGTCACCTAAAAAGACAAGTTTATGTACAATATCTTGAAAAACTGTTTGACAACAGAAGGTCGGATGTGACATATATTTGACATCCTAAAACCTCAAACTAGTAAAACTTTGAGGTCAAGCAAAGGTAAAATCAGAATAACCCTCTTCAGATTTTTATCGTGTATGATAGAACCACAAATAAACTTTAAGTTCCCCCAGCTTCTAACATGTCTGAACTTGACTGAAAGCTAAAGAGAAAGCTTATCTATTGATTTTCACATGTAAGCTAAATGGTAAAATAACCTTGACTCATTAAAGATGTCAGTGTTGTAGATGATTTGGATATCTTTGCCATTTGAGAGTAACATATGGATAATTTACTCAAGTTGAGTTATTTTTAAGTAATTTGCAGTGCTGCACAGCTTCAGATTTTTCACCTTCGTGATTACCAAGAATACTTTAGCATTAATCACAATATTCAACATTGGAAAGAAAAACAAGTCTATTTATTGAATCTATACAAAGAGTAATATTTCTCTTTTCACTTATAAGTTTTACGGTGGGTTGCTTATTGAGATTTTTCCAGTGCATGCACAACAAAAAATTTATAAATAGTAACATATGATAAAAAATTGCAAATTATTTTGCAAATAATAGGTCCATTGTAAAACATCCAGAATGCCTTATGAAACAGTGTCAGTGCTTGCCCTGTGTTGTATAAATATTACCTATCTAGCCTGTCACCTCTAGTCTGTGAGACAACCAAGATTTTATTTCTAATTGGTTTTTTTATTACTATCAAATAAAAAAAGCTCTGTTCATAAAAAATTATTAGGGCTGTTTCACCAGAAATGTTGTGGTCTTGGATTGCACCTTTTCCTAGGTAATGTTACCATCTCTTTTCTTACTGAGAAAGAATTACTCTTTCTCCACACTTGGCAGAAGTATTTCAGCTATGTCTCTTAATCTGTTTGACTTCTAAATGGATACAAGCGTAATCCAAAGATGAAAAAAATTACTCAGACTGCATGGGATCATGAAAGAGTAGGTGTTGTGCTAAAGAAGGTTTCCTTATAGGAAAAAAATGTGTTCAAACATACTTCAGATGTGACCCTGATATTCATACTCTACATAAGTAAACTTTGTAGTTATTTACAATTTTCAAAGGATAAAAATAGGACTTCCTTATCCTAAGGCTTTAGGGCAGCTTATTCACCTAAGCAGATAATCTGTGATGCCCTAAGTATGAATATGATACTGAGAGTGCATGGGCTTGTGTAACAGGATTTTTTAAATCGCAAACAGAGTGTGATACTTCTGCAATATTATCTTTATATCTAGAATATTTGTAAATTCTGCATATGAGATTTCAAGTTTTATACAACACCACTGGAGACAATTGGATGGGTGAAATAGACAAGGTCTTTCTGAGATCCTCAGTCTGAATAAGGCTTTCTAGCTTTTTTGGATAGAGCCAGTTCTGAGATGGTATTTTTAAATGGTGTGTCCCAAGTACGGCCGAGATATTTGAACCTGAGCATGCTTCAGAATCGGAGTGCTGTTAACTTGTATGCAGATGTTTTGCAGTCTCTTCAGATTTTCTCTTGCATTTTTGTATCAGAAACAAAATATGCAAACTGATAATGGATTTCAAAGCAATCAAATGTAAATTAATTAATCTTGGTTCTAAAATCCCTAGAAGTCTGTGTGCAGAATTTGGCTAAGAAAGGCAGCAGTGCCAAGAAAAGGACGGAAAGGATGAAGGAAGCTGGGTGAGTGCTCCTTAGGGTTCTAAAATTATAAGATAAATTTGCATTTTCAGGGAGATATATGATTAGAGAGTTTGGGTTAAGAAGTCATTGGTGAAACTGCAGGAATATATAAAGTAGAATTTGTGTCTGTGTTCCTGCCAGTGCTCGAGTTATTGGGAACACTACACATCTAGAAATGAAGATTTGCTGCAACTGGTGGTTCTTCTAATTAAGTCAGACTGTGGTTACAGACCTGTGTCCAGAACTGTTTTCCTTTGCTTGAATTAGGTTGGATATCTCCTAGGAACAACTCTCTATTAAGTTATCATTTTGCTAAGGAGCACTCAGTGGGAGTTTTAAGATTCCTCTCCAAATACAAAAGGGAATACTTGGTCAAGAATCCAGCACTGGTCTGAGTCAGTTAACAGCTCTGCAGGGGGTTTTTTTGCCCCCCAAAGAATCACATCAAGGACAGTATACAAAAGGAAAAGTCAACATGTCTGAAAAGGAAAACAATGAAAATAGCTTTATTTGGTAAAAATAAAAAACTTCAAGGCTTGTTTTCTCATGAGTTTCTACTGAAGAAAAACATAAGGTAGTGTCTGTAGCCCAAGTTAGGAGAAAAGTTGA
Organism: Pycnonotus jocosus; assembly: GCA_013400435.1. NCBI lineage: Eukaryota > Metazoa > Chordata > Aves > Passeriformes > Pycnonotidae > Pycnonotus > Pycnonotus jocosus. Next base: position 92,261 of record VWYP01015195.1, on the reverse strand, counting down.
CTGAATATTGACAGACACCACAAAAACTGGTTTAAAAGCTTGATGTTTTGAGGAGATATACTGTTCTTAGAACAAACATTATTGCAGAATGATACAAACTACACCAGGGAAATCAGCTAGAAGGACGAGCGCTGTCTGAATATGTGGCAGCTTTGAAGAAGTTGGCAGGAGTGTATCTTTTTGGGACAGTCATTGATCAGGCATTGTGGGACAGGAATGTTTATGACATGTGAAACTGTCATCTGTAAAAGCTTGCAACCTGTGCACAGACATCCATACAAACACAAGTATTTTAGCATTTGGAGCTTAGAAAAGAATAGTCTTATAAAACTTCATTGTAACAGTAGAGATTATATTTTTGAAGTGACAAACAATATACACAGATATTTTAGAAAAAAGCCTATTTTTTTTCCCCAAGTATCCATCTGAAGAAAGTGAGGGAGTAGCCCCCAAATCAAACTGTAGATGGAAGGTATATTTATACTTTAAAACAATGTTATGAGATACAAGTTTGCTGAAAAAATCTGCCTTCAGCAGAGATAGAGTTGTTGGTCTTCCTTCCTATGGATACATTCTCCTTGGGAAGATAACCACAGAAAAACAGGTGAGGCATGGAGAGCATAATTTAAGAGGGACATCAGGGTGATACATTAGCAGAAAGGTACTCTTTTCTGTTTGGTAGGATGCAGTTTAAAAGGAAGAATGGATGAATGTTTGAATATTAAACTGATAGTAACTGTTCTATGAATTAAATATAATTGTTTAGCATAATTTTGAAACTAACATATAATAGCTCACCACCAAGAAGTAATGGTTTGGTCAGAGTCCACGAATTTTTCCTTTTGATCCCTAGAAGAAGGCTTCCCAAATTAGAGACCACTGCTGGTATTAAATGTGCATGTCCAAGAAGTCATCTTGGTATCTTATATATGATAAATCCAAACTCAGAGTTATTGCTACTGAGTATTTAATAACAAGAGAAGATAATAATGCATAAGAAGAAACATGAAGTGGGCTATGTAAAATTTTCATTTGAATAAGCAATTAAAACTAAGCATTAAACTAATTTTACAAGGATAGAATGTAGCAGAATACACAAGGTAGCACGTTACATCAAGGATTCATTTGGGCAGATATTACTCAAAATCACAAAGCCTTTAGTATTTATGGATTTAAGTTTTGCCTGCTACAAAGTTTTGATGCTGTTAGAGGTGGGCATCTGACAAAATACCTGTTCGAACCAGGAAGCAGCATCAAGAGTTTCATAAGCATTCACCCACAGGAAAATTTGTTTGTTTAAAATGTAATTTCATGCAGCTAATTGTGAAACTATCTGAGTTTCTAACAATAATAAAGAGAATGTTTCACCAAAGATGGATAAGAGAATATCAGGCATCTGAAGGCAAATTTCCACCTGCAAGGAGCAGGGAGTTGGGTTCAGTGATCCTCATGGGGCCCATCCAACTCGAGATATTCTATGATAATATAATTTTTTAATAGAAATAAAGTGAATTTCTGACTGTAAAATTTTCAGAAAGCAAACACAGCAGTATTGATGACTGCCATAACTACTGTTACATTAAAGAAGCTGATTTTCCCAAATTTGCAAGTATTAACAAGTAAAAATTTCTCAAGGATATCCTGATATATATCAATGAAATTAGAATTTAAGAAAAAAATGTAATACTGCATTTCTTCACTTTAAACTGCTATAGACATGACAATAGAACAAATAACAGTGTATGATGGGAGGAAAAATGGGAAAGCAAATGAAAGTGGGTAAAAGCTGTAAGTTAAAGCCTCTAGGAGAGCTAAAGGAAAGCCAAGAGATATTTCAATGCAATATCAATTTCCCATAGAATTAATAAAGTAAGGGTGCTTTAAAAATCTTATTGGTAACTTCTACAGGTTCACTGCCAGGTTTGTTTTATCATATACTGATGTATAAAGACAGGAATATTCAACAGATATTTCAGTCATTTATTTGAAACAAAACAGAGAGATGTACCTGTCCAAAGTGATGCTGTTGTAATTGGAACTTTACCCTATGTGGCAAAGGTTTTTAACATTTTTAAATTAACTGGCAAAGATATCTCACACTCAGGAATTACCCAGAATCTCTCTAAACTATAAATGTTAACCATAATGGCATGGAAAATAGGACAAATTCCAAGGGAATCAAAGACTGTAAGTGATTTCCAAATATTTCAAAGAGTTCAGAAGTTTACCCAGAGAGTTACTAATGGGGCAGAATTAAACTAAATTAAACTAAAAAGCCATTACACACAAAGTAGATAGAAATTTAATTATAACAGACAAAACTATAGTCAGTGCCAAATTATTCTCCAAAAGATAGAAATTGTTATCAAGTTATAAAGTTTTTTGTTTGAGCCTTTCAAAAGGATTAAAGACTTCAGTTATAGAAACATTCTGGTAATGGGGACTTCTTCCAACCAACTGAATTATTACTAAAAGATATTATGGTTAACAATAGGTTGAGCCCTATGTGATTGATAGGCCATACAATTTTGACTTCTAGACAGATGACAGAAGCTAGCTGGTTTTGCTGGAAAACAATGAAGTGACTTTTTTAGTCAGACCCAGCATTTCAAATCTGGATCCAGTGTTAGCTAACCTCTTAACCAAAAATGCAGATGTCAGAGTCACATCTTTCAGATGACACAGATATTGATGGGGTAGCAAATGATGAGCACATCTCACTTTCATAGAGCGATTTGACTGGCTTGTTAAAATGGGTAGGGCTTGTACTTTTCAATACAGCACTACAAAACATAATATATTGAAGAGTGAAAAAAAAAGTACTCTGGTTATTAGCAAATTTAATAATTCTGGACAGCAGTAACTCAGAGTAGAAACACAATATTGAGTCAGTCAGAGACAACTGCTGATCCTGCTCTTTCTGCAAGGCCTGCCTCCATGGATCACACTTTCCTTTGTTATGAAAATAATACCAATACCAGGTACCAGTGTTGAACTCAATTTCAGTTTGTACATGGCACAGAAAAAGGGTGAGTAGGATATATATCCATCCATACTTCAGCAAGGACATAGAAAATCAGAAAGAGAGAAAGATTCAGAGAATGTAAAAAGGGCTTTGGGGAGAGAAATTACAGGTTTTAGAATCCAAAGGTTTAACGTTCCTCAGTTACTTATTTTCTAAATTAAATTGAGTGGAGCAATATAAACATCAAAATACATGGTAGGTTTACCTTTGGAGTCTTGAAGGCAAGATCATATGTTCTCTTCAGAAATGTGCTCCTGTGAGTATGTTCAAGCTAGGAGTTCAGCTGACTGACTCTGTGACAGGTGCCTCTCTGCAATGGCTCTGGATTCTGTGGGTCCTTATTTAAGGACCTTATTAAATAGGTTATTAGATGTGCAACTCAAAAACAAGCTGGTAATTTTACCCAGACATACTCTTGGCTTTCAGCAAGGCAAGGGTAAGGCATTAAGGCTTTCACTCTCCCCAGAGGCACATCTGGACTGTTCCTGTCTTCCTACTACATCTGATTTTTCAACAGCCCCTTGGAGGAATTTCTGGCTAAGCATTAGGTTCCTTTTCACACATCTGGCTAATCAAACTCACAGACAGAGCTCCCAGTGTAAATTCTAACTCATCATTCTCAGTGTAGAATTCTCAGGCTTCCCGACGCATATGTCTCACATAGCTGCCAGCTTCCATAGGCCCATGCAATTTTGCTTTATATGTAATGTTAGCTCTCTAGGCTCAGTGAAGGATTTCCTGTGCAACAATGTGGATTATGCACTGCATAAATGATTTCTTTCATGAGAGCAATGTTTCCTGATATAATTCTGTCCCTTTTCATCCTTACCCTATTTCTCTGTTTCACTACCTCACAGTCTGCCTTCAACTGCTGCCTAGGAAAATGGATATCCTGGAATCACACAGCAGTTCTAATGGTGTTTCAAGAAAAGTACAGGTTGATGGACTGCAGTAAAATATTGTGATATCTTGACGATACAGAGGGGTTGATCTCAGGAGTTATAAGGTACCTGTTAACTGAGAATGGCTTGGGTTCTGGTGCAGAAAAGTCATGATGCTAGTCAGAATTTAGGTGTTAATATTTGGGAGGGGCTGTATTAGCTCCCTAGGAGATTTTATCTTTGCTTTTATCTTGGAACTTTATTTGATAGCAACATGTATGTCAATTATATAATTAACCCCTGTCTTTCAATACATATGTTCTCACTGTAATGGTGGTTTTGTAAGCATGCAAAACATATGAATGCATTCATATATAAATGTATTTTGCAGTTAAAATTGTTTTCTTGAATTTGGAGGAAGATACTATTTGGAGACAAGAAGCATTCAATCTTGATCTACCTCTATTTTCTCTTCTGCAAAACTTCATATCTGTCTGACTCTATTTGCAAAAAAAGTTGCAAATTTGTCAGTGTTTCTTTGTGAATTAAAATGTTAATATTTATACCTTTTGAAAAATCACTTTTTTCTGAATAAATAAAAAGCCACATGGTATAATATAACTTTTAATTTGATGACAAAACAAGCTCAAATACTGAATTCTTTTGGTTTGATTTGGGGTTTATTACATCATGTTGCTTTCATATTTTACTTGGTTAGCGCTCAGCTCTACTTGAGAAATTTTGGTACCCTGGCTTTCTTTCTATTTCTGCTTTATTTTCCACTAAAATATCACATGCTTTGAAAATTATTTTGGAGGAAAAATAGCATTTGTTACAGTAATATGTTTCATCATTGTATAGGATATCCTCTGTATCACTCCATCTATTCAGGGTGGTACTGCAATTAATGCAATCACTCTGTAACCTGGCATTTCATAGCAATAATGCTGGCCTTTATGTAGCCTGTCTCCTGTTTTCTATAGTATAAAACTTTTCACTGTGGATCTCAGCGTGGTTTCAAAAATTTATCTGTCTTATTCTTTATTTTATCACACAACCTTGAAATAAGAAGTTAATTTCTATCACAAACTTGACCTTTAATGCTGTTGAGCCTTATCTGTTCTCATACTTTTTCTTTAACCTTCTAAGATACAAAAGACGTCTTAAACCCATACAGAGCGTTAAATCCTAAATATTTTCTAAGCAGCTATGATCTACTTGCCACATTAGAGTTGTAAATTAAGGTCTCATGTGTTGCAGGAACCAGCCTTCCATATCACAGTTTTCTCCCCTGAATGAGGCAAGAGTCAGTCAGTAAATATATGTGGTCAACCTCAGATTTGCCTCACTGGGAGTTCACATGTATTTTTAACTGCCTTCAATTGTTAATGTATTCCTCAAATGAGATGCATCACCTTGAAGAATGACTTTTTGCCCTCTGGGAATACGCCAAACAAGTATTTCATTCACTATGATAATCAGTTCTACCTCCACCAACATATGAAACCCAAATTTAATAGGCACTAGTGATTAGGTTTTAAGACACAGAGTCATCACTGTCCACTGTAACAATAATAATAATACGGGGGGAAAAAAGAAGAGGAAAAAATGCACTGTATTTGCTTTTAGGAATCATTAATAAAAGCAATCTAAATATCAACATTTGGGGAATATGCTTAGTAAATATAATGTGCCTTGTCATTAAAGAAAAAAATGAAGGCAGCAATTTTTATTAATTTAGAAATTTTCTTCAGCATAAATAAATGCTAGTGCTTAAGTTGTATAACCCTGGAAGCCAGAAAAACAAAAACAAAAACAAAACAAAACAAAAAAAAAAAAAAAAAAAAAAGGAAGGGAGAACTGCATATCATATTCTTTAAAAGCTTATAATTATAAAATTTATAATGAAAGGAAGAATGTGGGAGAGAAGATGAGAAAATTGAGCTCCCTGAACAGTTTTCAGTGTTGAAATTACCCAAGATCTTCCTGAACTTAAACTTTTATAGAAAACAGAAAAAAAATAGTTATATAGCATTATGGAAAATAAAAAATCAGCCTTTAAATCAGCAGCTTAGGTTGTGGACAGTAAATGATACAGTGGTTCCACTTTCTTGGAACTGAGAGGCAGAAGAAAATGAAGAAAGATGCCAGTGACAGGGTGAGGATGATGAAAGCAGACTAGCATTATGAATGATATGTTAAGTGATTGGCTCAGAAGGAATCATGGGATTGCTGCCTTTTGCAGATGCTGATTTTCATCTATATTGTTTGCCTCTTTCTCAGAAAGGCCTAACATATGCAGAATGTGTGTGCATGCGCATGAGCAATATAGAACAAATACAGATATATATTTATATGATGTTATATATTCTCATATGTTCAGAAGCCACCTTATCCCTTTTAATGTCCTTACACCTGATCCATTTAGCTAATCAGGATAGCTTACTTCGACATAAACCAATAAACTGTATCTTACATATATTAATATCCTCCTGCTTTCTTTATTCATGGAAGTCAAACATTCCTTTTTTCATTTGTCTGCCTCACTGAAAGGGAAAATATTTTGGTTGTTTTGTTTGTTGTTTTTTTTACTAATTACTAATTCTGAAGGGTATCTTCTGATCTGTTAAAGTGCATAAATACAAGAAATAGTATTTCTACTTAATAACAACATGTTGCCTAATAGGAAGACATACTGAGGTCCTGTTACATTTTCTTTGATGTGCTTTAAGCTGCATACCGTGCATTCTCTGCTTTCAAACTAACAGGCATTACCAGTATCATTCAGTCTGCTGGCTTCTTTGTGTGGACAAACAGAAAGATAGAATGATGCTTAACACTGATGAGATATATCAGAAACACATGCATGCAATTAAATGTAATACTAATTTTGAAGGGTCATTTTACTAAGATTACCTTCAGCAAGGTTTTTGGCATCATAAACAATCCCTAACTCCAAGCTTCATCCCTGAACATTAACTCTTTAGTGCCTCATTCATTTATTTTTAGCCATGTATTTTTTGAATATTCTTGCTTTGCAATTGAAACAATTTGAATTTTAAAGGGTTTATTGGGAGGAGAGTCACATGCTAGTGTATAAAATAACATCTCAAATTATTTTTGTATAAGATTCTAATGTGACAAAAAAGCCAAATCTTCCCATTTTATCAAATATACTGCTTTTTGAGCTGTGCAATTTAGGTACCAAATAATTTGTTTCAAAAACACCTAACATCTTAAGAGATGTACACAAAGGCATGTAGATATCTACATGCTAATAAGGATGTACTCATTTTCATCTGAATATTTTATTTGAGCTTTTTCATTTTATCAATACTTATGATACCCATGATAATATTTAGGATAGTATTTCTGGGAAAAAAAAAAAAAAAAGCCAGAGGACTATTCAGTTTAAAGATTCTTAGCTTAAGACTATTCTACATCAGGTCAGTGGCATTTATGTAACTAATTTCTTGCTGTGATCCTATCACTTCACTGAATATTTACCAATTGCTTGTGGGGAAAAATAATGAATTCCTTTTTTCAGAGCAATAAATATTGATAATTAAACTAATGAAGTATTATTATTTTTTTCCGGTCTGGACATAGAATTGACCCAGGTGCTCATTATTAAAACTTTTTAATATATTTTTGCAGAATGAGAAAATGAACATCAGTGAACCAATATAATTAGCATGCCTTCTAAATAGATGATATAGTTATATACTTGTTAGTATTAGGAGATCCTACAAATTTCATTTATCAAGATACAGCCCAGCAGGCATTTTCTAGTGAAAAGGGCGCCTGTGAATCCCCAGTATACCACTCAGATCACCCCCTGAGGGGAAACGCAACTTGCATTCAAATCAAACGTTTTCCTATCAAATGCTCCACTAATGGCTTTCCTATGAGACCCAAGCCTCTCAGTCACCTACTACCTATTTAGACATGTCAAAACAGAATTCGTTGTTTATTTGTATTTCATTGAAGTGAGTCTGTTTTCTCATATTGAATTTGTATCCAAACCCCAGGTTGTCAATACTACTTAGTTAGATCTGCTGTTTGTTGTGTTTTTCTCTGCATGCGATCCAGGGGAAAAATTAGTGTCACTCATGCCAGTTTCAACCCTCCAATAAATCCTTAAGCAGTGTATTAAATAATTTTATAAAGTAGCCAGCATATATATTGAGGGATCTTGGAAACAGATCTCACATTGAAAGCTGTTTAATCAGATGCAGTGATGACTTTTCTATGCTAAGGTTTGCCTACAAAAAAGCTAGATAAGTAACTAGTGTAAGGAAAAAAAGAAGGGGGGGCAGAGAAGCCATGGTTTCAGTATTTTTCTAAATTACAGTAAGCTTAATTGCCTCACTTCAATATAACTCAACTAGTCAGTAGACATACGTGGCTGCAGTGATTTTTTTTGTGAAAATTATTTAAATTAATTCTGTTAGCAGCCTCTAAGTTAGTTTACTTATGCTTAAGTCTAAATCTGTGCATTAAACATTCCATAAAAACAAGAACTAAGTGTTATGTTTGATATGCACTTCAAAAGCCTAAAAGGCCAAAGAAAGCCCTTCCTTAATTATTGAAGAAGTGTCTGTAAAGGAAACATGAGCAAATAGCATTCATGCTTTCATCCCCAGTAACCTTTTATTGTCCTTTTCTTCAGATGGCCAAGTCAGTATATTTAATAAAGGGAGCAGCAACCATCAAAGAAGGCAGGGGTCTAATAAATGGTCCTGATTAAAGGCCCTGACAGGGTATGAACTTTGCATAAATTTTCCTATGGTGTCAGGCTAGGATCCTGATTGAAAACCCATTAACATAATCACACATTTAGAGGAAATGCTATAATGTATCAAAAACATTTCCCTTAGTGTAATAATTTTAAGGACATTAAAATGCAAATGATAATAAGGAGCTGTGTTTTAGTGATGTTCTGAAAGCCTGATTATTCAAATATTTAGTATGAAATATGGAAGCTCCTTTAACTAATGCATCTACATGATTTCAAAGATTTAATCTATATTTGTACTTGAAAGACTTTTATACCACTACTGAATATTTCCTGTTAATTTAGACTTGCAAAATCCAGCAAAAAAAAATCGTTTAAATGATAGAGCTAAGTGCTAAGACCTTTCAGCCTACTGAAAAAAAAAAAAAGGAAAAAAAAAAAAAGTCTGTGTTGAAACCAGGAAACCAGGACACAAGCCATGCTCTTTTATTAAGTACTGAATTGTAAAAGTCCACATTTTGACATTGTTTGGCTTACAAAAATAGTTTGCAGAATTTGAATCATACTTTTCTCTGTTTCTATTAAAATATATGCTTAAAACAGATGGGCTATTCAATCTCAGCAATGATATTCTTTAATGCTAATTTTTAACAATAAAAGAAACACTATCCTCCCACACACAAATAGCCATAATTATGTAAAGAATGACTGCTTCAGACTGATGACTTTCAATATGCTCGAGTCTAGCATACTGGTATAAGAGGCCAGAAAGGTCAACAGTAATTCATAACTGCTATAAAATTGTGTAGCATCCTAGGGCTTCTGGAAGATGCTGACATTATCATGCTTCTTCTGCTGGTTTGTATATGTAAATTTGTGATAGGAAGTGCACTGCTTTGCCATATCGCATGCAGAGCATCAATCAGGCAGTAGAATACATCAGAGTATTTTCATTATGCCTAGTTATTTACTGCATCAGAAGAAATTACCCTGGCAAGCCAAGCGGCCTTCTCTGGATAGCATGATATGACCAACCAGGTTTCAGCTCAGAAGTCTTGTAAACATTACAGGATTAATCTCACAATCACAATCATCAATCTTTCCTAGTCCTGCCTGGGTGCAACTGTGGAGATTGGTAACCAGGCAATGTAGATTTAAATTTAACCCTGAACATCAAGAGCTATATGTCAGCTCCGTGCACCATATTACAAACACCTATATTTTTACTCCAGCTTTAGTACAAAATGATGAAAACATAAAATTTTTGCACTTCAAATTCACTTCTAATTTTTCATTCCCATTTTTGATGCATTACAAGGAAATAAGAAATATTCTGAAAAAGATATATTTCATAATAGCAGAATCTAATGCTAAAATGATGCACTGTGATGCCTGGATCTAATGTATGTGTTAGAGACAACTGACACTGCAGTAAAATGTGGAGCAGTAATACAGGTTCAGGACCAGGCTTGGGCTCCCTGGCACTGAGCCATTAGAGGTTAGGGCACTGTAGGGGTAATGTACTTAGCCTCTAACAAATGGAGCATTAAATACATCATGCTGACTCATAGGTAGCACTGGCACCAGTTTCTGAAATGACTGCTCGCTTGCCCTCTTGCCAAAGGAGGGAGAGATTCTGGCAAATCTTGGTGCTCTGTGTAAAAATGAGAAGCTGGGAAATGAGGGCAGCCTATATGAATGTTTAACCATGTGCAGTATATAACCTAGCCTACAGAGATAATGCAGAAGATAACATGTATTCTTTTTCTTCTTTTTTTTTTTTTTGAAAGTCACATGAAAATAGCAGTGATAGTGATCATTTTTCAGTAGTCAAGAAACAATAAATATATAATGAGCGGATTATGTATAGAGACTGTGGCAGTTTAATTTGAACTCTGATCTTTATTTTTATTTTTGTTCAAAATACTTTTTTGTTGCATGCATCCTAAACATTTTTCTTCCTTTCTGTCTCTGCATCCTAAACATTTTTCTCCTTTTTTTCTTTTTTTCTCTGGTTTTCTCTCTCTCACTCTGTCTCTGTCTCTTTGTCTTTCTCTCTCTTTCTCACATATATAGTTGTTCTGTTTTATAGAATGTCTATAAAAATTGTTAATAAGCTTGGGCTTACTTTTATGATTTACAGAAATATTAATTTCCATGGGTTTCTGCCTTTCTCTTTATTTAATCAGAACTGCAGTCACTTTACTGCTGTATATGAATGCATTCCCTCTGTAATAGGTTCCTGTTTAGCAAGAGAGCTAGCCTCTGCCTACTAAATAATTCCTGTATAATATGCAGCGATCATACTCATTTGGTCTTCAATGATGAAAACTCTGCAACACAGTGCTTAGCTGATGCACAGATGTGAAACCACGGATTTCAGAGATGCTTCCTGATTTATGCCAGCTGAATGTCTCATTTAAAGTGAGCTTTCCTTCTACAGATGTGGGGACTGAACAGTTAAATGCAGAGAAGATGGGTGTATTGCAGTGCTTACTCCATTTTTTCTGTTCACAATCCTCCTCCCCCAAATTGATTTTTTATCTCTTTGACCATTTTTAAATAACTAATAGCCTGATATACTTTTGTGACTATATCTAGTCACATGCTGTTCCCTTCACAGGCCCAGTTAAACCCACAGTACTTAAGTTTTCCAGTGCAGATAAGACAAATATGTACCACCTCACACAGATGAGCTTGGGGCATGCTGGGGGTGTGAGGGGTATGAGATTTACCTGTTTGCAGACAGGAATCACAAAGCTCTTTAGGAGGCAAAAAGTACATTAATACAATGAGCTGGCAATATGATTCCCAGTTCTTTGTGGCTTGTTACCATAGTGAGATTAGGCATGTCTTTGACCACAGGTTTGTAGAAATTTCTTGAGTAAGGAGGAAGACACAAGAGCAGTATTAAAAAAATAGCCTGGCCCGGCCCCTTAGTGCAGGATATGCTTCTGCCTCTCATGCCTAGAACATCTGCGGTCTCTGGGCAGCCAGAATACAATCCTTTGTGCCTAGCTGTGCCATAACCTCCTATCCTTCTTCTGGAGCATGGTTAGGTTAGCAGTATCAGAGATGATGAGCAGGTACATAGCTCTCTATGTACACATGGAAGCCCAAGGCTCCTGACTCTGAGCAGCTAAGGAGATTACAGACTTAAACCATGGCCTGCACATAATGAAACAGTGTTACCTTCACTCTCTTTTAAAAGACTCTGTAAAGTAAAAGATCTTCATTCTCTTTTCCCATAGTTCAAAAATCCCATTAAAAGGAGATATTAATCTTCTTGTTCAGGGCTAGAAGACAATGATTATTATTTTTTCTGCTTTTAATATTAACTGATGACACGGAATGAGAAGCTGACTTACTGTAAACTATCACAGAACAAAAAGCAGGCTGAAAAATCCACTCTTTTCTAAGGCTGAATCCACAACATGACATAAGGCAGGTCACTAGACTCTAAACTTGAAGAAGGAAGTTTGCCCTAGAGAGTGTTGCAATACATGTCAGTTTATTAATTTAGGGACCTATTAGTGACAGGCCACAAACCCACTCATAAATTTATAAAGAGTAAAGGACTGAACAGAACTGTTCAATTCCAGAAACTGCTCATCTGTTTGGTGAATTATGAAATATAATTTTTGCACCTCTTGTACTAGATACACCTAGGAAATTCTGAGCTGGCAATGTTTTATGGGCCAGGCAGATTTTTCTAAGCCATGGAATGACATTGTAGTGTGTGCTATCTTATGAGGACCTGCAGCTCTAGAAGAGGCGAAGGAAAAATCCCCTCTGGAGTCTCTCCCTAACATATCTGAGCATTTCTAACAGATGCTGCCCCCACAGAAAAATACTAATAAACGATGCTTAGTGTTAGAAGCTGAGACCATTAGTGCACTGACAAGGACATCACCCAACATCTGGAGGATTCAGACAGTGAGGAGATGTCATGAGCAAAATATATTTCCATGATGTCTTCCAGTCTTCTCATTTCCATTCATAGTGGCAGAAGCACTGGCACACTCCTTGAATGTTATCAGCTGTGGCTGCGGGAGTTACTGTTCCACCAGTGAGCAGCAGCTGTGTAAGGGGAAGCTTTCCAAAGCTAAATGGTTTGGCTACTGATGGAGCTACTTACATGAAGTCCTATTAAAAAGGATATATGAGATCACTTCTACCATTCACAGTTTTGCAAGGCTTAAATTCTGCTTGTCTATACAAGAAGTTAGTATGCAGTAAGCACAGGAGAGAATTAATAGAGCACTAACTACAGCACCTCACAGGACTGGGCTCTTTCTTTATATGCTGTTCAGATAATAAGTTCTTTAAGGAAAGTACTCTGTCTTCATTTCTGTCTTAAGAGGTACCTTTTTGTATGGATATTCCTAGTATGCATTGTTTGGTGCTTCACTTTCTACTATAGGCTATGCCTGTGCAGTGTAGCCAGACTATCATGAATTCACATTAATGCTTGCTAGTATCTACCTCCTCCATCTAGACAATCCCAATCAAATGATGGTAGAGCCTAAAGCAGGACCTGAAACACATTCTTTTATACAGAAGCCTGAGGCTATCTCCCCAGCTATTGCCCCAGCTAATCTCAAATTCAGTGAAGTCGGCATGATGTTCTGGGAGCAGTGATTCTTAAACAGAAATGAAAATGAAGAAAAATCGTAAAAACAAGGACATCAGTCTTCATGATTTACATCAAATTAACGAAATCTAGGACTCACTACTTATTCTTTCAACAGCAGCATCCTATACTTTTTTAAAAACCTGCCCCAAAATTATTCTTAGCTTTGGTCCTCTAGACTCTTCTGAACAGTTTGGTTCTTTTTCTTATCTCTTGCATCCAACAGAATCTAACACCAACCTTCTTCCAGTTCTTCAGAGTAAATCAGGATGCTCTAGGAATCCAACCTAGGCTGTTTTATTGTACCTATCACTGTAGTATGTATGAGCTCAACATCTCCCAAGACCAGGATCTTTGTTTATATGTTGCTTAGGTTATACAGTCTTGGAGGAAAATACTCTGGTTTCTTCCCTGCCTTAATAGCCTAGCCTACTGTTTGCCTTACACAAATAAACTGTAATAGTGTACACAAACTGTAATGGTATTTGGATGATTTTCAAAAAAAATGTTTATCCATTTTACCTGTGGTCAGCTTTACAACATTGGAGTCACTTAATGTGACAGTATTAGCCACACTTTGGGATTGTCCATCTGTAGGGGAAAAAATATTAAGACCGTCACCATTTTGGGCAGAAGCTAGAAGAGTGTATCTGTGCAGTCTGTTTCATATAAATCTGTCAGCAGTTTTGGGGCTAGTGCCAGAAAGTAGATGGAGCACTCCACCCCACTAACAACCAGGTTTGTGGTAATGACAGACTAGCAAATATTTTATGATTCCACTGGAGCCTTATCCCTGAACCTCTTTGTTTGTGAAATGTAGAGTAGCATGGAGAAAGTAATATCTCTTGATGAGACAGAAAGTGCCTGCTAATTTGTGTAAAGATTCCACCACAGAATATCTTTAATGGTCACTTCAGACTAGAGACCACTGCTTATCCATGTGTCCATGCTTAGTAGCTCTGACAGAGGCTGGGAGGAGCTAGAATAAAACTAGGCAGAGCATCAGGAAAGCAGCCAGTGGACAAACCTACCATACTGTTATAATGCAATAGAATTAATAGGTTTTGTGCCCTCAGTTACGAAGTTCTTTACTTTGAACACAAGCAATTTAGAGCAGTAAAAGCTCAAATTCAGAGAACAGTGATCCTGACAAAAAATTTACAGTTTAGGATCTTCTTGCATCCTCTGTCTTTTCTTAATACTAGAATTTTTCTAATATATCCTTTGGAAACATATTAACTTGAAAAATTAAAAATACAATGAAACAAATTTGATTCACAATAACTATTTATGCTGCTGTTTGGACCTAGGAGTGGGGATTTATTTTAATCAGCATTTTCCTCTAAACATTACTGAAAAGACCAAAATAAGCTCTTACTGCAGCATCAGATATACACCATACACTTTTAGAACTAGCTACAATGTGAATCCTGTGACCGGGTAGTTCTTCGATTTGCTCAAAATATATCTGACTTAATGATGCAACAAAATACATGTAAAAATACTAAATTAAGGTTCTAACTCCTGTTAGCTGATATTCTGCTCTCTTTTCCTCATTCTTCCCCTTCTTTCCTTATCTTAAAGAAAATGTTTGGTAGGTCAGCTTTCAGTAGCCAAAAGAGTTGAATATGTGCATGCATGAATAGAAAAATACCTTTCTACTTTCCTTGCAATTGTGTAAGTTTTATCTTCATCCCAACTCATCTCTCTCTTTCCTTTTTTTCCTTTTCAGCATATCATGAGTACCTTCAGATAATAAGCTTCTTGGGCAGAAAGTTTTATATGTCACTAATTCAATTAACACACGTAACATGTCCATAACTCTCACACCCAAATAAGCTTCTTGGGCAGAAAGTTTTATATGTCACTAATTCAATTAACACATATAATATGTCCATAACTCTCACATCCAAAATTAAATTATGGATGTCTACAAAAAGCTTCTGTCCATAACTGTACTTAATGTGACAGGTTTTAGAGGCATATAGGTTTTCCTTGCGTTTTTTCTTCTCATTTTACTCCTTCCTTTTCTTTCACTTCTTGTCATTCCTCCTAAAGCTGCACTATTATGGGAAGATTTGCTTGTGAGATGATTGAATTCACACTTGAATTCTGTTAAATTTTCCTTCCGGGGCAGGAGCCTAATGCATGAAACACTTCTGAGCATTTGAACATAGGTTGCATACACTTCAGCATTTTCAATAAGAAAAGTTGCATGGTAGATCTTGGCTAAAAGCCAGTATCTAAAATATCCTTAAATATAAGGACCAGGAAGTTGATTTGTATCTGGATAATGAATGCAGAAATCCATTAGAGTGTGCAGATTTCCATTATGATCTCTTGGCAGGTTTTCCTGCTTAAGAGGTGGGCTGCTGAGTGTTGTACAAGATGAAACTTCTGTGGAGCCCTTAGCCCTAAGTTAGGAACATGAAAATGATAAAAGCATGAATCACAGTTTCCAGATCTTCCTTTGACAGCAACAGGCACAGCCTCTTGGGAAAGTGGGAGCGCAACCATTTCTTACCACAATTATCTCTGTAGTCAGGACTATCAATGAATCTAATGCAGCCTCAAGATTGTTCTACATTATCAGCTAGTGAGGGCATATCCTCTGTTGAAGGTACAGTCAACATTACTGATTGCTCCTTTCAGTGTTTTGCATTAACTTACTTTTCCCTTTAGGAGGTTGTTTTAAAAGTTTTAAGTGTCTTTTTCAGTTACGAGTGGCCTTTTAGCTCCTCAGATCCTTGCATCAATTTAAACTTTTCTCATAATTACACGCTCCCTCTTTTGGGAGATAACATTGGTTGTAGAAGCTAAGATGGAGGTGGTGGAGCTGGTGAAAGTTCAGCAAAATTGTGGTATTGCAATTATCTCCAGAGATCTCTGAAAAGAAGAAGATTAATCCATGCAGGGCTCCATATAGATAACCTATACATTGATAACTATCTCACAAGCAGCTGAGGCCTACTTAGAAATGGTTCTACACCACCCTGAGTATTTTGTCACCCAGTCACTGGAGGCTACCCATCACCAACACCTAAACAATCTGCATTTTCTGCTCCTGCATGTAGCCTGATGATGATGTCTCCCACATGTTGGTATAAGCCATATAAGCACCACAATATTCTGATTGGCCAGTCAAGAAAACGATTTTAGCGAGTATTTGACAGCAGGTGAGATCATTTTGGTCAAGTGTTTAGTGTCCTGAATGATCTATTGCACATTATGATGGTTAGGAGATTACTTTCTGTGAACCAGCATTTATGTTTCCGGTCATTAAAGTGGCCAGTTGCACTTTGCTAGCTTTTACTAGCTATTAGGGTCAAGAATTTACTTAATAAATCATAACAACATACGTGAAGACATTTTTTAAAGCTCTGTAAGTATATAGCACATTATTGGCCATGCCTATGGAGAATCCCCCTTTTTTGAGTATTTAAATTTTGCTTCTGCATTGTTCAAAATAAAGCCCTGGATACTTCATACATTAAGAAAGAAACCTGAGTAGATTGTTTTTTCATTTTATAGACTGAGGGCACATAAGATACATTGCTCAGCTCTCTGAGCTTGCACAAAAAACAAATATTTGTTTTTGTAATTGAGACCCATGCATGTGCATAGTCATATACCAAGAGAAAGAAGAAACAATTTATGCCTAGCTTTTCCAGCCTCATGAGGGAAGGAACATTTGAATTGGTTTTATTCCCATTGGTCCAGTGTATTTAGAAATGAAAGACAGTGCTGGCCACAAGACAGTAAAGAATCTTCTGTGATCATATGATGTTATGCTGTGGTTTCTTCAGTATGAGAAAAATTTTTATGAAAGGCACTGCATGACTGATTTGTCCATCTAAAATGGCATCAACATTTGGAACAGAGTCAAAATATCTCATCCTATAGAATATATGTTATATGTATTGCTGTACATGATTATTACAGGTGAAAACACAGTGTGTGTGTGTTTGCATGTTATGTTTGAGCACAGACTTTATTCCTTCCTTCTAGCCACAGTGACCATAATCAGCACAAAAAGGTTAAGGCACATGCTTCTTTCATCCCTCCTTGTACATTTATTTAAGTATGTACAAACTGCAAAAGTGAAGAACTTCCATTTGTTATCTGTAAAATGCTGTTCATCCTTCTCTGTAAAATGGAAGACTACAAATATCAATGGGAGTAGGTGAACCTCATATTCACTGTAGTCCTTTGTGCTGCTATCTGCCTTAAAAAACTTCATGAATTTTTAGGTTAAAATACAATAGAAAGGTCTTCAAAAGGTGGCATTTTTATGAAACACATTTTGAGGAAGGGAACCTAAATTAATGGCTCTGACTCTTCTCTGCCTCTGCTCTTAAATAATTAACACTTATTTGATAGAAGCAATATCTGATGTTATTTGATTGCTTCCCTTTAACAAGGTCTGCAGAAAATACGTCTATACAATATGTATATATGTATGTATATGTTTCAGTCTTTGGCATGGTTCTGCTTTTAATATTTTTCTTAACTCCTACTCTGTCTAGATCAAAAGTTTATAATTTTGGAGATGATATGCTGTAAACGTAGTGATGGTTTTAGTCTTTGTTAGGTGGGCTTTTTCCATGTGAATCCATATATAATAATTTGATTATTAGAGCTCAGACTTTGTTCTTCTGTTATATTTGTTGCTACCTCAAAATTCCTTACCTACCAGGACCACTTTGGAGAGGCTGGAGCTTAGGTGTGCTGTTGATGCTCCCTGCAGATGTGAAAAGTATAAAAAAAATTGTCAGAGGAACTATTTCAGCCTGGAGATTTAAATATTAGTCTCAGAAAAGTCTGTTTTAGGGTGGTGGGTGGGTTGTTTGTTTTTCCTTTTCTGCTTCTTTTTTTTTTTTTTTTTCGTTATTTTATTTTTTTTTTTTTTTTTTTTTTTTTTTTTTTTTTTTTTTTTTTTTTTCCCTCAGGGCTGGAACCTTGCATTCATACAGCACTTCACACAGTGGGACCTTGATCCTGGCCAGGACCCCTGAGTGCTACCATTATACAAACAATAATAAAATGAAGCAGAACAAAACAGGAGCCCTATGGGCTAGTTTTCAATGCTCTTATCTCTTCTTCATCAAAATTAAACCAATTGAAAGATAACAGTGAGCAAGGGATTTTTTTTCTATTTTATTTTCACTGATTGTACATTTTCATAACATGCACATCATGAAATGAGTGGATGACTCATTTTCAAAAAGAAATGATAACACTGGATTGACTTGGTTTTACTAGGCAGGCTGCTAAGTATACATTGTTTGGTGGCATCCTATTCTGCTGGAGTAATAGTAATTTTTAAAGGGATTTAATGTTATGATACAACACTTTCTTTTTAATTGTTATTATTGTATTATTTTAACAATTTTAGTCTGTTAAACAAATCCACAAAAAATGCTTAATACCACAGAAACAGATTGAGCTAAGTTTATGAAATTTACAGATTACCTAAAATGCTAGGAGTTAATTACAGTCTGCTTTCCCTGGCATGTCAGCTTGATTAAATTTGGAGTTCCAAGATGAATTGGCCCAAATTCATTAGTGTTCCCCGGGTGCATATGTTGGTCAAGGTCAAGCGAAGCACATTGACTGTAGTGTTAGTCAGGAGGGGGAAGGGTTTCTAAAGAAGGTGGACTCTTAAAAGGTCTGGGGTTGCAGCAAGAAACTTTGATACTTTTTAACTTAATAAATCTTGACAGCCTAATCATGGCTAAGCCTTCGCAGTGTTATTGGTACAGATGGCAAAGCTAGACATATTTAAAGAGATCTCAGCAGCTAGTGGCAGGAGAGCATTGAATCCAAATGCACTGTTGGGCTTTCAGAGAAAGTGCAAGAAGAGAGGATAAAAAGCTACACAGCATTTCCATCTCTTGACATCTCCAACAGCCTCAGATACAAAATATGATAAGGCTCCTGCTGAGCTAATAAGCCCAACAAATGTCTGTGTCCATGAAGTAGATGAAGTGGGATCAAGTAGTTGGGGGCTGCTGTATGAAAATAAGCCAGCACCCAGGGTATAATGGCACTGCAGAAAGCTGCAAGGTCAGGCTGATGACAGAAACACTGGATAAGTAGAGACCCCATCAGTAAAACAGGTTTGCTCGCTGGATCTGAGCCACATAACTGCTAAAAAAATATAAAAACAACTCCCATGTTTCAGAAAACTTGTCTTGTTTAGTAAATAGAAGGACAGCGGTTTGTTGTGTGAAAAACTGAATTGTTTCCTACTTATTGCCATACAGATTGTAGATTAATAGTTTCTCTACAAAATATGACATCAAGACAGACCTGAAAAGAACATTTAACTGCAAACTAAAGGAGATTTTTAAAGAAAAAAAGTATTACTGGGTGAAGGAGAGATTTTTTTTCAATATTACACAGTTTTTCTCTTAAATTTCAGGTACCTCAAATATATTGCTATTCATCTCACTCTTAAATAAAGCTCCGTGAGCTCCAACAAAATAATTTAAGATGAAATTATATTGGATATACAAGAGTGATAAATGCAACTCCTTTCATATGGAAAAAAAAAAAAAAACAAAGAAGAAATACCTATCTTGCTGAAATAGCATTAAAATAATAATTAGGCAGTGTTCTGGAACAGGTCAAGCTGTTGCATTAATTCTTAAAGCATCGTATTCCCTTAGTGCTACTTGTAAAGGTGTGTTTGAAAAGTACAGAACCTTCTAAATACCATGTGCTTTTGTTTGTTACATTTTGGAGATAACATAAAAAATCCGACAGCATGTCACAAAGGTCATACCTATAATTCCCTTTAACTATGTGATGTTTTAAATTTATACAAACATAATTATTTCTAAATTCTAGTGTGCCGTACATGTGCCACTGAAGCCAAAACAAGGCAGATCTGGTCCTATGAGTAAAAACAGCATTAGGAAAATAAATCAGTAGTGATAGATGATGAATATTTATGATTGTTTCTCTCCTACCATTTTAATCATTTACAGATATTTTCAGTTTTCATCCAGTAGAAGTCCAGCTGAACGCCGTGCCTGCCCTGGAGTCCTAAAGAGGATGCACAATAATGCGGCAGGCAGGCTGCTCGCCCGGCTCGGCCCGGCTCGTGGATCACAGCACCGGGCGAGCATTGGGATGCAGGGCCGCGCCGCTCGGCGGGAGCTCCGGGACGCACGGTGCCTCAGGCAGCCGCCGCCGCTCCCGGGGCTCTGGGCCGGCCCTGCAGACGGGCATTGGCTGCTCCAGCCTTTGAGGCTGCAGCGTTGTTGCTCCTGCCCAAGCCCAGCCGGAGCCGCGGCGCTGGGCCGAGGGCCCGGCGGGGTGACCCGGGCCCCTCCCGGGCCTGCTGCCGCTGAGGCGGGGCTGTGTGGCAGGGGCTCATCCACCGTGAGCAAGGGCAGCGATTCTCTTTGATCCTTCCTTCCGTGGTGGTGCAGACCGGAGGGGTACGTCCCTCTCTTCGGAGGGGTTTTATTTGGATTAGGTTTGTAGGTGGCTGCCACTCACTTTAGCAGCTCGTGTCTCCCTCCCCTCCCTTCCCTTCCATCTTGAATGCACATGACAGTATTTTTTCAGCCCTGCCAAGCATCCCAGCCTATATATTCCCATTTATCACACAAACATCTCTGCACCTTTTTACTGTACAACTCCTTCCAATCAGCAAGAAGCCTAGAAGCAATAATATATTTAAAGTACCCTGCCAGAGCATTTTCATTGCCTGATGGCTGAGGAGAAGAGGAAGTGTGAGAGCTGGGGAGCAGAGTAGCAGGATGAATCTCCTCTGTACTGCACCCAGATCATGATGCACAAACAGGGCTCTAGAAATGAAAAAACACATAAAATGTAATATCTAGCATCAGAAGACCAGCTTAAATCTGCACAAACAGGGCTCTAGAAATGAAATAACATATAAAACATAATGTCTGGCATCAGAAGACAGACTTAAAGCTCCACCCCAGGTATTCACCCTAAAAGAGCGTTGTAAGCATCTGATTCTGCCTTATATGGGTCAGAAAACACACTGACTTCATGTCATTCTCGCTGCTCTCTCAGTGCACTTAAAGCTGAAAGAATCAGCCAAAAGTGAATGGGATGTAAAACTCTATGTAAACAGCTGGCACTACTAAGCTCTGCATTCAAGGCTGGGCTTTTGGGTTGAGAGCCATATAGAACTTAATAAAAATATCAGTTATCAAACACCAGTTACCAAATCACTGAGCACTGCCAGTTAACTTTTACAGAAAAGCAGATTCATTTCACCTTTTGAGCCAAACCAGACAATGAAATTCAGTGGATGGCACCATTAAAACTAATGTGTGAGATGCAGCTACATTGTGGGTTATCTGATCCATCACAAAACTGTTCAAGTCACAGGTGAGCTGTAGAGAAGGAAGGCCAGGTTCTAGCTTAGCAGCAATTCTGAAAAGGGCAGAGAACAAAACCAGAAAGACAAGGGCTAGTTTGTGACACAATTCCTTTGCTTGGTTGAAAATGTTTTTGCTAGTGCAGCCTTGTTACTTAAATCTGCCTGGATTTTTACTACTACCAGTGGCTGTTCCTGTAAGTTGTAATGGATCTATATATCACATTGAAAAGCCATGGCTGCTTTTTCAGTCATGCTCACCATACTTCCTTTTCCTGAAGCAAGTATTCATGAAGATTTTCACCCATTCTTTGCAGCCATAGAATCTCAAAATAGATAATTTCAGGTAGATGATCTCATTCCAGTCTCAGTGCATCTCTTGAAGATTCACAGGGCTGCACTGAATCAATTCAGACAGCAGCACACAGGTTTATCACAACTCTGAACTGATCCACTTCATCTCAGTGATACCTTAGGTTTTTTTAAATAAAGGAGAGACCATCATGAGAAACTGAAAAGGGGGAATGTGTTTAAAAAGTTCTTAATTAATAACATTTATACAAATTATATTTTTAATGAGCAAGGGAAAGCCCCCTTCATTCCTGTATTTTATTAGTATTAGAAAAAAAAAAAATAGTGAGGCAGTTGGCTACAGTATAGACCCAGTATCTGTGGTTTCTCACCTGTGTCACCGTAGAGATTTTAGTTGGAAAAAGCCTGAGAAAAAATAATTTTAGGAATGATATGTGGTCTGCTGTGACAGGGGATGCTACCCATGTAGCATGTACTTCTGGAGCAAGGAGAACTGTATTTTTAAAAATGACCTGGAGATACTCAGTATTTAAAAAAGGAAGGCATATTTAGCAGCTGACATTGACACTAAAGGAACAGTAAGATTTCAAGAAAAAAAATCAGAACAAATGTGCCCCCATTTAATAGAATTCTTCATAAAACTTGTTAAAGCATAGATACAAGTGTCCATTAATGAGATTGTACATTTACATAATTAGCATTATTTGGTATAATTTTGTGTAAATAATTTGGCACTTACCTTCCTTCATCTTTTAAGCTGCAGTTACACAAGTTGTAAAACAAAGTTACTCCTTTACCTTTTGTGAATATTTCTGAATTATTTTAACATGATTCTGAAGAGACTCCTAGCATAATACTCACTGTAGTACTTTAGTTTGCCTAGTCCTTTTTTGCTGCAGAGATTTAAGAAGATGAAAACAATCTCCATCTCTTGTGCTAAAAAATTAAGGGTCAACAGGTCTGAAATCCCAGGGTGGGCAGCATCCTCAGCACAACCAGTGGCCAAAGGTAGTCTCTGTTTATGAGTGTGCACAACCATATGTGGGAAGAAGGAGCATATACAGGTATTTAGAAAGTGAAAAAGTCAGTTGAGGATTCCTAGGGTGCTATTCAATCCCATTGAAAATGCTCCAGGAAAATAAATCCCCTTTTTGTCTCAAATTCATACACTAATATACGTTATCTGCTTCAGCTTAGGCTGAGAAGGGTCATGTTTGCATGTGAGCGACTCACTTCCCTGCAGTGTGACACCTGAGAATGCAAATGCATTAGAAGAATAAAAAGGCAGCATTTTCCCCCAATGCCTGTTCACAGCAAGATTTCCAGTTAGGACAAAAATCTTTAAGTGAAATTTTCTAATTGAATGTCTCTTGAAGAGCACAGATGCCTCTTGCATACATCCAGTGTGATAAAACACTTAAAAAAAAATGTGGCTTGTTCCAGAGAAAATCTGATCTTAAAAAATCAGTAATATACTAAAAGCATAACAAAAAGGGTCTGAAAAACAACTAATATACATTCCATTTAAGACAGTTAATTTGAATAACTCTAGAAAAGGATGAGTGTAAATGAAGGATTTTGCTATTATCTCACATACTTCAAGTTATTATTCTAAAAGTACATAGTTTTTTAAATGATAGATAAAAAATCTCACAGAATAGATTGTATTTCAAAATTATTTTAATAGTGAATCTCTTAAACATATAAAATATTAATTTCATCAGTATAATTCATAAACATATATATATAAAAGTTCCAATGTATATGTAACTCTCTAAAAATAAATTGCAGAGAGCATTTTGACTGGACCTTTAATTTTTTGTCCATTGCATCACAGTAAATATTTCCAGTCTTTCCCTTTATTTTTTTTTCTCATGGCAAGAAGTCTGTCTCTCACTGAACAAAGGAAATGATAGATGTGAGCCTCTGTGATTGCTGAGAAGGCAGACACAGTAATGACACTCAGAAAATTCTCTTCAGTTCAGAAATCATATCTAGTACATTAGAAGCATTCAGGTTTCCAGAGCACTATGTGCAAACTTCTTTTTTTTTCCCCTAGGATCTTGGTTTGTTGTTAAAGTAAATTAAGCAAAACACATCAAATGAGGACATCTAAAATGTATTCCACAGAGGAGAATTGAGTTTCTATCTTTTTTCTTTAATTATTTTAAATTGTTTGTTTTGAGGCAGAAGAGACATAACAGAGTATCTGAAAAGAACTGTCTTTGTTACTAATGCAGTATGTAGGAGGCAATACATGCTACACCTGAATGCCTAAGAAATACAGGATTTCAAGGTTAATTGACTCACTGACACCAGAGATTGGATTTGTCCCAAACTTTTCATAAATACAGAGACTTTTGTACAGATACATGTGTGAATCTATATGTCTGTGACCTAATCCTGACTTTCCTCCACCTGAAGCTCACAGGAAAGCCACTCTGAATGAGTCGTGACAAAAATATGGCAGGGGAGAGAGCTGGCAGTGAAAACCAGAAATTCTTGAAAAGTGAGGTGCATTCTTTATTTTTTTGCATAAGCTATGCATAGCTGTTTCTGATGCCAGACAAAATTTGAAATGGAGATGAAAAATGTAACTTAAATTATTTCTCTTTACATTGCCAAGAAATAAAGGGATTGTGTTTTTGTGTACCAAAATCCACCAAAACTCCACTTATTTGTCCACTGAAATTCAAAATTTGCCAAAGACATGGAAAACATTTTTATGAATCTCTGCGAGAAAAGAGGAATTGAAGTTTACAACAGTGAGACTGTGATCATCATGGTCATTGAATACTAATCAGCCTACAGCAGGTAGCAGGAACCACATGTCCCAAGATCTTACATCCCCAAAGACACTGCTCCAG
The DNA here is from genome assembly GCA_013400435.1 of Pycnonotus jocosus. NCBI lineage: Eukaryota > Metazoa > Chordata > Aves > Passeriformes > Pycnonotidae > Pycnonotus > Pycnonotus jocosus. The sequence continues at coordinate 67,440 of VWYP01015195.1, read as the reverse complement.
ACAGTGCACATTTTTCTGTTCAGTCACACCTTTTTCTTAAATAGCTTTGCTGTTTGTATTCATCTGCAGTGGGTAGAAACAATTCTTTGAAAAGAATCTTACTTAACAGTATAGCCACTTGTACTCTACAATTTCTTAGACAATGTCCAGAACTTAACTTATTTTATTAGCTTATTTTTCTGTTTGCTTTGGTTTAGGGTTATGGGCTTTTGGTAATATTTACTAATGCGCTAACTTTCAAGTATTTTGTGCTTCTATCTAAATCAATACAAAGGCCACACTGACTGCACTAAAAACAATTTTGAATTTTAGAAAAAATCTTTATCCTTTAGTTGATATTCATTACTTTGTAGAATCACAGAATGGTTTGGGTTGGAATGAACTGTAGAGATAAACTTGTTCCAACTCCCCTGCCATGGGCGGACTCCTTCGACTAAACCTGGTTGATCATAGCCCAGTCCAGCCTAGCTTTGAACACTTGCAGGGGTGGGCATCCATAACTTCTCTGAGCAACCTGTTCCAGTGCCTCACCACCCTCCCAGTATAGAATTTCTATATCTAATTAATATCTAATCTAAATTAAATTGTTGTTCCTTGCCCTGTCACTATATTGCCTTGCCAAAATTCCCTCTCTGGCTCTACTGTAGCCCCATTTAGATATTGGAAGATGCTATCAGGTCTTCCTGTAGCCTTCATTTCAAGGTGAACAGCCCCAATTCTCTTAGCCTGCCTTTGTCCGAGAAGTGCTGCATCCCTCTGGTCATTTTCACAGCCCTCCCCTGGATTCACTCCAAAAGGTCCATGTGCTCTTTGCTAAGGACCCCAGAGCTGGATGCAACTCTCCAGGTAGAGTCTTGTGAGAGCAGAGGGGCAGAATCATTTCCCTCGACCTACTGGTCATGCTCCTTTTGATGCAGACCAAGGTATAGTTGCCTTTCTGCTCTGTAAGCACGCACTGCTCAACATTATTTGTTCCAATTCATCATGTAATTTGGTGCTTTCCTGAAAATAAAAATGCTATAATCATTTTTTCTTGCTCTCAGACTTTTAGTTAGGCAGTATAACACATTTTCTACATATCATGGTTAGCCTATTCCCAGTACTTTGAAAGTGCTTTTATTTCTGGTTTTCTGTCCATATCAGAGGTTTTCGTAAAGAAAGATAGAATAAAATATCTCATATTTAAATGTCTTTAAACCAAAATATTAAAAATAAGAATATTTAGATGTTATTCTCTAGCAGGGCTGATTAAACCTGTGAAAATTTTATCGACATATTTTTCAATAGAAAAAAAAATCAGCCATACTAAGTGGTCAACTGTTTGAATTGCCTCTGGCCTTTTGTATACCAAGTTATAACTGGTGGTCAACAGCTTCCTCAACTATAATCATGAAAGACAGCTAAAATCTTGACAATACTCATTGGTCTAACTGAAGTCTAGCACATCATCACTGGTTACAAATGGTTGCAACAAGATACTCTCTACTATGACTCACACTTCAATTAATGCTGCAGAGAAACCTTATTCTTTTCTACATGTCAACATGCTTGCCAGAATTTTCATTTCAATTTTTATTGTTAGTTTAATTTTCATGTTCATTTGAATTAAAGGGAAAACATTTGGTTTTCATAGCAGTGTATGCAAATGTTTTGAATCACTGGGATTTGACCTTCTGTAGTTTACAAGCTGTGTTGGCAAAGCCTGGCTTTTTTTCAGCTGCAACAACTGATATATTGCATTGTCTGTGGTTACTTGTTCCTGACTCTGAAGCCAATGAGGGGTTTTTTTCAAAGCCTTTGTCCAAACTGTTGTAAAGCTATTTTGAGTGTATAGCAGCTCTCTCATCTGACAAGCTCAACACCTCCTTGCATTGAAGTTGTTAATGTCTTTAAAGAAATCTTGCCTTGCTATTTGATGTATTTCTACACTCTTAGTACAGCTTAATACATGTGCTAACAGATACTCTAAATTAATTTCCAAATATATGCCACTTGCTACATATTTACAATAGATTGCCTATTATTAGTTAGTTTTGGATATGTACCTGTAGTGGCCTACTATTTACAGGGACAAGGAAAATTATCTACTGGCAACCTTGTGACTAGGCATTTCACAGCTAGAGCTAAGAGGTCTAGCTGGTATAAAAGCACTCTTCAGGGTAAAGTTGATGAATTGTAGTAATCCTGACTGGTGTCAGGACAAAGGATTCTCTCTAATTGAGCATGGCTGAAGAATCAGTAAGGGGCAGTATTAGTTAACTGGCCTAAAATGAAACTTTCAATAGGCCATCCCTCCCTCTCACACAGAAAATGAATTGGAGCATTAAAGCCACCCCCCTGCATCATCTCTTATCAAAGACCTCCATCTCTTGCTCATATACAATATAGCCTGCTCCATAGGCTCTGGTGCCAACACCACTGCTTTCTCCACCCCATTGTGCTATGCAAAATTAACCACTCTTGTAAATGGAAAGAACTTTGATACCAGCTCATCATCACCTCTGAGCCACTGGAGAACCATATCAGTAATATTCATTGGTTGCTGGAGAGCATGAGACATGCATAATTTTTATGAATACCAACTCTGGCCTTGGAGTTAATTTCATTGAGCTTATCCTGCCTGGGTTGGTAGATCCAGGTAAAGTTTTGGGGAATGTTTGTAGAAGGCAAACAATCCTGAAGAAAATAAATTATCAGATAGATTATGAAGAAGTCTTGTAACAATAGATAACCTGGAAACTCTGTATGTATTCCCTATTAAGAAAAGTGAGACAAGCTAAACAATGCTTTATCTTCCCAGCCAAAATCTGAGATCAAAGGGGACAGCAATATATTAAAGTCTCTAAAAAAATGGTGTAAGTATCAGCAGCTGAAGAAAACACATGCATTTGGTTCCACAAAGACTGGCAATAACCCTCACCTATGAATTAAGTGTGTCAGCTGAGTGGAACTTGTCGACAGTAAAATAAATATGATTAAACAGTGACGGCATATGGCTGTTCCTAGTTCATCCACTTGCTATGCTTGTTATGCTGCTTTGAGCAAGTAAATAATGCTTTGATTTAAAGAAGCTGTTATGGATCACCTAAGGCTAACTAGAAAAGTATCTTGAACTCAAAAAAAAAAAAAGTATTTTAGTTTGTCCTGCATGCAGAATAAAATCTGTGATTTCCTTCAGGAATGTTACACCAACATTTTGAAACAGAAGTCCTGGCACTCTTTACTGCAGTTTGGATGTAAAATAATGGGCATGGCTCAAGTTCTGAGCTGGTGTATCTCCTAATTACATGATGTTTGCTTGAAAACCAGCTTCAGACAATGATTGTTTCAGTGGTGTGACAAACTATTTTATTTTTCTAAGTCTATCTCCTAACAGTCCTTTTCTTTAATATAAGTATCAAAAGAGGAAACTAAACCTTAAAAAGTTGTCTTGTTGAAAAGCTGTTCTTAATGGACAGGCATATAAAACCTGGTATCCTGAAGAAGAGGTCTTTCTATATCAGGAAGTAAATTCATGGAAAAACAAGAATTTTGGTCCCTTTGACTTCCTGATATGCTTTCTGCAGCCACAGCATGCTTGCTAACATCTGGTCAACAGAGATCTCTGGGAATGTAACATAGCAATTAACTTAAATTGTATGAGAAGCAATAGGAGGAAAATATTTTTTTTAAAGTTTGGCTAAGGGTCTCCAGAACTAGTTGCTTGACTTGTTATAAAGGACTGATAGGGTGAAATAGTCATAGCCCTTTTTAATAATTTCTCTGTTTGCAAGTACAAATTTAACAGCCTGGGCAGAGCATAACACTGCCTAACACCTAAGTGCAAAGTTGTCAATGAGCACTGGCGAGCTGGTAGCCATTTAGATGGGCTTAGTGCACCCTACAAGTATGATAAAGATAAATTTCTTTGTTTTCAGAAGAAGGAAACAATCCTGGAACTGCAAAGCTTGTCCATAAAAACAATCTAAGTCAGCATCTGAACATACAGTAGAAGGCAAGACTGTTTTCTGGCGCAGGAAGCAATTTGGGCTACTGTGGTGATGTAGGACTCACAGGGACTGACATCCATAAAGACAGACTCTGAGATGCTGAAATGCAGATTTCCAATGGAAAATGGCTTAAAAAAATTAAGGCATATATTTATGTTCACTCGCACCCCTTCTAAGTGGCCTAGGTGTAAAGACATAGATCATCTTGCTCCAATTTTCACTTTTAGTTTACCAGCAAGCCTAATATGGATTATACATTGGGATGGCTATGGCAAAAAAGCCAGCAATCATTCTGCTAATCAATCTTAAGAAGTGAAGCCTGTGTTCAAGTTCTTGCCTCAGATCAAACAGAAGAAAGATATAAGCCTGAAGCCCAGATAAGTGACCATGCAGTATGTGGCTTACATTAATTATTCTTGATAGGCAGTAAACTGATGCAGAATTTAGCTTCAGCTATAGCTGAATGATTACTCCACTTGCCTTGTTATTTTCCTATTAGTATAGCTACTCCATTTTGGTGCAGATTTTCTTTTGGGTCTTGGTTTTGTGGCTTTGTGTCCATGTTGTTTAATTTTGAGCAAAAAATCTACCCTTATTCCATTTTATGCCACAGCTATAGTACTGGAACTTGATGGGAACATGAAAGAAGCATGTTTCAGCTTGCAGTGGCAGACTTTTGAATTCTAAACTTTTTCTCGTAGAAGATAATCAAAGATGATATCAGTCTGTTTTTCTTCTTCATTTGATGTTTTTTCTTTGCTTTTATTTCCAATAAATTCAAGCAACTTGCACGTTCATCTTAGCAAAATGTCTGCTTTTATTTTGTATTCAAAATTCAAACTAAACCTCTGGAACTCATTGTTTATTGTTTATTGTTTATTTAACTGGATCCTTTACTTGGCCCTTCACACTGCTACCTATTATTACTGATATATACTGATTATATGACACAAAGTCGTCACATACTAGAGGAAATCAAGGCTTTGCCTGTCTTACCCTTGGTGTTTCTCTGTTCTTTTTTAGGTAATAAATCTTCCTTAAAATCGGCCTGTGTGGGACAAGTTAACTTAGATGAAGCTGTAGTCATCAGGATCTGCTTGTTAAAGTTATAATATCACAAAAGAGTTGAGTCTGAAAGGGACCTCTGGAGATCATTGGTTCAATCCCTCTTTTCACACAGGGCTACCTGGAGCTGGTTGTCAAAAACGATATCCATACCACTTTTCAATATCTCCAATGATGAAGATCCCTGAGAATCTGTGCCAGTGCTCAGTAACCCTCACCACAAAAAAGTGTTTCCTGATGTCCAGAGGAAACCTCCTGTCTGTTCCCATTACCTCTCGTGCTGTCACTGGGCACCACTAAGAGTACACTACCTGTTCTCTTTGACACTCTGTTGAAGTATTTATATACATTAATGGGATCCTCCTGAGCTTTTTCTTCTCCAGACTGAACAGTAACAGCTCTCTCAGCCTTTCCCCATCAGAGGGATGCTTCAGTCCTCTTCATCATCTTTGTGGCCCTTTGCAGGACCATTGGCTAGCAGAGTGACTTCATTGTGAGCCCCCTCAATAATCTTTGAATAATCATGACAACCAGGAGAAGTGTCCAAGAACTGGAGGAAAGGAAGTGTCACTTCTGAATAAAAACAAAGACCCATGGAACTAGAAGCCTATTAACTTCACCTCAGTCCCTGGAAAGATGATGGAGCAGCTAATTCAGGAAACCATTTCTGGGCACACAAAAAACAAGATAAAGCCTAAATCACCAGACTGGGGATCATTTTCACTTTGACAGGGCTAAATGGAGTTTCCTGTTTGCAAGGGAAAGCCTAATTTTAATAAGAGAAGGAAGATTAGAAATCTGGTCTGAAACAGAATCCAAGATTTGGAGGCCTACAACAACATCCAGACAACCACAGAGAGACATTACTTCCCTACTAGGTGTGCTTTTTTGAGACCATTTTCCTTAGGCTCTCCAAGCAGTATCTAGCCAAGAGGAGTGTGAAAGACTTCTGCTTTGTTCCTGCATCTTGAAACTCTTCATGCGGCAATCTTGGGAGCTGATCATGGGAATTCAGCTCCTGCTCTTCAGTCCCTGGTTCAAAGGGAGATTTTCAGTTCATATCCCTATGTAAGAATGTAAATGACAGCTACACTACTCCATAACTGACCAAAGAATTTTCTTCATACAGCACCTGAGTTAAAGGGATTTGGGCCATCTCAGATGACTTTTGATTTCAAAAGATAGAGCCAAGAGCCCCTGAAAAGTACAGTTCTCCTCAACAACATCTGGGTACAGAGATTTGTGTGAAATACATACTTGTGAAGCTGAGCTGCAGACCAGACTAGTGCTCTGGATAATGAAGGGAAGCTCTGGCTGTGAAGAATTTTGTGACAATTTTGTTTTATACTAGAAATGTACAGGCGATTGGTGTGTGCCAGATGCTTAGACAGAGTGCATTACAGCCCTTAATTACAGCATGAGAACTTAGGCTTCAAAAAGACTAAGCTACTTAGTACTTGGATAACACTTAAATGATGTGGCTATTAGCCTCTTCCAGGGATTGAACCTACTACACTGAGTTTCAGTGTCAGAGAAATCAAAATTACTATGACTTTGGATTCCTGTACACTGCTGTAAGCAGCATCGTATGGCATAGAATTAAATTTAATTACTATATGAATCTTTAAACAAGAAAGTAGGCATTTCTGATTCTTCTATCCAAATAGCATGCTACTTATCAAAAAAAAGGACAGAAATTAACAATAAAAGTGATTGGAGGTATGGAAATGCATCCATACATTGAAAATTACTCAATAGAACAGGGCACTGCATTATTGGAAAGATAAATAATTANGATTGGAGGTATGGAAATGCATCCATACATTGAAAATTACTCAATAGAACAGGGCACTGTTGGAAAGATAAATAATTAGGAAAAAAGAAAAGAAAAAAGAAAAAAGAAAAGAAAAGAAAAGAAAAGAAAAGAAAAGAAATATTAAATAACAAAATAACAAAAAAAGAATCAAGGGAGCAACTGATGAGCGTCCGCAAAATAACCATCCTGGAGAATGTACACAGGGAAGTATTGATCCCTTGTATTTTCCTATACAAGCATGTGCACTACCAGATGAAAAAAGCAGCTGGAAAGTTCAAAATAAACAAGAGGGTTGTACAACATATAGCTGAGCTGTGGAACTCATTGCTATATACTGTGGATGTTTTAAAATGTCATGTGTTCCAGTTTATTGAGAAAAAACATAAATAGAAAAGAATCTCATTCAAGAAGTCTGAATTTCAGCTAAAGGCCAGATGAATATGGATAACAGTATTACATGCTTGCCTGGTTCTTATCCTCTCCCCCTGACATCTGCTACAGGATGTTGTCAGAGACACAATATGAGACTAGCTAGACCTTTGGTTTGAACCATTATGGCTGTTCTTATTTTCCTATGATTTTAAACTACATGTTATTCCAGAAATTCCCAGGCTGCAATAGTAACTCCAGCTCTAGTCTAAGTGATTACACAGGTGGTACTTCAGTAGACAGTAGTATGGGAGCAATGGTATAGCAGTGTCAAATTTGAGCTGGGAACAACTGCACTGGGATCATCAAGCCCAGAAGTTTGTAATATGCCACTAGGATTCAGTTGCCAGCTATGCATTTAATCTCTGCTTTGGATTATAAATTAAACTGGAATTTAAATAAAAGTTGTGGCCAGAGGCCTTAAACCACACTGATAGACGTCACAAGGCTTTATTTTTTTTTTTAGCTATAAGGCATAAGAGTAGAAGGGTTGTGTTATTTCTGATTGAACACAGAATTATTTTCAAACTCTTTTTCTAAAACTATTCAAGTTTCGTTTGTGGCTTGGCTCCTCCATAAACTCTTTGTTCATTACATTTCTAGTTGCTTCTGTTGAAAACAGAGATGCTTTCAAGTGAAATGTTTTAAGGAGGGTTAGAAAATGTTCTGGAAATAATTTTAAAAGTGATGCATATTCCCTTGATTTTAATCCTGTGTGTTACATGTAAAATGAGAAAATAATACTTTTAATTGTATAATTTAAAAAACAACCTTTGTTTTTTTTCTGATTACATTCATTCCTGATTTTACACTATGAGGGATGCTGACCTAATCTGATCTGGAAATTAGTGTTAATGTTCAACCAAGATTAATTATTTAGAAAAAATACAAACTGACATTTAGAAAAAGATAGATGAAATAGAATTCTTGTTAAGCATAGCAATAAGAAATGGAGCATGGGATGGTGTAGTAATTGCCACTAGATACAGAATAAAGAGTGAGTGATCAAATAAATCAAACCATGATTTAGATTTTCAAAATTTATTAGCTTTTTAAAACTGTGTTATCAATTAATAGAATGTACTATTATGAGTTTAAATCGATGAGCACTTTTAAAAAAAATATACAGCAAATGGTTATGTTAATCAAAGGAAATCAAGCTACATTAATGCAGGTTCTTTTAATGGTGAATGATTTATAAACACTTTTTCTTGGTACATGTATAATTTTCTTGCTACATGTTTAAATAGATTTTCTATTCTTTGACTAGTAAAATGTTTAAGACTGACAAAATAGTCATAGTCTACAGCCTACATAGGAAAAGGCTTTGATTACAATAAAATTACACAAAAATGTGTCATTAAAAGGCATTGGACAGACATAAAACCTAACCTTTTGAGCTGAAGAATACTTAATATTCTCTTCATGATCATGCAAGGGGAAATTCTTTGCTATGGAATAGCTATTTTCCTGTTAAGCAGGCTATTTCATCAATGATTTATTCCTGAGATGTAATAGGTCGTTTAAAATGGTGGTTTAAAAGTTAGGCCTTTTTTGTTTAATTTTCTCACAGGCAGTTGGTAATTATCATGGTCCTGCAGTTTCTCTGGAATGCTGTGGAGGGTCAAATGCCAATGGAACCCTGCTTTATAGGGTAATTAAGACAGTAGACATGGTTATTAAATACATCGTGCTAAACTAAACTGGAATGCTGTGAAATAAAATCCAAAATCATAAATAAAATGTGGGTATTCTAGCAAAAAGGAAAAAAAAAAGGAGGCGTTCTACCGTCATATTTGCAGTAAACAGCCCTGGCTGAGTTGTGTCTGAAATTCTGCCATTTAAGTATCCTGAGACTTGCTAGCCGTTTCAGGAATATTTTAAAACTAAAGAGAAAAGCAAATGTGCTTTCAGTGTGTTTTGTGTGCAGAAATCTAGTACAGTAATCAAAATTCAACCTCATAGTGCTGAGTGTATCTAAAGAATGTTAAAAAACTCCACAATGAATAGAACCTTCTGTATTCATAATTACCATGCAGCATGTGCTGGAAAATATGTACTAAAACAGGATGATGGATGTAAGTTTAATGTGAATAATAAAAGAAGTTTTGAGAGTCCTGCATAAAATACCATGGGGTGATAGCCTCTTTTTAAGATAGCACCAGGTGTAGTAGTGTAGCTGTTTTCTTTCTTTCTTTCTATCTGAACGTTTTGTGTTTGCAATATCCTTTAGGCCACATTCAGAGACAGGACTGTATGCCTTGTGTGCAGGAAACGGGGGCAAAAATTAAAGGCTTGATCAACACAGGTAATACTAACAGAATGAAAGGTGAAATAGAGTAACCTGTAAGATATTGTACTTCTCTTACAATATAAACTTTTCTTTATACTTTTTCCATACTTAAAAGATAGGGTAATACAGTTTCTTCCTAGAAAAACTGTGATGAGTATACAAAAGTGGTGTTAAATCCACTCTGGAAAATAAGTCTAATATAAAACAAAGTCCTTAAAATACAGAATGATATTTGTACAAGTGGTTAAAAATTATATCGTTTTTGTTTAAAGTCTGGGTGATTATATAGGCAACTTTATTGGTAAATTCATTGCATCACTAAAAAAGGAAAAAGAATTATGTCCTCCCTCTCCCTAAGGAAAAAAAGAAAAAAGGAAAAAAAAAAAGAAACTAAATATTTCCAATTCTAGCTGTAAAACTGGAAGCCAGAATGTGCAGTTGACAGGCACAGAGCCAGCTGACTTTAAATCACTAGCCTTTCCATCAGATCAGTCTTCCTACTTCCACATGGAACACATTTTAAGTTAACAATGTGTAGTTTGGCAAAGGAATTGTTTTTCTTTGGCATAGAGTAGTTGTCTCATTTCTTTTAAAAAAAGTATTTTCTGCCTGCTTATATATACAGTGTGTGTGTCGACATTCTTTTGAACTTTAAAAACAGTTGTTACATCAAAAAACTTTGCTTATACAATTGCATTCTGACTATTTTGCTTTTTATATATATGCAGATATAAGGAAAGTAAATTGATATTTAATTCATCTGTTTGCAGGCTGGTGAAATTTACCCACTTTTCAGCCCTTACTTAAGTATGTATGTAAATGCCCATAAAAATGTTGATTAAGCTGCTTTACCACAGACACTCAGAAGACAGGCCTCCTTTCTTAAGACAGTAATTTAAGTAGGTCTCAGTTGATATCAGAGTATTTACGGTGTGGGTATAGACTCTAAGACAAACTAAGATTAAATCCGATCATTTTGCTCTTACTCCAAAACCTGGCCATTTCAACCAGATGTATTTATAGCATGAAAAAGCAGTAGAATGGAATGCTGCTCATTCAGACATTTGCAGTTGATTTATTCATTCCTGGTCGCTTCCACTGAAAACTCAGAAAAGCAGAAATGCAAATTTTCAGACATTGGTTCCACATGAAATGGGACAGACCACTGCACCAGCTACTGTTGTGAGACCAGATAGAGCTACTGCTGCCTACACATAAAGAGAGCCATTAAGGAGAAGTTGTTTATTTCTGCTTCTGCAGAAATCATAAACACCAGCCATGAGCCTGACAGCACAAGCTGTGCTGCAGTAAATTCTAGTACTTTGCCGGCCATTCTAAGCTGCCCAGTAAAAGTTACTGTAGCTAAATCCCATATACATTTCATGAAATAATCCTGCCCAGAAGATGGTATCATATTCATGCACAGCAGGGTGTGCAAATGCCTATAAATCATAACGTAGAATCTGAAATATCTATTAAAAAAAATCTGTGCAAATTTAACCATGACCCTTTGCCAGACAATAGGCCTTCATATGCTTTGCAGCTTAGCAGACACCAAGGAATTTTGTTTGGAAGTGATAGCTACTGTCTATGTAATATTTAGGACCTATTCATGGAGCATCTGGCAGAAAATAAAAGGGTTTCCTCCTCTAACATATGCTAAAGAAGGATGTGGTCCTGTGCCTGCTCCTCCTCTTCTGACTTTTTGCAAATAGCACAACATAAGAGACAGTTGTTTCTGGCTGCCCTGCTGCCTGTCATGGCTGTCAAGTGAAATCCCATGAATTATTGCTCTTCCAGATGTAAGAGATTTCCAGGCTGCCTTAAACTGCCTGTGGTTTGTGGTACTGGAGAGGAGAGAAACGAGATTAAACTTCATCTCATCAGTGCAATCTGAAAAGATCACACAGAGGACTAATAATCACAGCTTTTTCATTCCAGAGCCGGACCCGAGAGCTCTGTGTTTTTGTTTCAGGGCTATGTCATATTAAGCTTGTTGGAAGACATTGATTAAGGTCAAACAATGTTTGAAGATCAAAAATAAAATTTTTAACTCTGTGTTGCTGCATACATTTTGCATTCTTCAGAAAGTGTCATGCATTACTTTAGTCAGCTGAAACAGAAGAGACTGTGAACGGAGTTCTCTAATTCTGAGATGTCAGCACTTCTTACCATAAACTTATGAAAGATAAAAAAGAAAATGTTGACCTAAAATTATTAATCTAATGTCGTAGAGTATCCCAAATAAATTCAGAGGAAACCATAATAAAAAAACCCCCAGACTTGTCATTTTGGTTTCTCCATAAATGTCTTTGTGATTTTTCAAAATTTGGCATTTTGCCCTTTCTTTTTTTATAACATTTTTATGATTTGTTTGTGCCAGCCACATTGGCTTGTGAACATTTGAGGTTAGTCTGAATGTTTTATATTAGCAAAGAATACTTATTCATATTCTGACTAATTATACAGTTTTCCGAATGCCCAACTGTAATCTTGTGTGAGTAAGAAATAATATCAGACTCCAAATGATAGGTAGAAATTTAAATACAAGTTTTCATTACTGTTTTGTTATTATATTCCAAAATTGTTCTGTTATTGTGTTGTCCACTCCAACCATCTACCTTTAATTTCCAAGTGAGTTTTTTCAGTTCTCTGAGATACATGCCTGTGTATGTATGAATGCAGAGAGACACACAATGCACCTAGTTACCTGCAAACTATACTTTAAATAACAGCTGTAAAACGAAATAGCATAATGCTTTAAGACCTAAGTATTGTCAAATGATTACTGTCGTGACATTTTTTATGAAATCAAGACAAGCAGAGAGACCCCTGACATTTCACTGCAGCCCTATTAATAATCAAAATATTAATTACAGATAAGGAAAATATGTTGTTCCAAGAACACCTGGAAATAATTGACAAATGTATGCGACTTAGATCAGAATGTAATTGCCCTTATTCGACCTGGGTAGCTTTTTAAAAAACTGACGTAGCTTGTTTAATAATGGTGTTGGCTACCAGATGTAAAACCTCCCAGGCCAGCTTCCTTTTCCATTCAAGCTCAGGCATATCACAAAGGCTCTCTAATATGAGGGAATACCAGTAAAACAGTGATGAAAACCATAGGTATGAATATCTGCAAGTGGCTCACATGAAAGCATTTACTGCTTTTCATGCACATGTATTAAACCATAGTGGAAAGGAGTCTTTCACTGAAAATGCATTAATTATTTGACACTGGTTTTCCTCAGATTTTTTTTTTTCCTTTGGCTATGGGATGCAAGTGAAAGATTACAGCTGAAAAAATGATCATCATACTTGAGGTAGGCTCACAGAATCTTTTCTTATGTTCTGTGTGAAGTTGTCTTGAACCGAAACCTCTGCTCCTTAAGGATTAAGGGATTGAAAAGCAAAGACTGAAGCTGCTGTAATTTAAACCCAGCCATTCTCTAGCACAAAGGTGCAAAATGGACTGAGTCAATCTGCTTCTTTGCTAGTTCACCTAAGAAATAATGTTACCTTTTGAAAGTTTTATATTATTAACATTCCAAAGATGTCACTATCCTTAAAGGAAATTTATTCTCTTGATTTTTAAGCATGAGATCAGAGCCATGAGACATGGAATAGGGGAACATGGTTTCAAATTGCAATTTACAGCAATTCTGAAAAATTCCATCTATATGATGTATAGCTAAATCATAAAGATAAAATTAATCAATGAATGTCATGAAGGTGGGTTTTCTTTTGTATAAAAATATCTTGTGTCCAGAAATTCTTGCAAAGTAATTTTCTATTGCTATTTTAAAAAAAGGTTTTACATTACTAAAGAGTCATAAAAAGTATCAGATGAAACAAACTTAGTTCCAAGGACTGCAAGAAGAGAGGGAGCATTATGTTATATTGCAGATAATTAATACATTCACTAGACAGAAAAAATCCAGTTAATTACTGGGTGCATGTTAACTGATTGCAGGTTCTGAGTTTCAGTAACGAAATTAACTGAATTCACATTTCAGGTTGTTCATTTCTTTTTAAAGTTTGTCACAAAGACTCAGTACATAATTCTAATCAAAACAAATCAAAACTTGTTTTTAAAAATTATTCCCAGTGGAAAAGCCCCATATCCAGCAGAAAACAGAGACCCGGCACTGTGGTTTGGGCACTAGTGTGCCGTGCAAGGGACCTGTCTTTGATTACTGGGTCTAACGCTCTGCTTGTCCATGAGTGCTCCCCGCTGTGACGCTCCGCTTGTGAGAGGAGAGCAGTTCTGCAGCTTCGGGGAGTGCAGCCCCTCTGAGACAATTCCTTGGAAGCTGCTCTAGTTCAAGCTCCCCCAACCCTCCCACCAGTGTATTGGCTGCTGTGGAAGCTTATGTGGAGGGAAATAAGGGAGCTGTACTTCTTTGGAAGTTTGGAGAAGTTTTCTCCCTGGGGCAAAACACATAAACATATCCTCTTGTGATATGTGTCAAAATTTACTACCTACAGGAGCAAGTGTAGCCCATAGAATTACTTCTATCGACTTTGGACTGCATTGCATAATTTCCATTTTGGTGAGGAAAAGTCATATAAGTGGTTGCATATTTGTGTTTGTAAATCATCTCCTATCACGGATTTAAAATTGTGACCCGCTGTTTATCCATACATTTGATGTGGAGCTAGCAACCAACGATAATATGAGCTTGCCAGCACTTCCCATTTATAACTTCAAAGCCTAACCTGGAGGACCACCCTCTCAAGAGACAGAAGCAATTCATTTTCCATATTCAATGTGCTTCTCTTGAGAGAAAAAAAACTGCCAGTCATGCCAAATTTTGTTGAATGATACAAGGGAAAGCTAGTTTTATCGCATGGGCAGCTGACACAAAACTCTTCCACTTATCTTAGGTTGAATGGGGACTGAGTTCAGAGATGAAAGGTCAGTTCTTTATCCACTAAGCCCTCTAGATATTCCAAAATCCCCAGTACATTACAAATTTGAACAGTTTAAGCTCTCTTAAATAAAAGAATCTCTTCTTGAGGTAAAGTATACAGTGTATATAGATACAGCCCAGGAGAAACATGTGAAAGGTCAGAGATGTGACCTTTTAACGTCAATAGTTTTATTTATTGACAAGAAGTCCAGTTTAAAGGGCTTAATGAAAAAGCAAGACAAGAATCGAGGAATCTGTTAAACTGCGTAAATTTGACTGCTTAAATAAATTGTACTGTGTGCCTCAGAAATTGCAATTGCCATTAATGTTTTCTGGGGCTTATTCTTAGCAGAGAAAGCAGCTTCAGAAATGAACAGCACACTGGTTACACTGACAACCCACAAGCCAGTTACTCGATTTTCTTAATATGGCATACAGCAATTGAAGTGGTATTTTTATTTTTCTTGATATTTTCTTTCATGTCATTTAATTATTCTGTTATCCCAAGTAAGAAAAAAAAGGTTGAATCAATATACACTGAGTATTTAGAGCTTTCTCTCACTGAAATCAGTAGAAAAACACAAGACAAGATGGTATCAATAAAGATTTCTAATTATGTTTTATATTTTATTTTATTTTATTTTATTGTACTTCTCATATTTGTTCAAGAACACACCAGAAAATTCTAGTTAGTATATGCATTGTCAGAATAGTTGTACTTTATACTGTCTCTGTAATAAATGATTTTCTGATATTGTAATAGTTTTGTCAGAAATACTCAGGTATATAGTAAACAGATAATACAACTAGTATATATCTAATACAACTAATACATTCAATCAATACAAATAATATTGATAATGTTCATATGAATAGATTTTTCAGTGATCCTGAGCATTACCAGATTCTATTGAAACTATTGGGTGTTGCAGCTCAGATATTTGGAATATAATCCACTTAGATCTTAAAAATATTTTTCCTTCTCATCAAGTGCAATCTAAGAGTTTTTAAATTAAAAATAGAATCCAAAAACTTGTTTCCTGCAGTACTTTGGCCTTTGCAATAATTTTTATAGCCTATAGCATTTTGTTTAGGTGAATCAGTTACATGCATCCTCAAGTGCAGGTTTTACATTCACGGACTTTTGGATTTTGTCATTTCAGTAATAATTTCTGATATTTTAGTTGAGTTTTACAGCTTCTCTTCTGAAAAGACAACTGCCTTTTGTGATGTAGTTTAGCGACTTCATTGTGAATAGGCATCAAGACACACAAATTGAGAACAGAGGGAGAAAAAACAAAACTGGATTAAAGATTGCCTTGAACTGATAGAGCTCTGGCCCAAGGACTCTGCATTCTTGTTTAAAATGCCTTGATGTTAATACTGATCATTCCATCTGTAGTGCCTTTTATAATTTTTTTTTTTTTTTTGGTGTGTGTGTGTGCAAAATGAGAACAAGACAAATTGGGAGCATCGATAATGAGAGAAACTGCATAGGGCAACACAGCAAAGTGTGCTGATACTACTTCTTCTGGTAATCTTTTCATCTTATTCCTGTTTCTTTTCTTACCAGCGTGCTAAAATGCCTTTGCAAAATTGATATGGAAAATTTTTCATATAAATACTAAATAATATCACGCCTTTAAAACCACTTTGCTTATGAGACTTTGTAGCCTAATTAATTCAGCAAGATCTCCTGTCAATATTCCAGACTACGTTCAGCATGACACTATCACTCTGTTTGATCTTCCATGCCACAAAATACGCTATTTGTATTTGTATCTTACAGACATTTTTAATCATCTCTGAGGTTAGACAAACTATTGATGAAAGATTTTTTGATCAAAACAGATACTGGGTTTTATCCTTAGATAACTGTGCAGGATTTACACTACCAGCTTACTCACCAGCTTCAGTCTGAAGGGTAAAGCTTGTTCATGACACAACCTGTAACAACTTCACATTTGCAGGGGGTTTTTTCTTGTATTTTAAACATCAGTGCTCAGCCTCATTACAAGTGAAGCAGATGAACATTGAATCACCAGTTCTTTCACACCTGTGACAAAACGTTAACTAGACTCTCCTTTGAAGGAAATATAGAATTGCTAGATAGATGTATCTCATTTCTTCATTGTTTAAATTATCTCATTGGAAAGAAATTTCATGCACAAAGAATATGTGCACATGCAACGAGCTAAATTATGAGCAAATTCTCTGGTGGCATTCTGGCTTATTTTTAAGAAGAACTGGAATGTCCCTCAGTTAATCTGCATTATATTGTGCAGACTAGTTTTTATGTAGTCTCATCACTGTGGTGAAATGACTGTTTATCAAAGGTCAGTTACAGTACTCAGAGCCTGACAATGGACTGAAAGGTAGGAGAAGATGAGTAATTTGGAACCTTAATAAAGAAATTTTGCTTTATTTGTGCCTAACCTTGAAAAACACTCACAGATTTCAACTATTATGCAGCATGCAGCAGTAAACTTCTCAAGGGCCTTTTGTCTGCACACCTCACTGCTGCCAGAGGCTCATTGTCTGCTCTTAGTAAGTGCAGTAATACAGGATGGGTGTTTATTGTATTTATTGATAAGTGCCTTTTGTTTTCCTTGCTTTTTTTCTTTTTTTTTCCCTCTCCCAGATCTTGATGAACATTCTAGCCTTCCTAGTTTCCTTTCTTTCATTTCATTTTAATAATGATTTTGAGGTGTCTTTCCAGAAATGCCAAAGAAAGGAACTTTTTTTCTTCCTGAGCTTTTGGACAGATAATTTTTACCTACTGTGTGCAGCACTAATGTCTGAAGCACACATTAAAAGAAGAAATGGCTCTACTCCAGTTCCACATATGGTAAATGTGTTCTCCTGATACTGTCTTATCCTGTCAGATTAATGAGTATACATTTCTTGGAGTTTGTAACTAGAACTTGGTAAATGTTCTGATAAAATGAGGAAAGGTTTAAAGGTTTTATTTTGGGATCTTTCATCTTTAAAATGTTGGAGAAGGTGTTTTGATGTTATGGCATCAGGAAGAGTTGTATAAGATTGTTATTAAGAGAGTTTTAACCCCAAGAACTAAGTTTTAATATAGTTGAGCACTCACAACACTGAATTTTCAGCATCTATGAAAACACAGCCTCTAATTTGCTAGCTGATTTCTGAAAGAATCAGAATGTGTCATCATCTCAGGGTGTTCCTTTCTTTTTTAATTCCAATTTCTAAATTGAGATAAATCCAGAGCTGACAAGTGTTTAGGTAAATTTTGGAATAGACTGGATATCTTGGCCAAATAATAAAAATCTAAACAAACAAACAGATAAACAAACAAAAACATGGAAGAAAAAATATTATCTATTTAAATCCCTCTGTACCTAATGGCAGTTCATAACTAAATCTTTCCTTATGTTGAAAGGCCTCCCTATTTTACATGAACTCACGAATCGAACTTAGGTAAGTGTTGTAAGATGAATTCTACTTTTACCTAAAGCCCATGGTTTGCTCATGCTTTTTCTTTGAACTATTTATATTAAAATATCAGAAGTTCAAAAATATTTTACTTAAGTAATCTGTGTCCTGAAATTCTGCATCATAGTATAAAGGTGAACTGGAAAGAAGATGTGTACACTGCCATGGAAGTTGTGAGAACATGTTGTACTAGTACCTTAGCTGTCACTCCAGACAGTCAAATGAAGTAAGTCAATGGATCTATGGTACAGAGGTCAGAGTGGCAGTATTTCTGAAGAATTCAGAGAAGCTGTCTGGAGACTGCTAGTGTGTGAGATGGAGGAAGAAAGAGAAAGATGAGCAATGAATTCCCTAAAGCTATTCTCCTGAATGTGTTCCATAATAAATTTTAAATGTGTGTCATAGTGGGGTAGAGGGGTTAGATTTACTAATAATTTGCATTAACATTTGTAATATTTATTTTTTATGAGCATGATTGCTTTTAAAGTTTTGCAAGTTTATATTCTTACCAATAAATTCAGATTTTTTTACTGGCTATGCCACTCTCTGTTATTATACACTTTATCTGCATCTTTTATATATGAAATGAAGAGGCTGCTATATCCTTCTTACTCTTTTCTTTGCCTGACTGCTTAACAGACAGAAACTGCTGCAATCTGTCACAGCATCAACCACTGAATGGGGGAGCGGATGTTTTCCCCACAGAACCTAGACAATAACTCTGGACAGGAGGAAAATGGACTAACACAAGGATCTGATGAGAGAGTGCCTTTCCTCCAATGACCCAGCTGGCTTGCTCATGACAAAGCTTTTACAGGACATAACATAAATGAAATAAGAAGAATGAAAGCATTAAACAATGTAGCCAAGGAGAGAGGAGAAAGAGGAACTTAAAGGAAGGCAGACTATCTGAGAAGAGGCAAAAGGCAATATTGCCTGTGTGATTGTTCCAGCCTTCACAAAGGGGATTGTTTGCCTAGCTGGGAGCCGCCGGAAAGGATTAGCAGTTTTTCTGGGCAGACAACACCCCCACAATCCCACCTCGGGGTATCTCAGGTGTGAAGTGGGGGCTTGGGGAGAGGGCAATGGTGCAGGCTCAATTGGCCAGTAGTGCCCTTGGCTGACATCGTAGTTTATTTGTGAGCTTATTAAGCCCGGCCAGTCCTTTGGGGGCACTCTTGGCAAAGGTCACAAAAGACAAGATTTTGCATAATGAATGCATTAAAATCTTTTTGTTAGTGCACGGGGAGCAAGAGGATAATGGCAATGAAGCTTTGGAATACAGGAAAGGAGGTAAAAGAAAATTAGTCCCTGAGGTAGCAAATATGATCACCATGTGGACTTGGGTTTCTATTTTAGCAAGTAAGCCCTGAGAGAAAAAAAGTGCTTGGAAACATGCTGCCTTTTATTTAGATCCATAGCTACTGCACTGAAAGAGTATGCCACAAAGGGCAAAAATGCCACTCCTCTCTATGATAAGTCATTTATATGGAAAGATCCCAGACAGTGAATAGGAAAGAATGAAAAATGCTGTGCACATTTTGAAGATCTCAAAGAATGGGATAGGGAGGGAAGAAAAAAAAAAAAAAGCCTGACATATCAGCATGTATGCTATAAATTGTACTTAGTTATCATAAATTCATGCTGAAAATAAAGTTAACATTATCAGATTTTGACCACGAGTCTCCTACGGGATTCATGTCATAATACAGCCAATAGGACCTAGATGCACCTTCCCTGGCACTTTATTAAAGATCCAAATTGGGTGGCAAGGATAATCAAGTTTAGGTACACATGTGAAGATGGCAGGGTCTCACAACTCAATAACCTGGTGATTCGAAAGACTCAGGGCTGATAAAAGATAGAAACACCAGCTATCGGGGTCAGTTCAAGGGTGCTATAAAGAGAACCAAATCCCACTGAAAATAGATAAAGTATTACTCTAGCTGCTAAGGTACCTTAATCTGATGAAAGCTAAGTTGTGTGAATTTTTTAAGGGTTTATCATTCTTTGCACTGGTCCTACAGTACAAATATGCGATCTTAAGGAACAAGAAGAAAGGTAGAAGAGGATTTAGAAATATTGTTGCTGGTCCATTTGAGCACATCAGTACTGTCTCCAGGTAAGTTCAGGCAGGAGGAAAAATCAGTGAATAACTACATCAATTTGCTGGGATGTTTGCAATCAGTCTATAAGGTTCTCTAACAATCCTGATATGGGCACACTTTTGGCAAAGCCAAATATAGAAACTGCTGGGTTTTAGTCATCAGTAGAACATTTAGAAAAGCAAGTTCATATCTATTTGTAGTTCTTCAGTTATATCTTTATAATGCTCGCATTTTAAAGTCTACAAGCACTTGCAAAGGTCCATTAATGATAATTTTCTGTCCTCAGAACTTATTATGGAATTTTTGCTTCTCTAGAAAATATGAGTATTAAATGATATATTTTATCTCACCTTGCCTCTGTTTGTGCCTCTGTTACTCACTTCTTTTATCTCAGCGGATGATGTCACTGGTAACTAGCTTCTACCTTTGAACACAAAGTTCATCAGCATCACTTGGAATTCTGTGTTACTTATTCCTGGTGGTTTTCAATTGATTGCAGGATCCAAGGTGGTTCTGGTAAGGTGACAAACTCAACTCTAAATGGCCAATCTTTTGGCAATATTTGTAGCATTTTGAAATCTTCTTTTACTAAGATAGGATCATTATACAATTCCAAGCAATTTTTTTTTTTTTTTGTGGTAGAGACAGCAATTAAACCATTAAGTTTTGAAGCTTTTGTATTTGCAGATAATAGGTGAAAGTCACATTCAATTTTAACTGTCAGAGTATGCCTAAAGTAATCATGTTATTCTAGTTCCATTTGTACTGGAAAACCCTTCTCTGGACCTAATATCCTAAAGGAAAACCCAATATCCAAAATGAATTTGTGTTCTTGTATGGTATCCACACATGCAACATTTGGAACAGAATGAAAAGATGGTATGCTGTGCAATGTGTTGTGCAGGAGTTTCCAAAATATTGACTGAGACAACCCACACAGCTATTCTCTCTCCTCTGCTAAAAAAAAAAAAAAAAAAAAAAAAAAAAAAAAAAAAAGTGGATTAGTTGGTTTTTCTACTTTTTTTCACTTAATTTCTTGTTCAACATTACATTTTTTCTAAATTTATTTTATAAATAGAGAAGTATATGGACTATCTTCACAGATATAATCGAAATTTCTGTTTGAATAATATTGTAAAAATACTTAGTACATTATAGAAAGATTTTTAGCTGACAGATGAGAGGAATACATTGCTTTACAACCTGGATGACTACCTGTGTTTTATTCTCTCCCAATGAGCTCTTAGAATTCCTGTTACTGTAACTAGAACACTTTTCACATCTGGTTTCAGATCACCGATAACACATTACAAGTTCATCAGAGCACAATGCAGATGAATGCAAAACTTATTAAATGAATGCTCTCAAAAAAGAGTTAGTCAGTGGTAAATCATCATCAAATGGAAGTGATCCTAGGAGGCTCCTCAGGGATCAACATTAGACTCAACATTATTCAACATTTTCACCCATGAGTTAAAACACAAACATAAATCATTCTTAGAAAATTTGTGGGTGGCAGAAAGATTGGAGAATCAGTAAATAATAATGAGGACAACACAGCTGTAAACTGCATTCTGAATTACTGGTAAAATGAGATCATTCAAAAAATAATAAAAAAGCCAGCCCATGTTGCAAAAAGATCCAGGCCAGCCCAGCAGGATGAGCATTTTTGTTCAGCAATACATTGACTGAGGAAGCTTTAAGTATCATAGTGAAGAGGTAACCACAGGCATAGTGCTGGAAAACAGCAATTGTAATGCTATAAATAACCAAGTGAGAAACAGGGTTTAAAATGTGTATATCTTTGTTTGGCAATAATGAGACAAATAAGAATATACTTTTCTCCTTTGTGTTGTCCACAGTTTAAAGAGTTTTGGTTTGTTGGGTTTTCTTTAAATATGGAGGTGTTGTAGAAAAGAGACAGAAGACTAGTTGGATGAAATGCCCACAGGGAGACACTGTAAGAGCTTGACTTATTTAGTCTATCAAGAAGAAAGTTGAGCAGTGACTTGACTGGGAAGTAACTGTGAAAGTGTAAATACTCTCACAATGTCAAAACACAGAGTACTGAATTCAAAGGCAAAGAAAGGGATAACAAGAACTAAAGGCTGGAAGCTGAGCTAAGCCACATGTTAACCATGAGTGGTTAACCACTGGAACAAGTTATAAAACGGTATGATCACTTCCCTATCTTTTAATGTCTACAGATCAAGATGGAGTCTTTTGCTGGAAGCTGTGCTTTACCCAAACACAAGTTATTGGCCTCAGGACAGACCAATGGGATAAAATGTGAAGGCTGATGATGGAAAGACCATAGCACAATACAATGATCTCTCCTGGTGTTAACTGCTACAAAAAAAAAAAAA
>VWYP01015195.1:25990-44983 GCA_013400435.1 Pycnonotus jocosus | reverse complement strand
AAAAAAAAAAGCACAAATAATACCCTTATTGTATTTATCTCAAATTCCATTTATTGTGTTTAAGACCAATTCTTATACTGCTTCTGTCAGAGGCAGTCTAAATCTTCAAATTTTAAATAACCACTGTAGTAAAATGTCTTTCAAACGTGTTCTAGAGAAGATGTATGAGAGTGAAAGTGGGAATATTATGAAAATTATTATTAAAATTAAAATGGTGTTCATAGTTGTAGCAGTCTTGTCGTAGTGTGTGAACAGTTAAGGTATCATTACTTAGTCCATTGTCTGAGCAAGTAGGTTCATATCAGGGCTAGTTTTGTTTAAACAAAATCTCAGCCTAGTTTTACATTTTCTAGTCATTTCTATCAGTAAATGGGTCACCTCCCTCTAACACAGCTGTGACAGGCTCAATAGTGCAGCTTCAAGGTATCATCTTTTCAGATGACAGAGTAAACATATTCATTTGCTATTCCAGGATGAATGAAAAGGACTGTGGATCATCCTCCATAGATAATCAGAATTCTCTTTCTGTCTGGGATTGGAAAAAACATTAACTCCAAATCACAGAAATATAAAATGTCTTGATGCATGTGAAGAGAGCATCATCTAAATTTCAATTGGAACAAATGTTGCAGATATACTTGACATATTTTAGAAAGGCTTTCAGCTGATGGGTTAGGTGCATGTACTGCTTTACAACCTGGGCAACTACTGATGTACTGTGGAGTTGCTGGATTGAAGGATTAGGCAAAAGAGGAACGCTATTCTGTCTCTCCAGATACAAAGAAGCTTTAAGCCACTGGTAAATTAGCAGAAAGGGAGAAGGCAATAGCATCAGTCTATGATATGTGTTTTTCCCTAAGAAGAGATAACAGAATAGAAGTACTAAGGTACAGACTTGTGATTCTTCATAAATACTGTGAAGAGCAAGAAAGAAACAGGTCATGGCTTTCTTGCAGAAGCCGATCAAATTTTACGATATTGACTCAGAAGTTATCAGTGTCAGAGCCAACTTTCAATTAGTGAAGTAGTTCAAAGCTGTCCTAACTCTGCCCAAGATTTGACTTAATTTTGTGGCTTATTGTTTTTTAAATTTACAACGATTTTGACTTATAGCACATAAATTTTAAAACAATTCTTTCTAATGTGGTATAAAATTATATCCAGCAAGGCTACAGAGGCAATAATTCTTTAAATACTAAACAAAAGAGGAGGAGACATAGAGGAAAATGTGTTATATAAACCAAAAAAGCAATACAATTATGTAGGACTGCATGATCTCTGTAATAAAATATACTATTGAATGTGTTTAACTTAACCCCAAATGCTGATTGCACTCAGCTTCCAAGATCACTGCACTTGTGTAGAAACTAACCATTGTCACTGCATCTCCAGGCTGAATCGTGGGCCTAGATATCTCTTGTCCATGTTTTCTTTGGTCAGGAGATATTGCTGTTGAGAGACTCTAGCACACTAAGGGAAAATTCCTAACCTTTAAGCTATTGGTGAATGATACCCCTTGAGTTTCACTTAGCTAAGATATCCCTGACTCTTTCTAACCAATGTGATGGAAAAATAATAAATAATAAATAACCTGGTCTCTACCTCATGGATTTTCTTTTAAAAAATGTGAAGAACATTCTTTGAAAACTTAAAGATTTTGTAACACTCTGTTCTTCTTTTAATCATCCTCCTTTTAAATATTTGGATATCACAAACATATCAGCTGGTTGAGCTCCTTCAGTATTGCTCTCTCCTCTTAGTTTTTCCACCAGTGTCACTCCATTTTCCAGCACACATGGTTTTAATGAACATTTGGGTTACCCACATTTAGGAAAGTCCTTCTATACAATTATTTTTGTGGTGGTGGAAGAGGAAAGGACAGCAAACTAGAATCAACCACTCCCAGATCCAGGCCTGGGAACCTACCTTCCTCTTCCATAAAATTCAACACATCAGATGGCTGGAGACATCTTTGCTTTTTGGGGCCATGGGCTTAGCTAAATCAATGAAGTCTAGGTATCATCTTAGATACCAAAATTAACCTAAAATATTGCTCATACGTAAAAGCAACGATCAGTGAAGGGGCTTAAACTTTGTGAATAGTCAATCAATAGACATCAATAGACAAATTTCCTCGGGGCAACAAACAGAACTTCTGATAATCTATTTTACTTCTACAAAGCAAGGCAGCTGTTGTTCTGTGCAGTAGAGGAGTCTCAGTTGCTAAATATAGGTAGGGAATAAAGTTTACTTGTTAGATGACAGCACATACCACTTTCTTTGTGATAGAAACTTATTCTCAGATAGAGCTGTCAATTTAGTAGATGCTGAATTGGTGCCATGATCAAGATGAATGCTTGTTTCTTAATAAAACCTTCTGTTGGGTAAGCAAAGCAGTGGCCTTTACCTCAGGCACCTCATTAATTGAACAACGAACTGATAATGAACCATTACATCACTATTGCTTAAATAATTATGTTACAGTGAGGGAATGTAAACCATTGTTTGTAAAGCATCCCTACATTGGGATGTAGGAATATACTTGGGCCCAGATATACCTTAGTAGCTATTTGCTATGTGAAAAGATCATTTTTTTGAAAACCAGTATCTTAGGGACATTTTTATTTTCAGATTCTATACTTCTCATTGGAGATTTTTTTCAGTAGATTTAATAGTTATATAGTCAGATTTTGTCTTCTCCTTCCCAACAATCCAAACAATTTGGGTGATGGGCGGGCCTGGCTTGATTGAATTGCCTTCTGTAGGTCACACTTTCACATCTCTTTTAGAATTCTTCCTCTACTACTCTAATGTGACACCAGTCTAATAATCTCTGTTAACTTCAGTTCAACAGGATAACTAGCACAAGAATTGTAACATTGAAAAAGTGCTTAAACAAGAGACCAATATGACTTCTGTTGAAAGTAAGTCTATCAATTTGGAGAATTGCTGGTGCAGTTCCTCAGGGAATTGTCTTAGGAGAAGTATTTGATCTCTGCATTAATGTCTTTGTTACAAATACTGGGAGCGTGCTAATGAAATTTTTCAGATGACAAAAAACTTTGGCAGAGTTGCCCACACTGAGAAGAACTGGAATTTCATACAGGAAGAATTAGATGACCTTGACGACTGTAGTAATAGAAGCAAGATGAAATTTAATAGTACAAAGTGTAAGGTCATGCACTCAGGGACTAATAACAAGAATTTCTGCTATAAGCTGGGAGCTCATCAGTTGGAAATGGTACAGGAGGAGAAAGACTCGCATTTAATCAGTCAATCACATGATGATTATCACTACCAGGGTGAAGCTGCCATGGAAAAGGAAAATGTAATCCTAGGACATGCTGGGATGTTTTCTAGTACTGGTAGAGAGCACCACTCCCACAAGGTCTTGGCAAGACTGCTTCTGGAACAGGGCATACAATTCTGCTGCAAGGCAGCTCATTCAAGCCCAAAGTACTTCAGAGGAAGAGAAAAGAGAACCTCAGGGGGCGTCTGAAAAGCACCTCAACTTCTTTTGCTGAGAAGTCCCATCGTGCTCCATTGAAGGCTGTCAGTGAAATTTTTTAAGCAGTGCTTTAAACAGAGGTTCAGTGGAAGCTCTTCATGCTAGCAGCCATGTTCAGCTAGTGTCCTGCAGTTTATAACTGTTTCCAACCAATGGAAAAGCACATCAGTAAGCATGTAAAGAACAGTTTAGAGTAACTTATTTGTACAGATATTGTGAAGAAGACATCAGTGATGGTAAAATATGAACATTTTCATAAAACCCTGCACCTTCAAGTAAATGCCTTCAATTAAAATTTCGCAGAAGTACTGAAGAAATCAAGTACAAGATAATAGGAAAAGTTCTCTATTTTCCTCTTTGTCATTGTGTAAGGACAACTACTGATGAACCTGTGCAAAGTACAACAATTTCAAAGTGCACAGCAACCACAAAATAAAATTTTATACCAAGATTGCAATGAGAATATCCTACAACAACAACTTTCTTTCTAACTGTGCATGAATGAATGAAGCAGAGATTTCTTTGAAAATCCTTTGCCCAATGGACTCAGTTAGACCCACATTAGGAGGCAGGAAAAGAGTGACGTATTCATACCATGGCTTTAGGCATGTTCAAACAATCTAATTTATTTAAATCAGATGTACTTCCTCAATTCTGTCTTTAAAAAACACACAGCCCGACAGTTTTATTTCTTGGACACACACAAAAATATTCCATTGCATCAGAAAAAAATCATGATTTGGAAATCACATGGAATTCTTGCTTTTGGAATGGTTACGCCAAAAATTAACTATTCAAACTAGGGAATTCTGAGGTTTTCAGTACAGTTATTAGTTTTTATGATTATACAAATAGGAAGATTTGAAGAGGCGAGTAAGCCAACAAAAGGGAAAATAAATGTAAAAGATGAAAACTGAAAGGACTTGTTTTGAGGGCAAAAGAGTCCAGTTGAACATCCTTTGTTTGTAGATGGTAGATGAGAAGGTCTGAAGTACCATATGTGTAAAGACATATTTTCAGATCTGAGACACGTGTTTAAAGACACATTTTCAAACACACACATTTTTAAAAAAAATCTTCAAATGTTAGACTACAGATATAACTCCAATATAGAGAGATACTTTTGTCCTAGATTTATCAGACAATATGAAGTATGAAAAACATGCAGAAAAGAACATGGTATAATGATTTCAAAGAACCCATGGGAAATGTGCAGTGGTCCACTTAACACCGTTTTGTTTCTTGAAGTAAAAACACAGCACGGACTTCCCAGCTTTATTTTTAAGCAGTTGCTGTGTTTTTCTGATTAAGGATCACACACTTAGTCCTGAATTAATTTGACTATTTCTTTTTTTTTTTCATTATATATTTTAACTTTTTTCTTTTATTTTTAGGGAAATATGTTTGTAAGATAATAGAATTATTTCATTCTCCGTCACCTCTGTTGTCTTGTATTTTTTGCTACTACTGCACTGTATATTTTTAGACTGGGAGAAAGGAAATTATATATAGAAAGCAATTAAGACCTAGAATTTTGAAGCTGTCATGGTAGGTTATGGAAGAAATTGTATCTTACCAGTATATAATGTCATTTCACTGTAGCCCCACTGCTTATAATCCACTGCAAAAAGTAAATAAAATCCTGGAGCAATTCTCTCTCTCCTTTAGTTTGCCACCACACTGTTACAGAATGCAGAGGCAAAATTATTGTAGCTGGTATATAAATATGAACATCCATTCCTACATTTTACTTTTAACTTTTAGCAAGGGACAAATTATTGTTGTCTCTACACGAGGTAGGTTACTGAGGGCTTGTAGGACTATGACAACCATCTCAGGAGCTGTACATTTAAGAGCAACATTGTGACTTCTGGAAAAAGCAAGCAGTATTGTCTTTTGCAAAGATTTGGTTGCCTGGACATAAAAAAAGCTTGGAAAATGACAAAATGAATATGATGGAGTTGTTACACATTTCAGAACATAAACTTGTAGAGAAGATGATGGATTACAGCTGCTACTAAATGCATAGGACAAAATAAAAGTGTCAGCATCTATGTGGCAACGAGAACAGTGCATACAGTGTTTCCAGAAGATATTAGGGCTCTTATTCTTAACCATAGCAGGAAGAAAGCAATATCATTCTGAGTAGTGGTTTGTATAGACAAAACTGGGTTAGTGAGCACTACAAAGACAGACCAGCATAAGGAAAAATAAATTGAGTATGAAAAATGGGTTCTCAAAACAAGGTAGGCACCTAAATAGAGAGACTACATAGAACAGATAGACTGTGAAGGATTAAGGCAACTCGACAGATCAGTGTCTCTCGTGTTGGGGCTGGGCAGGATAGTCATACACAGCAGAACAAGCTTAAATGGCACTAAGAGACAAAACTACATATGGGAAAATGGATTGTTACCTTTGAAATGGACAAACAGAAAACCAAGCAATGACAAAAAACCCACTCAAGCTTTCTTAGTCAGACAACCTCCCAATCCCACACCAAGAGTGAAACCAGTCAAACTGCCAGAAACAAAAAAACTTGCAGAAACTACAAGAAAGACGGAGAGGAATTTTTTACAAGGGCATGTACTGAGAGCACAAAGCATTATGGCTTTAAATTGAAAGAAAGTAGGTTTAGACTACATATAGAGAAGAAATTCCTTACTATGGGATTGGTGAGATACTGGAACAGATTTCCCAGAGAAGCTGTGGACACCTCATCCCTGGGAGTGTTCAAGGTGAGGTTGAATGGGGCTTGGAGCAACCAGGGCCAGTGAAACGTGTCCCTGCCCATGGCAGAGGTTGGCACTACATGATTCTTAAGGTCCCTCCCTACCCATTCTGTGACTATATGATGAAATCAGCAGAGCCCCGTGTGTCACCACTGACAAAAGCAACAACAGAAGTAGGCTGAAAATTTCCTGAGTTTGTTAGGACCAAAGCAAATGGGAGAAGGGGGAGTCAAGATTTTGAGGGAAAAAAGATTTTTGAGTTAAAGATTTTGAGGGAAAAAAAGTGGACAGCATACACAGGTAAACTGCTGACAAACAGAAGTGAAAAAAACATCAGGAATGAAAAAAATGAAGGAAGCTTCTGAAGTGTAAAGTGGGATGTTCAGAGATTTTTTTTAGTGGTGTAAGTTGACAAAGAGAGCGTAAATGAAAGAGACCACTCAGAACACAGACTGGGGTGCAAAACAATTAAAAAAGACAATTTCAAGAAATTCTAAAATTCACAGAACGGGGGAGGAGAATACAGAAGTATATACACAAACACACACACATATATGTATATATATGTGTATATATATTTACATCAGTACCACCTAATTCTACTGAGAGAGATGCCTATGTTCTGTATTGACAGACATGCAGTATGTTTACATCATGGCTGTTAACAGACATAATAACATCACCTTTAAAAGCAGTAGAAGTATTAGTGACTGTGACCAGAAGCTCTAATCTCATTCTGACTTTTCTAAGTTAAAGATGAAAGTCATACAGTTTAAAATTTTAATGTAGTAATTGCTTTGTGAAGTTTGTAATATTTGCTGATATTTGATATCCCTCCTGTGAAATCAACAGACAGGTGACCAATAATGAAAAAAAATCAAAATTAAGAAATCTTTGACAAACTGTGTTGCTAAAGTGAAGTCACTAATTGAAAAAAAATATTTGTTACTTTTCAGTGGTTTACAGTGATTGTTCTAAGCTACTATGTTAATTTGTTGACATTGTATAATAAACTCTGTTTTAGAGTTTTTTGTCATAATCTAAGAACCATAATCAAGACCAGATCATTCTACATAACCTGTACAAATGTCTTCCTACAAAAGTAATATTGGTTTTATATGAATACACTGGATTTGATTTATGTCAAAATAGCTGTGATGTGCTGCTTAGAATAAATTTCTAAATTTTAAAAAGCTTATTTTTCCCCTCGTTCTATGTGATATGACTTTAACTAAGGCATGTAAATATGCTTTTTCAAGTGATGTGGGATGAAATTCAGAATGCCTATTGGCAAATTTTCAGCAGAAGAAAAATAAAGCATCTGAAATATATCTTAAATATATCTTTAAAAAATGCATTAGTGTCCCAGAATTGTTTTCATTTCCAAATACGAATTATGATGGGGTTTTTTTGTCTTTATAACTGTAGCTCTGGAGTGGTATAAATACAGAGAACAATACGTAAGTTCTCAAAATTATTAATTTTCACCAACCTCCCTTTTAAAAAATAGAGCTTTCTAGTTTTCATTTGTTCAAGAACAAGTCCTAGACATTAATTTGATTTATATTGTGTAAATGTTTGTTGGAAGTTCCAATTTAGAAAATATTGTCTCTGTACTAAGAGAATTCAGCAAAGTATTACAGTGACTAACTTATTGGCAGCATTGTTTCACATTTAATCAAAGAGTACACTTGTCATCGGCAAAAAAAGAAATTTCAGTACAGCATTTAAAAAATCTCAGCAGTTGAAATTACAGATCTTTTAAACCTATTAACATTTTACTAAGTTTGACCTAATAAAAGTAAAAATTAGGGTACATTTTAAGTATCCAGCTTTTATTTCTTATATATGTTAACAAGCATTACTGAGGTTGCTGTGATAACTTGTCAGTTTTTCCTTAATGGTCATATAAAGCTTTCATTAATGGACAGCATGAATTAGACCTTCCCGTGGGCAACTTGAACTCAAGTAGAGATTTTTATTAAGGGTTTTTTAATTGAATGAACAATTTAAATTTTTTAAAGAAGAATAGTTGTTTTTCTTCACGTTCTTTGCCCCATTTAGCTTCTCTGATCCTGAGGTGTTACTTAAGGGCATAATTAGTAAACATTTGGGGCTAATGCCGAAATATTAGAGATTCAAAGCCATGATTATACCTTCCTTTTAACTAAGCTTTATTTTGTTTTCTTGACCACGAAGACTGTAACAGACATTTCAATTTTGAAAGTTTTCAGAAATATGATGATTAAAACAAAATCATACATTTTTGCATTGAAAATTCAAGGTGTGTTAGTACAAAACTCAAAATTTTTCTCTATGATGCATAAGAATGTGTTTGACTTTGTTGTTATGATGGCAGTGAATTTCTTTGAAAAGTGTCCCAAGCTGATGAGTAAATTCTCTGTTTCTGCTTTCAAGAATAATACCTTATGCCAGCATCCTCTCTGATCATTGCAAACCCCAATCTATGGCACAGGATCCAGGAATCAGTAGCAAGAAAGACATGTCAGGAGAAATGGTGTCTAATAAATGAACCACCCAAACTATCTCCTTCAAATTTCCAGATAATTTCAAGAATAGCAAAGTCCATTCATCTATGCACTTGCATCTCAAAGTGGAGAACCCACTCAGTGAAGATATTGTTGAAATTATTAATAGTAATAACAGAAAATATTTCTGGTAGGCTTCATAGTCAAAGTCATAAGAGAACATCTTCTCAGCACCACCAATAAACCAACATGCATGTGCTGTTTACAGTAATGACTAAACAAAGGCAAAGTTGAAATAGCCAAGGTTGTTTTTCATAGGAATGATGGAGACAGTGGATGTTCATAGCAATTGATGCCATATTCATGCTTCATACTATGAAAGAGTCTAAAACTATTGCCAAACTGGGTAAAAAAGTGATAGCTTTTCCTGAGTCACAAATAAACAAAGTAGTTTAATTCAGCAAGGTCTGTATTGTTACAGACAATCGGATCTGCTAAATTAGAGAAAAAAAAAATCAATACTAAGAAAAAGCTGCTGTTTTATGAAGGAATTTCTGTGGCCAGGACACATGTCTGCTCTGATTTAATGTAGATTGCATCTACATTAAATCATCTACATTCTATTAGATTGAATACCATAGCTTTCACTTCCTGCAATAAAACACAGAATATTGTTCTTATGCACTACTTGGGGAGAGCTGGGACACTCCTGTTCTTTCTGCTGTTCCACTTGCACCAAAACAAGAGAAAAATGTTACAATGAAGTTCAAACATCCCTCTTTATCTACCTACTTACCTATTTTTGCCACATGAGTGGACAGAATTTGCAGAGATAATACGTCTAAGGTCTTTTGAGTGACTTGAATAACAGTCTGGGATCAAATATTCTTATTTTGTCAGGCTGTTGTAACCTATATGCACCATTAACAAATGTTACACTTCTTAGGAGGCGAGTTCATGACTTGACAATGGTGGGCCTTAGTCCTTATCAGCTGCCTTACATTCATTGATGTGTTGTATGAGCAATAAGGAAGTTAATAAATTCAAATTTCCCAAGCATCAGTACTCTAATCCTTATTCTTTACTGGAAAAAAAGTTTATTAACTTTTTCATCTTGTGTTGCAGCATGAAGTTAAAAAATATAAATCCATACTTCTTCTGACTTATAAAAAGACAGCTGTCCTGAAGAGTATTCAACTGGAGGGCTTTCTCAGACATCAGTGATACATAAGGAAATTCAAAATTTCACAAGAGCTAACTGTGAGTGGTATTCAGAGGCAGAAGGCAACCTGGCACAAAGTGAAGGAGCAAAAAGAAGGCAGAGGAGGAAGGGAAGGAACTGGGATGTTCTACAAATTCAGAGAGTATTTGGAAATCTTAAGAGCCTTTGTGTGCCACTTAGATGCTCAGAACATCCATTTATTCCATTGTATTATCTGCACCTGTCCTCATGCTAATACAGCTTCTTATTATGTCAGTGGACTTCTAAATATTGACATAAATATATATATAAATATATATATATATAATTCAAAGGTAAATGATAGCATTTGTTTTCAAATTGCTCGGGTATAACATCATAAATATTGCTTATGGCATTATTTTTTTGAAAGTTGTCCCATCAGCTTCTGCCTAGTCTTAGTGTAGCTTATTCAACCTTTCATTGAAATCTCATTTAAAAATAATGTTTATATTAATGATCTAGTAATAGGCTATCATTTAAAATAAGTCTAAATTATTAAAAAGAAAGATGAAGCCTAAACCATTGTTTTGAAAAATGTTTCATTTATTGCATCCCTTGTGGCTATTTAAGTTAGAAATTATATAATTGCAGAGTAAATTGCAAGTATAGTAGTCTGTTTTATCATTCTTATGAAATCCATACCAAAATTTCTAAATTAAACTTTCCCTGGGATTTCTGACTTCTGATGCTAAAGCTCCTTTTACAAATGTTTCTTCAAAGCTTTGTAATATACTAAATATATTTGAGTGATATATTGTCACTACACCTCCATCATTTTGTTTAGGGACTCAGAAACTAGATGCAGATTCTTCAGTACTCTAAGGAAACTGCTCAGTATGCAGAGGTTTGAGTCATATGATTCCCATTAATTTTAATGGGAACTACATGGAAAAATCTGCATGTTGAAATTCATGGGAAGTCAATGTCACTAGAATTTACTCTTTTCGTCTTTGCTCTCTGAATTTTTGTATCTGGCTACCTACACCTCTGTAAAGACCCCTGAGGAAGGAGAGGATGGAGCAGTATAAAGTGATTAAACTGAAAGCATTCAGAGTTTAAGTGATCTATGGTGTGTGTTCCAAGGTAGAAAATAAGTAATCAATATCAAATGGGAGCAAATCTAATTTTGATATGTTAATCTCTTAAAAATCTCTTTTGAAAGTGTAATTGTATTTACCATAATGTTGTACATATTATACATATTTTAATTGTGTAATAATATATATTCATATTGAAGTCAGACATTTCAATGAAGTATATCAAATGGATTATTATTATTATTATTATTATTATTGTATTACTACTACTACTGCTATTACAATGAACAATAAAAAATATCAGAGGATGTGCTTAGAGTTTAGCTTAAATTGTACTTAAAATGTAATTGCTGGATTTCTGAGAACTTCAAACTGAAATGAATTGAATCTGAATCCATTTGATATGCCTAAAAAAGGGAGGGAAGGAAAAAAAGACAAATGCTTAGGAGCATAATTAGGACATATGAAAAAGTTAGGATATATGGAAAGAAATAATTAAGTGCTTAACTTTGGATTCAGCTCCTGCCACCATTACATCTACAGAAACCAGTGGAACTAAGCATGGTTATGAATAAAAGTGGAATATAGTATAAATAAAAGATCAAAATAATTTTTTAATCTTCCTCAGGTCTCAGCCTATTGACTCAGTGAGCACAGAATATGCTTTGAGAGTAGTTCATCACTGCCAAGTTTACCATCCAAGTGCAGTTTTTTGGCAGGATTGTATGCAGCTTGTATTTATTAGATAGGCAGCTATTTGAGTTGATTATCTACAAACATTTCATGAAAAAGAAATAATTGCTCATTCACTATAAATACATGTAGTTTTCTTCACCACTTGCTGACTCAGCTTCATTTGTGGTCTGAGAGATGAAGTCATATGGGTTTTTCATATTCTTGTTTTAATTTACAACATTGGGAGGAGTGAGCAACAATCTGTTATAGCTTGCTCTTGCTCTGTTGCCCTGCTCCTGAGGGCAGAGGCTGGAGAATCCCTCTTCTGTCTAGTCACCAGCAGACTCTCTTTTGCAGAGTTAGGAAAGGAGGAGACAGCAGTGATACTCGATACACTAAAGACACACAGCTGGCGAATAATTTAGTGACTGGTGCCAAATCACGGGAGTAAACCTGCACCCCAAACAGGACTTAACAGAGACTGGGGGGTGGGCTGGCTTCTTGACCCTCTCCCCCCAAGCAACTCATGAAAACTGAGCTCATCAGTGCCCTTTCCTGATTTTTTAATTTGGCAGAACTGAATGTGAACTTGTGGAGAGATCTTTGAAGGCTGGGCATCTCCAAGAAGCAAAAATTACAACTGACATAACTTTTTACTGGTGCAGTTAAAAGATCATGGTCCTGAATTTCATACTTACATTGGGACCATAACCATTTTACTGGTTTCTTTTTCAGCTTACTAATATTCCCAGGTAGTGTTCTGATCTGGAATATGGTTAGAGCATGGTCATGGCCTGGAAGTAATGAGAAGGAAACAGAAAATGACTTGGCCCCCAGCACGTAGCTAATGAGTCCATCCTTCCAAAAATGTTTCTCTTTACAGAGGGAAATTGAGTTTTATTATTGCCCCATTTGCTTCTTCAGGATGCATTGGAAAGGTTGCTATTTCAACTCTGGCTGGCCTCCATGCTCCTTAAAAGTAATAATTACAGATCTTTTTCTCCTCTGAATATCACCTGAGTGTGAAAAGCTTGAAACACACATTGTTTTCTTGAATTCCTATCTGATTTTTGACACAAAAGCTTAGAGTAACACTACTTCATATGAAAGGCTGTTGAAAACAAGTGGCAGTGACCAGGAAAGACAAGAACTATGAACCTGGAGAAAATACCAGTTACATAGATTTAGAGGGATGGGCATTGTCACAGTACCAACCACAGTGAAAGAATTAATGCAATTCACATTTGAAGAAAGAACATACTCAGAAATAAAATTACACATGTAATAGATTGCATCAGACATATAGGAGAAAGACAAACTTATCAAAATCTAGAGCCATTTAATGCCATGTGAAAAATGTGGTTTGGTATGAAGTTTGTCCTTATTGTGTCCCAAAAACCCACAGCTACTTAGAAATCTATCTTCATTTCTGTATTTTCAGAGAATTCCTTTCAGATAAATATTTCATAGAACAGACTCTACTATAATTAACAGATTAAAATGTGCAGAATTTGTTGAAGAGGATTTCACAGAATAAGATCAAATAATAGCAAATGTCAATGCAAATAATCCATGCAGTATTTCACTCAGGATCAGTTGAAGGAAAGGAACACGTAGGGAACAAAACAGGGTACCCTTCATATTTAACAATCCATTCACTCACAGAAGAATGCTTGGAAAATAATAGAACCAACCCTTAACAAAAGTAAGGTTTTGCAAGTACTAGGAGCTCTGAAAATGTGTATATATACATTTCATAGTAAAGTTTCGGGAGATGGTGCATAGCTTGTAGAAAACATACACAAGTCACCTAAATAGAAAGAAAATTCAAAGATACAAGCAGCTGAGTGCCAGAAAAAAATACAGACTACAAAAATTAAAAAGAGGAGGAGATTATGAGAGAGAATGGGATTTAATCTTTGTTGATGCACCACAGAATAATCTGACCTGAAGAAACATGGTTGGATTTTTAACAGACCATTTTTTATGTTACTTCAAACAGTTCTTCTACAGTGATGACATCTTAGCAGAAAGTTGATCTGCCAGTTACTCCTTTCACTTTCACTGCCTAGTGTAAATGGCTGCATCCCTCCTCTCCAATGACACACAGCAACAACTGGTGGATGTTTATGCACAGGCAGTCAAATACCATAACTGGGATTGTTAAAATGGAAAAACTTATCTTATATGGCAGTTGATATGGTATCCAGCTACTGCACAAGAAAGTCATTAGCACTGTGTTTTAACAAAATGAGATTGTAATTAGATGTCTTTGATTCTAAAGCAGAATGAGTTGCACATTTCTGGCTGCTTTTCCCAAAGCATGACATCAGAGTAATCAGCCATAGACTGTCATTCTTTGCTCACCCCACATTTTTGCTCCATTAGTAACTCACAACTAGTCCCTGAGCAAGATGAGATTCTCAGTCATCAGTGAGCAATAAATATCTCTGCCAGGGATGATGATTTCTCAGACACATAGAGTACTTTTTGGTTTATTCCTGTTTTTCAACTTCACAAGCTGTCTCTGTGTTGGAGTCAGGTCTGGATCACTGCTGAATTGTGGTTGCTTTGGAATTAACAGTGTTCCTTCATACTAGCTGTCTTGAGTGGCATAGGACCATCAGAATAGCTTGCTATCTCCCCACAATATGGGCACTTGTTGCAGACAAATAGGGGAACCCTCGTTCCTTCACTGGGCTGTGGCCACTGCAGCCCGGCTGAAGGACTGGGAAATCCCACAGTCCTGAACTTTGGTTTTGTTACCTGTACTCATTCTCTTAGGATCTGAGCATAGTCTTGTTGTTGGCCCATTGACTTCACCAAGATCTCTGTGCTTTGAATAATCTTAGAATTGGGTCCAGGATCTGGAACTAGACATCTCAAAATGAAGATCTATGACTACATTCACCCGCTATTCCCCAAAATATGTGGCATTACCAGAGGACGTCACAAATGATGTGTGAAATGAGACACCTTTGCAGATTGGCAGTGCACAAAGAGGATGAAGAAAATGACATGTAATTATTACTGTGCTATTAGCTGTGATATTCAACTTACACAAAGACATAAAAGTCCAATAAATCCAAAAGCTTTAGATTTGCTTTAAAAAGAATAAACTGCTTGGAAACTTCTTTCTGATAAATTTCACCAGAACATTCTTCTGGAAGAGAGAAGGGTCCACAGGAAGAAAGGGAGATATTTTAAATTAGTTGACTCATTTTAAAGTTCACTCCCTCCTTTTTCTTTACTTGGAAAAATGCAAACACCCTTCAGGCACATTAACCTTAAATAATAGGGGAAGCTCTGTGGGAAATAAAGGAGGGAAGCTATGACAATACTAAAGTTTTGGGAGGATTTTGGATGTACCTCTATCTGTCAACATAATTAATGCAGTGTTGTTGCTTTTACAAACAGAAATGAAAAC
The DNA here is from genome assembly GCA_013400435.1 of Pycnonotus jocosus. Classification (NCBI taxonomy): domain Eukaryota; kingdom Metazoa; phylum Chordata; class Aves; order Passeriformes; family Pycnonotidae; genus Pycnonotus; species Pycnonotus jocosus. The sequence goes on along the minus strand of VWYP01015195.1, from coordinate 29,872 downwards.
AAGATATGTTTTCCAAAAGGTGGATTAAGAATTAGTTAAGACAATTTTATGAATTTTATGAATTTGGGGTTTGTGGTAAATTATAAAGCATAATCTGAGAGACAAACTGTTGGCAAGATATCCTAAATACAACTGAGGAAAGTGCTTGCACCAGTGGCTGGCATCAGTCCTGTAAGCTTCTCAGAGGTGGTTTAAATAAATTCAGAAAGCCCTTACACATTTTGAGATAGATATGTCAGGCAAGTCAGAATCCCTCCAGTTCTGAAAGATGAATAGTATTATTTATATATGAAATGTTTTGAAATGAAGTTACATGTGCAGAGAAAAACTGAAGAATATTAATACTGAACGTTTTGTCTGCTATATGGCAGGTTTTTTTCACCTGCACATTGGATGCTTTTCTTCTTTCTGTTTAATCAATAAAAAATAAAGTAATAAAAGTTGGTAAATGCTGCATGATAATTTTATTAAGAAAATAAAAGATCAGTTACATAGCACCAATGTACACAATTTCAATCAAGAGCTGGCCAGCAGATCATCAAAAAATACATTAAAAAGAAAATTAATATTGAATTGTTTCTAATTGTATCCAGCAGGCATCTTTCCTAGGCCCAGTGCTATTCAGTATTCCCAGCAGTGACCCAGAGGTGCAAGTACAAATTACCATGCTAAGAATCTGAGGATGACAGAAAGATTACTCCATGAGTACATAATTATGAAACCAAGGAAGAGGAGATGTCTTTATCAGCTACATCCATTGCAAGAAATGAGCATCTTAGGAGAGATGAATGCATAGTTAAATATAATACAAATGGATTTCATCCCCCAAAAATGGAGTGCAATGACATGGAGTGCTTCAACTCTGCAAGGACTTAGGGGCATAGTGGACCAGCAACCCAACACAAGCTCCCACCATGAATGTAAACCTTGAATCCTGATGCATCTGTTGGAATAACTCCCACAGATCTGTTGTTCATATTTTAATGAAAATGGTGGGAAAAAATGGGGACTTCACAAAATTGCATTTGAAATTAATTTGAGAGCAGAAGAAAATTGTGTACTGTGAAAGTATAAACTCAATGTCTTTAATTATCAAAAAGGAGGGCTCAGTATGATTTGATTAAAGTTCTTGGGAGAAAACCCTCACATGCAGATGTTTTATCCTGAAGGGGAATGTAGCAACCACCCAACCACCTCCACCATAACCCTAAATAAATAAAGAAAGAAAGAAACAACACTGAAAAATCAGAAACAAAATAATTTTTCTAATGAAAATAAACATGAAATATATTGCCCAAAAATGAAGAATCATGACTATTGGCATATCTTGAAATCGTGATAAAAGTTAAAATTTCATCATAAATTATTCCTTAGTTAAATGATATTTTTATTGGACTTAATACCAAATTAATGAAATGGATAAAATTTAAAGGTCTTAAACATGCCCACAAACTAGGTTGGATTTCAGAAATCCAAAACAGAATAGAAGAAGTAAGAAATAAAATAGAGATAAATTAGAATGATCTATTCAAAATTACATTGTCTGAAGATCTGTAGCCTGACTTGAGCCTTGTTATAATTCTAAGTGAGGATCTCTGACTCTAAACCATATGCTCTACTGTGGTATGTATTGCACAAGTATGGAAAATGTCTTAATGTACGTATTTTTCATTCACATAAAATTGTCTGTAAGAATTTATATCCCAGCTGGTATGATGTTATACAGAAACAATATCATGTGTTGTTCTGCAAGTTGTGCATATGTTTAGTTTCTGAGGCCAAAAATCAGGATGTGGTTTGAAGAAAAGTGGGAGGAGTCAACTAGTAAAAGTGTTATACCATATGACAAGCTCGGAAAAAAAAAGAGCATAGCAGTTGGGAAAATACATAGCAGAAGCAGAGACTGCCTTTACTGCAAAACCAGTGATCTGTTGTGCACATGTGCACATTCTCATACCACTGGAGTTTTAAAAGTATAGCACTGCAACCTGTTTTTGCATAGTTGGAACATCTGTAACGATACAGCAAAAATCACTTTTCTGTGATGCAATCTGATACATTGTGCCAGCATTATTAATTCTGAATTTCAGCATATTAGACATATACCAAATTATTAAGAGGTTTTATTTATTATATGTTAGATATTTTTATTGTTATTGGTTTTGTTATTGTTATTTTTATTATCATTTATTATAAGGCTTTCATGTCTAAGACAGGAGACAGGGTGGTCATGTCCCACTGTAGAGAAGTACACTTGCAGGCTTGCTGTTCATCTAGTGAGGCTTCTGAGTAATTTTCTGCTAGAGGGTAATGGTCTGCAAGTCAACTCAGTGGTTTTTAAGGGTGTCAGAATGATAGCACTCATGATTTGGAAAGTGCCCAGCCCATAAATGGTTTAACATACCTCGTCCTCAGGTGAGTCACACATCTCCTTAAGTCCGAAAATGTTTTACTGACAGACCAAACATAATCAATTGGAAACATTTTTTGATCCTTAAATTAACATACTAGGTCTCCTTGTGTATTTAACTTGGGTTAGAGATTCACAGTGCAGTGAAAATAAATAGCTTCAATCTCAGTAGCACACACAATATATTAATTTTTTTAAAATAAAAAATATCTTCAAAAGCAGTTTATAACATCTACTCTTGATATATAAAGCACTTGAAATAGTAAGAAAAACAGGCTTTTTGAGGAAATCGCAGCATTTGTAGCTCCCTGACTGTTTTCTCTATTAATTTTTTGAAGTGTGTTAAAATTTTCAGGCTCCATATGGACAACCTAAATATCTCTATTATGTTCAACCATGATTTCAGTAATTATTTTATTAATTCTATGTTTTCTGACTGTATGATTAATAAAAATAAGTAATCACCAGATGGAATGAAATTCTGCTTCTTGAACATATGCAAGTAATGCAGTTAAAGTAACTTGAAATAACAACATACCCAAACCAGTCATTTTCACGATTAAAATATAAGCCCTAAAGATGTTCCTATTTATTTAAGTCACTCTGGGTTTAATTACAGATAACAAATTGTTATCAAAGGTTAATCTCTTTTTTAGTCTTAATTCACCAACAATTATAACACATCCATTTTTATCATACACTAATTAGGGTTCCTTCTATTATAGTAGAGCCTGATATATTTGGTGGCATCTTGTAAGCATGTCAGTGATAAATGACAAGCATTTCACACACCTGTGCTTCAGCTGTGAGCTGGCACCTACCACTGGCAAAACTGCAGGTAACAGACATTGTTGTCCCTTCACTGATAACCTAAAAAGGAAAAATGTTGCTTTCTTACTATTGATATTATGATAAAACACCTTCATTCTGTATCTGGTTTGTTGATTGCCTTTTCTACCCTAAGTGCTGAAAGTTTCAGACAGAAGCCAAATTATTTTAAGGCTTTTTATGCCTCTAGCCTTAAAAACTTGGGCCCTTGTTCCAGGCCAGAACACTTTTCAAGAGTGTTTGCAAGAGCACGGAGCTACACTCAGGGTCAAAGTATAGGATATGCCGGAGGACAAGTCTTCTTTACAGTCCCATTGCATAGCTCTGTGGTGACAACCAGCCACACTAGAGCAGGGCTAAAGGCTGGGAACTTGGGGCAGGGTCAGGAGACACACCACCCTAAGCATACTCCTTGCCCCTTGTCAGAATATGCGTGATTAGTACTGCCAGAATAAACTGTGGAGAGGCCATTCACTTGTTGTATTTTATACTTACATAGGTTTTCTACAGATTCCACTAACTTCCTTTTCTGTATCATAAATATTTACAGCCATAGAGCAACAGATCTCTTTCTGTCACCAAAATTCTCTACAGGAGATCAGGAGATTCACAATGCAAGTCTTTTTTTTTTTTTCTTAATTTGG
>VWYP01015195.1:9140-25587 GCA_013400435.1 Pycnonotus jocosus | reverse complement strand
AAAAAAAAAAAAGCAAACCCAAAAATCACCCCACTTAAACATTGCCCACACTGCCCTAGAGAGCCATCTCCTACAAGATGTTTAGTCCAAACTCTTATTTTACAATCATGAGGTCCAACAGGCAATTTTAAATACCCTGTGGAACATTTCTCTCTTTCATCGTGAAACGTCTAGAGGCTGCACAACACTGCAAGGAAGGGCATTATCATCTTCTATTTGCAGACAGGGAAACTAAGATTAAATGCCCAACACAATTCCAAAGCAGCAGTAAAGAACAGGCCCTGGATCATTTTTTCAAGCTACCCCAACACTCTGTCAAACAAGTCCTTTTTTCCCCTGTCTGAAGATTTTCTTCATTGTGAAATGTCTTTTGTTTGTTTGTTTGTTTGTTTGTTTCCTATTATTTTTTAAAGAAAATTAGACTATTTTTCCAGGGTTTGTTTTATGTTAACTTTATTATTTCAGAGATCCTCTCACAGTTTGGAAAAATAATAACTTTCCAGGCTGCATTTATTTGTTTCTGTTGAATAACCTTGATGTCTTAGTGCTTCCTTTATGAATGGAGCTTCCTCTTAACATCTACATTCCCACACGTAGTACAGAAACTCTTACTGGTATGTCTGGAAATTTTACTAATTGTCACTAAGTTCGACGTTTGATTCAGGAAAACATGTCTAAAACTGGAAATGAAAAAGAAAGACACGGCAACATTAAAATACATAGCTAAACATTTACCTAAATTTGTAACCAAAAACATATACAAGTACTGAGGTGGAAGGGTGATAAAATTCATTGCATGAATCAATAATTTTCCTTTAAAAATAGTCTACAGTCCTAATCAATTAAAATATAATCTTCTTCAGTTTAAAACAATCTTAAGAAGGGTCAAATATTTGCCCTGCAAGCTCTAACAGTCAATTTAAGTAGATATTCGTGCAAGCAATGACAGAAATATCCCATCTTCCATGTTCCTCTGGTAGGACAAAAATCATATAATACAACAAAATAGAATTTAAACAAATTTAAAACAATAAGACTTTTCTGCCTCAGCCTATGTCCCGTTTCTCTTAGAGCTTTCGGAAGCCTTAATGGTTCATAGCAGTGACACAAAGAGTGACCTCTGAACAGCCAGTTCTGGGATTTAGACATGTAAATAATTTTTTTCTCTTCGAACTTGAAAACGAAGGCCACAGTTTGCTCTGCCACCACTCATGGGGCTCTGTCTGATGACACAGATGTAGAAGCTTTGAGAAAAATGGAAATGTTAGTTGCCAGAAGCAAAACCGTGAGCAAATCCTGGTAAGCGAGGTCTCTCATCCCATTGCAGGTCACCATCTCCTTTCTGTCCCTTGCATGGTGGGGTGGGGGCTGTTTCAGTGCTGCTGTTACGTGCTCTGCTGGATCTCGAGCTGGCATTGTCACTTGCAAGGTTTGGTCACACAATTACAGGCAAGAGAAGCTTTAAAGCACACAGCCTGTTAAATTCCGGTAAATATGCTGCTGCATATTTTAGAAGGAGCTCCTCACCACATGGTTCACAATTATTGTCTCCATTTCAGCACTAAAAAGATACCTAGGAAAAGAAAATGTGTGTGTAAGTACAAAAAAAGCATCAGAATAGAGCACTTAGACTGAATAATTAATACCACTTTATGTTTTGCTACCATATATTTTAATCATCAAAGATGACTAAGGCTACAAATTCATGTTTATTGACAAGGATACATTTCTTAAGTCACCATTTAAAATGGATTTTTATGGCTGGTCTTAATAACCAAGAGGCAAAACTATGTTGCACTACATGAACATACTGAAGATATAAGTTAAATGGCCAAAACGATTCTCTAACTTACTAGTCAAAAAGGCAGTAGAACAGTTATTGAGGGAAAACAAAGAAAGAATTGTCCTATTCTCCTTGTATCCATCATTTTAAGTATGAGTAAAGTCACCAGTTAGTCTAAAAAACAAAGTTAACAAATTTACCAGGCTTGCAACACACTACAAGTTTGCGTTATGAGTTTACATAACTAATGATCGTCATAGATCTGCTTCATAATGCTGATTTCAGCAAAAGTGCTACCAGGAAACATGTTTTACACCAAAATATAACGTTTTCTCACCTCATTTTTACCAGCGAGTACATTTCGGCTTCACGTGGTTCTACTTCCCCTCACATTTCTTCACATCCTTACATAATTATCAGACTACTAGAAAATATTTTAATCCAAATAATCCAGTTTCCTCTATAGAACTTTTCCAGTAGTGTGCTTAATAGTTTAAGCAGAAATATATTTTGCTCTCTTGAGGCATATGACAGTTACACACAAAAAAATCTTCCTATAGCTTCCTTTTCTACCACAGTAGCACCGTGAGGTTTACATAACATTTATAAAAGAAAAAGTTGTTTCGTGGTTCTGCAGTATCTTGTGTTCCTGCATTGGCATGAGTTTATATTCTGTAAATATAGCCTGGCCATGCTTTCTAACCATAACAGTGCCAGCTACTAAAGGAAGCTGCTTCAGTCTGTTCTGGCTTAATGTCACAGCCCGGCTGGAGGTTACTGCTCCTTCAGAGCTGCCACTGAGGCTGCTTGTGGGGACACTTCCTTAGCTCAGCCAGGGTGTACCTAAATAATGTAAATAGGTAACTCCTGAAAGAAGGGAGGGATTGCTCTGGGAATGTAAATTCTCGTCCCTAGAAAAGTGATTAAAAGCTTAGGGCAAGATGAAAGTTGCAGTTATAGATACCAAAGATACAGTTAGAAGAAAACATCAAGAGTCAAGTTAAACTTGGTTATATTTTACTATCATAGGAATGCTTCACCATAAGGTGATTTTATATTTGAAAAGTGACTAATATCACTAAGGTAATTCTCAGCTACTGGTAGGAACTTTACACGGTGAGTTAATACAGTGTAAAGTGACTTAAGATGCAAATATGCCTCAGGATGATTTCAACAGTGACTGTTTGAAAAGAATACCCCAAAGAAATCTGCTAAAAAGTCCATTCTTTAAACATTCCCCAAAGAATTTCTGTCAGCAAAACAGAGAAAATGTTAAGCAAAAATAACTAAACTTCTGTAAAACAAAAAGGAAACTCCTATTCTATGTGTTTTTTTACCTGAGCTGGATAGACAGTAATTCATAATTGAAAGATTTATTCAGAATTGAATATGTAAAACTCTTAAGAACATGTTAAAATACCTTACAGGCCTCAACTCTCTCCTTCTTTTGTTTTCATCACTCACTCGAAAAATACTCCATATTTTTCAGTTTATTCCCTAATGTACTAGCCAGGAAGAAATAAGTCTACAATGATTTTTTTTTTTTTTGGTTGGTTGAGTTTGGATTATTTTCAGGGAGTTTTTGTGATTAGTTGGGGTGTTTGGTTTGGATTTATTTTTTGTTTTCCTTAAGTTGTGCTGCAGATTGCTGCCTATTTGGACCAGGCAAGATTTTATTTAGTACTCTCTATACCTTATTCACATCTGTCAACAAAAAAAGCACATCGCAGTCACACACCAAGGCACAAGTCACAAAACTCACAGAAAAAGTAAAAGAAATGATATTTATATGTCATTTTGATAGTCAAGGGAGAAGAAGTGTCCCAGTCCCTCTTTCTAAAAATAATGCTTCATACAGGTGTCATCTCTGTATTTTACTGGAGTTATCAAAAGAAAAAAAGTTGTCATTTATGGAAGTTGCTTCCTGCTATTGAAATGAAATGATGTGCTTTAAATCACAGTTCAGTTCTTCCATACCTTTCTTCCAAGAAAATCATGCTTACATGTAGGGAAATGGGAAAAAACAGTTTTATTAACCCACTGTCAACCTCTCTCTTCTACACAAATAACACAGAGAAACTCTCTTCTGGTCATCTATTCCTATCAAAAATTGATTTACAGTGTTTGCTATGTCTCAAAAAAAGAGACCAACCAAACAAGCAGAGTAAAAAAAGAACAAAACCAGATACTCCTGCCATCCATAGCAATGATGAGCTGATTAAAAACCTCACCATATTGTCTTGTGAGGCATACCTAATAGAGATGAAGAAGTCTCTAATTAGGGCATTAATTCCACACTGCAGTGCAGTTGCAATGCAAACTCCCATTTACTGACAGGTGCAATATGTGGGTGCAAATTTCTTGGCATCAGCAGTCTACTCTTCTGCATTTACATTGCTAAGCAACATCATTGCATTGATTGACTTATGTACAGTACTACACTTTCACCTCTTAGGTACAGAAAAGAAAGATTGATTCCAATTTCAGTGCCACAGTTTCAAACAGATGCAGCACCAATGAATTAGGTGCACTTACTCCTAATTTACAGTCATGGAAGAAAAATAATTTTCTTGATTACCCCACTATTTAGAAAGCTCTAACTCTTTTGGATAGAATAAAGTTACAGTGGTCTAAAACTCACATGACAGTCAGGGGCACAGTTACATGTATTTTTCCACAAGAAGATGGCAGCTGTCCTCAAAGTGTAATGCGAGTTAACTAGGAAAAGGTGATTGACTGATGCTGAGGTTAATTGCTTGTTGGCATGCTAGAAAGCCTATGCTAACAAGTGCTGCTTATAACTAACAAGTGCCAATTATTTCCTTATATTCCAGTACACATTATAGTATGCTAGGCACTATCCAAACATCCAGAAAGATCCAGACATCCCTGCCCAGATCTGATAAGTTAAAGGTTTAAGAAAATTGTGCAAGTTAGTGATGAAAATGGGTCAGTGCATGTTGCTTATCACAAATGTACAGTTCTTCATATAATGCTACGACAGAGAAAAATTTTGTTTAAGCTATCAATGCACTGAATATATATTCATAATGAAAGTATAAATAGTTGTCTGTTCATTTTCTCTGTTGCTGATCAAAAGCTTACACTAACAGACAGTGCTTACTATGTCATTATTGAAAGCCTGTGAAATCTTTAAAATATTTTATTCTTGTTTCCACATCTTTGTGGGAAAAAAAATTATATATATAATTGGTGACCAACTGCACATACAAGCCTGACAAAACTTCCCATGTAATAGGTAGATTGTTATGTAAAATATTGCCTAATATTTGTATAATGCATTCACCTGGCTTGAAAAAATGCTGACAGAGCTAGAATGCATAGCATCATCCATTGTTAAATTGATATTAAATTCATAATTTTGCTGCTAAAGCATCAGTAAACACCAATTTTAATTGCATTAATAAAATATGAATTATGAAAGTAGGATTCTAGTGACTAATACATATTTTCCTTATGATAATAATGATTTAAAAGAAGATTAAAAAGTAGCATCTCCTCAAGAAAGAGGAATTTAATGTATCAAAAATTATAGTGCAAAGCCAACCTGCCCCCAACCTCCTCCTATACAAGCCATCTACCTTGTATCAGTCAGAATAAAACAAGGAAAGTTGATCTGAGTAGAAAACTTAGCAGTCTTTCTTTCAGGCTTTCTTTGCAAGAAATCTTACAGTGATTGGTAAAACTGCGTGCTTTGTCTGTTGCTCCTTGCCTAATTTCAGACTAAACACATGTAATGGCATCACAGTGTAGTCACAAACTTGAAAGCCTTTGGAAATGCATTAATTGTGAACGTTGGGGATTTTAACACCTTTTTCTAAACGTTAAGATGCAGAAAGTGTCAAATATGTTTGTAAGCTGTTGGAAAAGGTAAAAAGTGCCTAAGCTGTGGTTTGATCTCTCCTAGTCCTGCAGTACAGGGAACATTTCCACACAATGCTATCTCAAGAATTCAAAATAATGCAACAAAACTCTAACCACATGGCTTGTTAAGTCGGCACAGGAGCTCAGCACAGGGTTGGGTGAGGTGGCCATAAAAATGAAAATATTTAAGAAAATCTAAGAACACTAAAATTGCATTTGCAAATGTTGTGTTGGTATTCCTAGACTGTTATGGAATAGATATGTACATTTCTGTACCCATCAAGCACTTAATAAAAGATAACTCCTCTAGGCAATTTGCAAACTATAGTTTCATCTAGATATATGTCAGTGTAAATCAGGAACCTTCAGTTCTCAGTTTTTCTAAACAAGTGGGCCATAATCTTTCCTAGCCCTGTTTCCATCAGACTCTCATAAATCTACCACATTGCTCTGTCTCCTCAGAATGCAGTCAAATTCACAAATATTTTAAAGGTATAGTGAAATACACATATAGCAAGTCCATCATCCTAGAAGGAGTTAGTAATTTCCTTCACCTGCAGTATATATTTCATTTTAACACATCTTTAATAGACACCAACTAATCATGTTTAAAGGCTACCTCTTTATTATTGCCCTTTATCCATAAACTGCTCTTTTCACTGACCTTAATATATAAGGTGAAGATAGGCAATTGTTTGATATAAATGCTTACATATATGATTTTGATTTCAGTATATGTAAGGTAGAACTGGTTGGGCCGGACACAATTTTCTTAATTTACAAGTGCCATTGTAGAATATATATTTTTTGTTCTGAGTGACCTAATACCCTTATAAATACTGAGGACCCTAAAATTCAATGCCTTTCCCTTTTTTTCCTATACCCCGTATTTTGTAAAAGAACAAAAGCATAATGACATTTGTAATTTCAGATCTTTTAAGAACAAAGTACTATGTGAAATTTATAATATAAAAATTCTCTTTTCCTGGAATTACAGTTTTGTATTTATTAAATGCATTCACAGGCTCCCTTAGGATGTGAAATGTATGGAAATATATGTGCATTACTAAGGAAAGAACTAAATTTATTCTTTCCCCACATCATGCTCTTCTTTGCAGTAGAGGTTTTTAATTCAACACAGAGCTAGAATGAGATGGAGCCAATTTCCTGGTCTATATGTGTGACAAATGCTAAAAGTGGCACAAGATTAACAAATTAGTTGATGTATATATCTTTAAAGATTTTTGACTATGTCCCAAATCAAAATGCATGCTTATTTGAAATGAAGATTTCCTTACAGTTAGGTATTAGACAGCAACCTTATGAATTCTTGTAATTTTAGGATGGAATGATGCCACGTCTGACAACTAAAGAATAGCAACCTGAAAAAAAAAGTCTAAGAAGGTTTTTATGGCACATCACTCTAGTAATAACAAATTTTATTGCAATAAATTGTATACTTTAATGATAAAATCTGATCTTTAAATAAAAAAATTGCTTTGAAAAAATTAATTATTTCATTACACAGGTATTTCCCTTAAGCATGAATATTGACACTTTATTAACTATCAAAATATGAAATTCTCTCATGTTAAGCAATGCATCAAATAGAAGGGTTTTTTTAAAAAATAAATAGAGGGAGATCTACAGTAGAGACAAGGGTGTCATTATAGAAAGGTTTCTTTGAGATGGTTTGAAATAAAAAGTATGGAACTTGACCTTTTTAGCTGACATAGTAATCACCTACTTGATGTAATCCAGATATCTAACACCAAACAATAAAAACATCTGTGACAACACACCATGTAAAGCTCATGGAATTATTTAGTTTTTTTAAAAGAAAAGATAGCAATATTTAATAATCAGATAAGCCTGGATTGGTTTGTCTTATACAAAAACTTTTGAGTTTTGCAAATGCTAGTTTTAAAGGGCTATAACTTAGAAGTGAAAGTTTTTTAAGCTCCCACGTGTAGGTTTTGGAGTTACCTCATCCATTCCTCTTTTAGGACCCTGTCATAGTCCACCTGTTTTGTTTTTGCTTAAATTACATCAAAATAATAGCTTTCTTTAGAGGAAAAAAAAATCATACGTTTCTACTGACTGTATCCAAATATGATAATACACTAAAAATTGAAGAAGAGCCATATTCAGGTTGCATGTCTCAGTCACCCAATCTCCCTTTCACATATCTGTTCATGTTGACAGACTATGTCATAATACATCAACAGAGAGATCAGCATAGAAGAACAAAAATTCATCTCCTGACAGCAAGAGGAAAACTGATTTCTACTATTAAATTAGCAAAAATATACCAATATTTCACTACCAATAAAGATACCATAGCTAAAAACATTCACCATATTATAAATTTGAATGAGCATTGGGAATTTTTTGTTTCAATAATCCTTAAACACAAAAAAAAAAAAAAAAGGAGGGGGAAGAGGGTGGACTCAAGGATGTCAACATCTTTACAAGCAAAGAATTGATTTCTGGTAAAATGTGCCATTGCATTTTGGTTTTGTTATTCTTTTAAAAAGTAGTTCTAAATATTCATTTAATTAGAGACCACTGAGCACTGTTTTTGCAGGATTCTGTTCTGACAGAGGCTTGTCCTTATGAGGTCAAGGAGACGTGTGGAAAATGCTCTGTGTCAACAGAGTGCATCAGCTTTTTTTATATCTGAGAATTTCGACTCATGTGAAAAGTATTCCAGCTCTCTCATTGCTAGATATAATTTTAATATACTATATTGAGCAGTGGTGTATCGCTAGGAATTTAACAATACCTGGAATAAATAATGTCTTTTTGCAGCCTGGGGCAACATCTGCCACTTATGCATTAATTCTGCCCCTGTTTGAACACTCTACAACATATGCACTTCTCTTTTGTCTGTTATCCTAGAGTTGTGTTATTCCCAAATATTGACATCATCTACTTTTATCAGCACTAACTGCTCTGAAGCTTCCTAGTCTCATGCTCAGCTCTATTTCTTTCTATTGATTATCTTCCTCACTCCAGCAGGTAGCTAGCCAGCGAGGCTGTCCTGAGAAATAGCTTCCAATGACTTTATACGCACAATTTACACGGAATTGTTTAAAGAAGATATTAGCCTCAATACAAATCAGTGAACCTCATTTAGTCAATACTGCACAATTCAGCTGTTGGCACCCTGTCACATGTTAGTCTTTAAAGTCAACTACCATACCCAATCTGCACATTAGCTATAGTATTTAGTTTCGTATTAAAATGAGGCTAGTTTTTCACTTTTCTTTTTGAAATCTATTCAATATATTTTCTACATCACCTCATTGAACCATATGATAGCAATATAATTTTAAGTATAAAAACCTGAGATTAAATGCTTGATTTTTGACAGTGTTCTTAAATATAATAAATTCAAAGGGAAATACTGTTAAGTTAAAATGGAGTGTTTTTCATTAAGTCCAATCAAATGGTAGACAACAAAGGATCTTTTATTTGAGAATATGAAGTGAAAATGAAAACCAGAAAACCTTTACTAAGAAAAGGTCTAGCTAAATTATGTTGGAAGGAGGTCTCCAGATTGAACCTGGGTGTTTCTTTTGCTAAGAATGAATTAAACTAAGATGCACTATGGGAGAACAGCTTACAAAAAAGGAAAACTTGTGCTTTTACAAAAATGAAAACAGGGCCTAAATACAGCTACAAAGAAAGATCAAATATTAAAAAAAAAAAAAAAAATTGCTACTGTAGCACCTAAACTATCCAAAGAAATTTGGGGGATTTTTTTACCCCTTTTGCATTCCACAGCAGGAATCTGAAATCCTCATTGGACATTTATACAAAAAATAACCTTTCTTTTAGCCTAACAAACCATGATCTAAATGATGATTTAGACTACAGATAAAAGATAGACAAAAAATAAAGTATATGTGCTTATCTCTAGATCTGTTACTTGAGAAATAAGACAGCTTTTGTTTTCAATCTGTTATTAGGCACACTTGTTTTACTGTATCCAGCATATCCATGATGTTTATATTAAAGTTTCTATGTGCATCCTTCAGCAGTAGGAAATAAAAAGGTATTGTTTCTAATTGTTGAAAGAAAAATACTTGGTTTTTGGCATATTTGGCAAAGAAATACTTACATCTTGCCTGTAAAGTGTTACTCTTATAAAGCATAAATTCAAAGACAACCTGCAGAGATTTGTGGCTGTTACATTTTGCAGGAGGCAGAAAATAAAGAGAGGTCTGGGAGTATAAAGATTTTTTTAAAAATTAATAAAAAGACAACAAAACAGAAATCTCCAGTTCATAATGTTTTAGAAAATGCAGGGGAAAAATGCAGAATTCTTTTTAAGTCATGATGAGCAATCATCTGGACTTACTGATACACAGAGGTACCGATACCGACACCTTTCAAGAGGAGGTAAAAATTATCTGCCTAGTGAGCAACTGGGAATATTGATATCGGACAATATCTTTTTTCTAAATACCGGTAATTTGAAAATATAAATGGAAATGTTTCACATGACCTCTGCTCCCTGCTCTTTTCCCTTGAAAGCTGAGGTTCTGAGCCCCAGGTAGGAGATAGATGCTGAAAGATGACCAGCCTGGCCTTCCTGATACATCTTTGTATGCACACACACTCTCTCTCTCACCTACACAGGTTTATTGCAACCTGATGCTCATAGAAAAGCTTTTTCCTCCTTCTAAGTTTCTACAAGGAACATTTCTGAAACCAAAGGGGAAAAAAAATTAAAAAGCGGTGAGGACAGAAATAGCTGCATATTCAGGCAGCAAAAAGGCAGGTGTGGTATGAGAGTTCCTAGTGTCTGCAGTGCTCTGCTTTGCTGTTGGAGGATTTGATGGGTACTTTTCATGGGTCTGTATATGCTTATGATATGTGTACTTGGAAAGAGAAACCTTCCAGATACTGTTTGCCCTATTTAGTTGGGTAGATCTGCTTTTTTAAAATAAAAGTTACGCTGTATTTCAACTGCTGTCTTCCGTGCATGTGCCTACATATTAAGTAGTTTTTTTCCCACCAATCACGTTAGTAATCACTAAAGGAGATGCAAATTCCTTTATTTATTGCTTATATAAATTACATCTGGGCAAATCTTACAAAATATTTGTATGCACTCAGTACTTAAACATACTGTAATTGTTTGATTGCAACTTTTCCTCAATACTATGTTAGTACTTCAGTCAGGTCTTATTAGGATTGATAGATAGAATTATAGTTGGAAAAATAGTTAATTCAAAGTTCAATTCTAAAAATCCTACTTTTTAAAAGTTAACTCTGTGCTATATACTAATATGTAATAACTATTCTGGATAAGTAAGTGTACTGACAGGAAATGAGCATACAATTAACATTACATTCTGGGGAAGATGCAGCATATAGAGTAAAACAACATATGCATTCAGAAAGTTTACAAAGTCAGTTTGATGTAGCTGTTTTCTTAAGGTAATAAAAATATGTTGATAATTATTACCTGTGCTTCCTTTCATTGTGACAGGGAAAAAAACCCACAAAATTTCTTGTCATTCCTCATTCTTTTATGCTCATTTTTTAAGATGCATGGATTTACTATGTGCTTCGGTTAAGGTATAGGGATCACATTTTTATACTGTCTTAAAATGGTAACTGGGTAAAAAAACAAACCTAGGAAGTAGATAAGTATTTTTTAATATTTAGGAGAAAGAATAACTTTTGTACCTGAAACTAGAAAGCATTTGTAGCCCATTATTTTCTTTTTAATGCAGATAGTTATACTTGCAGATCTCAGAATTTCTTTAAAATATGTTCTTACTACAGAGAAAAATGCACAGGAATAATTTAGAGCCAACTTTGTTTAGCCATTTATGTCTGGAATACACTACTTAAAATATCTAATAGGGAAAAATATTGTCTGCCCCTTGAAAGTGTAACTATTAAAATATTATTATATTATTTATCAGTAGGCATTGCTAGTTTCTTTGCTTGCTTAGGTTTTGATTAATGCTCAGAAATTTAAATTCAGATATACTTAGCCTCTGATTTTTAGACAGATGTCAGTCAGCATTAGTGTATCAATTTTTTCATCAGAAAATAGAGATGCATGTTAAAACCACTTCAAAAAACATGGAGTTTCTACATGGGACCATATCATCAATGCTAATTATATCCTTAAGATAAGCATTAACTGGGGCAAAGAGGGCAATCAAACTGTTTACAGAGCATATGAAACTCAACTGGACATAAAGCTGCCTACCTTGCTTCCTCCTTTCCTTCTTCAGTCTCACAGCTGTTTATTTAGTACATGGAAATATTACAAAACTATTAAAGATACTATTAAATAAAGACATTCTCTTGATGTGATTAGCTTGGTATTCATGTTTCAGCACGGCTATGCAGGCAGCAGTGATTGTGTGCCAGTGTTAAAAACACGTATGTAGCATGTTCTTTGTGTGTGTTTGCAGGCTTGCCTGGGCAAACATTTCATCACCACTGAGTGTGTGGCTCTGTGTGCCTGTGTGTGTTTATAGCCTGGTGCTAAAAGCAAGAGTGAGGTCTGAGGGTGGAAATGAAGAACATTTCCTTTTGGAAGAGCCCTACTTGACCAAAGTCCTGCCCTGCAGTGTGTGAGAAAAGGATGGGAAGGGGCACTGCACGAAAAGTCCGACTGCAGCCCACTGAAGCCACTGTAGTTACCAAAGGTGTTTTAAAGGAAAGTTTTAGATATACAGAGCTTAGAGTCCTGTGAGCTGTGTTAAAGGAATCACAGCTACACAAATCAGGCTTACTATTGTGACTACCTTTCGGGGGTTAAAGTTAAGTGGCAAACCAGATGCACCATTTCACTGCAATTCTAAAGATAATTCTAAAACGATGCTCAGCTGGTGCAATATGTTATTTTGTGTTCACAAGATGAAGTGGAATTTAAATTTTAAAAACAGGTAAAGATTTTGAAGAGTTTTGAGGGAGGCCTATTTACCTTCCACCTAATTTAAAAATTAGTCTGGGCTGTCTTCTCACTCCATCAGTCCTTGAATCAAAATTCCAAATCAGAATCTATTATTTCCTTACTCATGTTAAGCAGCATTAAGTAGAGGGAAAGGATTTTATTTACATTAAGGAACCAATCTTACAGTTTTCACACAGGAAAAGCACCCTTTAGAGTCAATAGCAATTTATATTTCTAAAAAAACCAAAAACTAATCAAACAAAAAACCTCCAAACAAATCTGCTTTCATTTTTCAGCATTACTTAATACTTTTACTTACATTAGATTTCACTGCATTCCAGAAACACACAAGAACAGAGCATAACTTGCAGTATCAGTGTTTCTTCTCTCCCTTTCTCTCTCTCTCACCTACATCATTCTGCTTTTAAATTTGCTGGAGCCCATTCAATTTATAAATAACCTTAAACCATTGAATTGGTCTCTAGTTTATTTGAACAGCAGACAATGTTATTGAAACAAATCTAGTTAACAAGGTAATTAGCTTTTGCAATATTCCTCAAAAGGCTGGAAACCAACAGTTCATCAGAGCACTGTACAAATAGCAGTATGCAGTGTTAAGCCTCTGCTTATGTGGGTTTCTATCAAAACTCACAGGTCACATTACCAACAAAGGTATTGTTTCCAAAAACTATCCAAGGGCCACCAAAACTGACTTATTCACTTGAAGTGGAAGGATGAAAATATTTTCCAACAGTAACCTATACTATAAAAGTGTAGGCTACTGCTGGTGCTGAAAAGATGGGGCTAGAACCACAAAAATCCTTTTTCTTGCTTCCACAAAAGGCTTTGGGCCTAATTATTTTTAAGTATAATCCAGCCAACATCTTCTCATGCTTAGCTGCACTGAGTGACACTATTTGTGATGCCCAGTCTGCTGAAACTGAGCAGGTTGCTGTCAGTTTAAAAATGACTATAATAAAAGTGACCATGAAGATGGATCTTGTGATTTTGCGTTTCTAATCAGTCATCTGTGAAGAACACTTTTGCTTTGATTCAGCAGACTGGTGACAGCCATGATTGATAGTGCATGAGGATGAAAAAAGGTTATTAACTGTCTTCCTATTAAACTCAATGTATTACCCCTCTAGGTGCATCTCATACTTTAACTTAAAGTACTTACTCAGGTAAGGTCAAAAATGAACTCTATAAACACAGTATCCATCCTGTTGTAGATGAACCGGGAGCTCTAATGCTAAATTTTGAATGTTCAGCATTAAAGCATATCTGAATCCTGACACCTTAATTGCTGTGCCAAAACCAAACACTGAGCAGACCTTCGTATGCTTCTAAATATGTAACTATACACAAGCATCTTTGTATGAAACAAGATCAATTGATTCTGTGTGTTGGTGAATAAAAACACACAGACAAAGATGTTTTACTTACTATAGTAGTCTCAAAACAAAAGTTCAAATAATGTTATGGTAATGAAAAAATACATACAAGAGAGATATGAAGTGTCTGGGGGGTTTAAGTATGAATCTTACACAGAAAACAGCATTTAACCTGCTTGTAGTTAACTCACATTGATCAAGTGTGAGTTAATAATTTATGAAGGCTTCCTATTAAAAAAAACCCAATATTTTAGTGTAAGTATAGAAGCACCTATTTGTTGCCTTACAACATGTTTTGGTTTTAGTTTTTATTTCCTTTTTACTGATGACAGTACTCACAACTATCTGCTGAAAAAACAAAGGAAAATGGCACATATCTTCATTTTCAAAACAATTACTTGATGGAAAAACTGATTCCTAGAGTATTTCTAATTTCTAAGGATGTCCCTGTGAAGAGATAATTTTAAAGGAGCTTAAGGAGAAAAGGAGTGAAATACTTTTCCTGTGTTCATTTTTATTCCTCCTGACACTAGAAATTAATTGAAAGGAGAAAGTTGTCCACATTGTGTACACAGGTTAGCATCTTTTTAGATTCACAAGTTTCTTTTGGGAATTAGGTGTTTTACAAACACTTCTTTATAATCTGTAACATTTTAATTTTAAAAATTTATCTTTATTAATAAATTTCAGATGTTCTTTAAATTTGCTTATGTACATCTCACATTACAAACATTTTCTCATAAAAATAAGTAGACAGATCAAAAATCCTATGACTCTAACCACAGTGTGGACAATTTTATCTGAAGGAATGTACAGACACACTTGTTTAAAATAAGCTCTTTCCACATGGTAAATAAGATCTTCCTGCAAAATGCATCTATTCTCTATTTGTTTTCTAGAGAATTAAAATATACTTTTAAATTTTGTTTTATAACTGTCCTTCATTTCCCCTTTTACATTACATCAAGAATATTTTTTGCACTCATTAACATAATTTTCAGAGGGAAGCAAGAATATTATACCAAGCTAGATCCTTTTGGGGAAAGAAGGAAAAAGTATCTCTCTATCTCAACTATTCTATAATGTACTGTCATGCACAGAGTCTGCAGTCTAGGTAAATATTTTAATCTTTTCAAGGTGGTATAGAATTTAAGTTGTCCCCGTTATTTTTAAACATTTTTT
This sequence comes from Pycnonotus jocosus, assembly GCA_013400435.1. NCBI lineage: Eukaryota > Metazoa > Chordata > Aves > Passeriformes > Pycnonotidae > Pycnonotus > Pycnonotus jocosus. The sequence continues at coordinate 10,412 of VWYP01015195.1, read as the reverse complement.
AAAAATATTCACAGTTGGTTAAAAAGAATCCAGATAAAAATATAATATACCTAATATGATGATGCTATCTCATGAAAAAAAAATTAAACAATCCTCTGTAACATCTTTATTTCTGGAAAGTGTGTTCCTTTCAGGTGTGGACTTGGGAATAGGCACCAATTTTGCCTTCAGTAACATTTCTGCTTTATAATAAATTGCAATCCTGTTGTAGCCCCGTGTGGATTTACAACTGGCAGGCTTTCTCTCTGACAATTTGGGGTCACTGTGGATATAGGTGAGGAATAATTTCAGAGGTGATGGAGATATTGACAGGATTTAAGAGTCCAAGTTCCCAGATAAATATTTGCAAAATATACACTCCTGTATTGGGTTTTAATTGATAAGACTTCTGGATTATATTATTTGCTTTTTTTGTGCATTGAATTTTCTTTGAAACTATAAAAAATATTAATTTCCATTTGTGCCTCTGTCAGTACTATGAAACACTTGATGTAAAAGCTCTCATTCCTCCTCCCAAACACATTTAAGCAAAGAAGAAAGTTACAGTTATTAGAGGCTTAGCTTAAAAACCCATATAGCATGCTTTTAGAAAATCAAAATTATATGACAACATTTGTTTTGGGGGCCTGGAATAGGTAAAATCATTTTATCAGACATCACACCAAACAGAGTCCCTGATGGTAGTGAGAGTTTCTAACAATGGGACAGACCTATGTTTACTCACTTGAGAAGGGACTGGCAGGATCAAGCCCCCTCTGTTCACCTCGTGTGTGTAACCTAAAGACAAGAAGTAAGTCTAAACATAACTCCAGCCATGTGTAAAACAGCGAAAACGTTTCAGTCAGTATGGAAGAAATTAATGAATTAGATTTATTCCTCTGGCTTCTTTAAAAGAATTGTCACAAGAACTTAACAGAAGATCCCAATTAATGAAACAAAGGAAAGTTTAGGGCCATTTAACCTGGAACAATCATTTCCTCTGGTTAAGGTTTATATAAAACCCAGAGCAGGCCTGAAATGTCAACTCTAGTGGTACCCTTTGAAATCCTGTTTTATTCCAGCACTCACTACACACACGAAAGCAAATCCTTAAACTGCAGGCTAAGTGCATGTGGCCCAACCAGGACCATACAAAGGCGACACACGTAGCATGTGTCACAGCCAGCAGCACATGAGTGACTTCACCGGTGGGGATCCCTCATATAGATCCCACTCCAGACAACCAGGATACAGCAAGGGAAAAGGGAAAAAAAAAAAAAAAAAAAAAAAAAA